>OY992878.1:151035681-151148181 GCA_963921405.1 Cepaea hortensis | reverse complement strand
CACGAGCGGGGGTCGAACCGCCTCAGCTCTCGCTCCGCTACGAGACTCTGCGTGATAAACGGGATTACAGAGAGAAAGTGTTGTAACCCCACAGCCAGAGAGACCGGCCGATAATTATTAATAATATTAAAACAATATAATCATAATTATATTGAAATGATGACAGTGAAATGAAGACATTTCAGTAGATGGTATGGCGTAGAATATAAATGAGAGTGTGAGAATAAACCATACACATATAAATAGTGATAAAGCCTGTAGTTAAGGATGCGATTCTCAAAGCAAACACCGCCTTTACAAACGAACAAGAATTCTCGCCTGTTGTCTGAGCCATAGGTTGTAACGAGTACTCATCGAGTGTAGAGTTTTACACGCGCATTCTCGGCGAGTCTATAATCTTTTCTGTCAGTTAGAGGCTCATTTTAATGTAGTCACATGACCTGAAAGGCCTGGGAGTAGGGGTTTGTAGGAAAGAAGGGAGGCACAGTTAGGAACAAATTGCCTTTCTATTCTTGTCAGGGGAGACAATCGGCGTCGTTTGAGCAAGGGGGGAGAATGTCGGCAGCTCTGCCGTTGCCTGTCGACCACACATATTTTTGTGCGGTACTTAGCACGGAACAAGCGGGGGTGAATCATTAAACGTTCTTAATCATCAGCAATTCAGTACAGAAATAGGAATAAATATGCTAATCGTACGGGTCAGTAAGGAACAGGAGTAAAATGTAGTTGGTGTGTGGCATTCTTCCCAGTTCAAAATGCAATCCTATAACTCTATCTTTGAGTCGTACAGGCGCCATGATGGATGTTTTAATTGTTATTGTCTTCGATTGCTGCCTATGTTAGGTAATAAATTACCTCGCATATACATAATGAGCCAGGGTATAATTCAACCCCGCCGTATTAGAGGAACGTCGAGAAACGGGGCAATCAAACGACGGTTCTTCTGTGTTATTACTTGGTGATTATCATCACGATTTGTGATCGAAGAGTTCCTAGTTCTCTCCACTAGCTACGAAATAACATAATCCTGTATTTGAAACGATTTTCGATAATTGATTAAATAATGATTTTATTCATCAATAAGATTTCAGAAACTGCAAATGAGGTTTTGAAGAAAAAAAAATCTTGAATAATAATGAAAAGTAAAGAGGGAAAGAAAGTCAAATAAAAAGTAAAGACATTTCAGAAATAAATTAATCAGCTTTTCTGTTAATTGTAAAGCCGAAATTATGAATTATAAAGAAACAAGTACTAAACATCCCCACATCATCAGCATCAACATCATCTCATGCTCTAACAAATGGCGTAGGCGTTCTTGCATCTCCGCAGACCCTGATGTTCTGGATCATTTCTGTTGATGGTATTCCCCCTTGCCTCCACCGTTGTCCATCCAGCTTCATTTCTCTCGGTCTGTCTCTGCCATTTCTATCGCTGTTCTTTTCAGGCGTCGCGATATTGTCTAATGCCGTTCGTCTCATTACATGAACAACAGTGTTTGTTTACGTTTTATATTTTTATATAATCCGAGGTCAGACAGATCTTAGTCAGATATGATTGATCTACCGTATGGCAGTAAAGGGTTCTACCTGCTTTCTTATAAAGCCGAATGTTTGGCGGCGCTCACAAAACATAACAGCCCACATTGTGCCAAAGGCTTCGGGCTGAGCAGTGCAACTGGGAGAGAACAATCCACATCTTGCTGCGAGAAAATGTAACATAAAGACAGGTGTGGAGGGTTTGTATTTGATAGCATGACATCATTAGAGATGTTGACACGAACATGGCTGTCTATAAAATGTGTTGTATGGTATGTGTGTGAGTGCATGTGTGCGTGCATGTTTATGTGTGAAATTATGTGATAAATGCATCTGAAACACTAAAAACACTTGGTATACACAGCCAGTTTCTTGTCATCGCCTCTGACAGTATCACGCAGTGAGAGCCCCCCCCCCCCCCCCCCCCACCCATTTCAATTCCTCCCCTAAGCGACGCCTCTGAGTAAAATGACTAGAAGTTAATCTATCATAACAAAACTGAACGGTTGAACCAACAGCACGCTCTATCTGAATACTATCCTGGACAACAGAAATAGAAGAAAAAAGAATGAATGTCTCATGGCGGATAATGCACGGGGGAAAGCCCCGACAGAGACGTATCCAGCAAACATATCATGGATGACTCCCCGACATTAATATTCCCTAATGAGCGATTCCTTGCCTATGTGCGAAGCCTCTTAGAGGAATGTAAGAGCCCTTTGGCTGGTATAGAGCTGGAGATTCTCCACCCAGTGACATACGGGTATTATTATCGAGTGTTCAATTACTGGATGGCTTGTGTGCTACACTTTCACGCGAGACCAATCGATTCGTCTAGTCGTTTTAAAATCTATAACACAAAACATATTGGATCTCGGATTTTGACACACTATGTAATGTAGTTTATGGCTATTCATCATCAAGTGTCTTGTCGATTGGCGTTGGCGATCTTGGTTCTCCACATCTTGCGATCTTCAACGGTATATGTCAATTCATTTGCTGACTCCCTTCCTCGCCATGACACAAAGTGATCAAGAATGTTCACTGGCTGTCTTTCTCTGTCTTTCAATTTGTCACATTATATTCCAGTTTTTGTCTTCTCATAATGTGGCCGAAACACGGAGACTGTCTCATTCTGCTGTGATTAGTTGTCCCTGCAATTTAGCCTCCCTTAAAATATCCAGATTGATGATTTTGGCTGTCCAAGAAATTTTCAGCATTCTTCTACAAAACCACATCCCCAGAGACTCCATGGCTATTTTTTGTTTGCTTACTAATCGAGGACTCACACAGCCTATTATTAGAACTGCTTCTATGTTCCATGAAAGAATTCTTTTCCTAACTTCCACTGATAAGGACTTATTGCTTAATTATTATGACTATTATCATACTAATGCTTAAGCATATACGGTGAGTACATTAACAGAGAGAATGATACGATGGAAATGAAAAAAAAAAGATCTATATTTGTGCTTTGTTGGCTACACTAAGTAAGAAAAAGCAGCGGATGCAGCAGGATATATCAATATGAATTGCAAATAATTAGTTATATTTAGCTCCTGCGAAAAGAAGAGACACACTAGACACAGACACAATATACATACCTTACAAAGAACTCCATCTTACACGGGCGATCTTGTATAAGTCACACTTTGTTTTCACCTGTGTAAGATGGAGTTCTTTGTAAGGTATGTACATTGTGTCTGTATCTAGTATGACTCTTCTTTTTTGCAGGAACTAAATATACTCAATTGTTTGCAACTCATATGGCTACACTAAAGCTTTTGACCAGGTTAGACTCCATGAAATGATTAAAATATTGGAAATTTAAAAAAAATATTTGGAAAAGATCTGAGCAAAATGAAAACAAAATGTATTGGCAACAAAGAGCAACCATAAGAATTGACAAAAGACTGGGAACTTTCCAACACATTAAACGAGGTGTCTGACAAAGTTGTGCACCAGATCTGTTCTATTTATACAGCGAAATAATAGTTAGATCCATACAAGACAAGCGAGGAATATTGGTTGATGGGCATAACATAAATGACCTGCGTAGTGCTGCTGACATCGTTTTGATGGCTGAAAATGACAAGCAGATACAATAAATGATAAATATAATTGTAACAGACAGTCACAACAAAGGGCTTAGTCTGAATAACAAAACAAACAAATAAGCAAACAAACAGATTATTACAAAGAAAAACTGTATACCAAAATGCAACAAGATTATGAATGAACCAATCTGAAACACGTCAATGTATTTAAGCATTTCAATGCTTTAATAACGGCATGTGGCAAATGTATTCGTTGAGTTAAGCAAAGGCAACATTTCACAAGATGAAGAAGAGCATTCTCTGCAATTTATCTTTGTACATCGAAGTGGGGAAAATAGTTCTTAAGAGCTATACTGAGCCAACCCTGATGTGCGGAAGTAAATCATGGACAATTATCTGAAATTTAAGGGATTATGTGGAAACTGTGGAGATGTGGTTTTATAGAGGAGAACTATGAGAACACTGGGGACGATAGACAGAGCAATAAAGATATCTTGAAAGAAGGTAACCAAACAAGAGAACTGGTAACTGGCATCAGAAGAAGAGAGTCCAACTTATTCCAACATGATATTAAAAAGGGAAAGCTGGGGTATGCCGTCATAATGGTAAAGTTGGAGGGGAGGAGAAGCAGGGGAAGAGAAACATCATGGCATGGAGGAACATCAGTATCAGAAATGATCGGCAGCACAAGAGACAGAAGGCTATGGACACCAACGCCACACGACATAGACTATAAGAAGAAGTGTATTGCTTTTATACACTACTAATGCTGATATAAAGGAAAACGAAGAGAAACAGTATATCTTAGTATGAAATAACAGCTAAAAAAGCAAAAGAATGTGTTACTGTTTCGAATAATGAGATGTATTTTGAGATATTTATTAATGTTAAAACTGGTTTGAATAGAGTAAAGTCACCTACATGGTCAGGCAGTTATAACATGTTAATTCTGAGATAAACTGACACAAAACATAACTGTATGTATTGTTGTGGAATAACAGTTAACAGAAACTGACACAAAACATAACTGTATGCATTGTTGTGGAATAACAGTTAACAGAAACTGATACAAAACATAAATGAATGCATTGTTGTGGAATAACAGTTAACAGCAACTGACACAAAACATTGTTGTGGAATAAAAGTTAACAGAAACTGACTGTGGCATATTAAAACGTCCTTACCCTTTCCTAGCATTGACTCCCTTAAAAATAACAATCCTTTACAACTACTGTTTAAGTATCTTACGTAATGAAGGAGAAAGGAAAAGTAGCACAGCCAAATTTAATTGACATTAATTAAATTTTGGCCTTATTTTGGTTCACGCACCTGGCCAAGACCGGCTAGATTGTAAAACAAAGGCTCTTTGTAGCCATTTTAGTTCAGACAAACAAAGGAAACAGACGTGCTTTCCCCATGTGGGGGTGCTTTCCCCGTGTGGGAAAAAAGGCATTTTTGCCTTTAAAAATACATCATTCTCTGCAAGCCATTGGTATGTTAAAAATCTACATTATTAAGATGTATTCACGTATTTATGTATTACATATACCATTATGTTTAATTAAGAATTAGTTAGAATGATAATTCAACAGTTCTTGTAAACTAGAGTCTGATTTGATTTTTAGTACTGAAGCACATGTGGGTGCCACGCTGTAATTTTTCCTATGTGTTACAATTTCAAATCCCTATGTTAAAACCTTTTATAGGCATTATGAACTTATACCTAACTAATAGTGCTTATAACCTATAAATATTATGTGTACTGTAGAGTATCAAACTCAGGTCAGAAACACATTCTAGGAATTTTCTCAATGTAGTAGCAGACTTCTGAGTCATACTTCATAAGTAGAGAACTCGTTTCTGTCAATTTCATATTCCTATGTTAAATTTTCTATGCATTGTGAACTATATCTCACGATCTATGCTTAGAAATCTGCAAATAATCTATGTTCTATAGAGATTGAACTCTAAAGAACATTTTCAAAGGAATTTTTATCCATGCGGGGACATACAAATGATTACGCATATTCCTGACTCTTAGTCAGGGGATAAAATGCTTTGCCACATCATAATCTGTAACTTGGAACTATAGTGCTAAATTTTTAGTACAATCCTTTTGTTAACATATTAGTAACCACTCAGCATGAGTGAGGAACATATAATCATTTCATAAAATATTGCTAGGGAAATGCCATGTTTAAGAATATAAATTCAAGAACAAAGGAAGTAAACGCGTGATAGAAATGAATGTTCGGATAGGATGTACCTTAAATCCGCATGACCTCACTGTAGTAGGAACAGAAGCGAAGACGGATGTGAATAAATTGCTTGCAATATTCAGAAGACTGGACCATGCGGCATAAGTTATTCTAATAAATACACTCCGAATAATAGCAATAATTGGCAAAATATATCACAGCGGTCACTAACCCCACGCTGCACAAGCAGTGGGGGAAGGGAAAAAGAATAATCTAGTTTGTGGACAAACAAATAAGAAAATTCAAAACCATTGGCTCCGGCATTAAATTTTATGATTAATATTATTATGTATGATTATCATGTACTTAATTTCAGAGAAATGTACATGTATGTTTTCTCTTATGAGAATTTTTCTCTGTTCTGATTGTTACTCCTTACTGTGGGAATATGCATTTTAATGTTACCCTTGGGGACATGAGGATGTTGATGGAAGAATCCTTGTGTATGTCAGTACTTAAGAAGCCAATGTTGAATAACCTTGGCCTAATGATGATTATAGTGCCGAAAGGAAGACGCAGCATTAGAAACCACAGAGATTCTGTATAGGCTATTCTCTTTTCCCCCCTCTCGTCTTGTTGGTTGTATTTTTTTTTTGTAATTGTGTTGTAAACCTTTTACCATAACACAGTAGGTTAATGCTCGTGTTGTATTCTTGTCATCCCTTTTCTATAGAAGAGAAGCAAGTGGTGGTTGGACTTGGTGGGACTGCGTTGCCACCTTATCAACTGGAAACTGGGTCATCAGCCAGTCAATAATAAAGGATAACCTGTCCTAAAGCAAAGTCTGGGCCAACACAACCATGTTTACTGCTGCACTCATTAGCTCCACAGCGAGCAACAGACAAATTCGAAAACTGACTGGGTGAGTGATTAAGTCCTATTTTAGTAGGAATATCCAGGATGGACTTCTGAATCTAATAATCTACAAAGATGAAGATCAACAGAGTAACTGACAACAGTGTATCGTCTGCTTTACTTCTGGGAAGTACCACCTATGGCCTCATCATTCAACCAAATCAGTGAAACTATGGGACAATCCTACTACAAGTTACTAAAACTAGCAACAGTGAAAACCCTTCAACTGTTGGTTGGATTACCAAATTAATATCCAACAATGGATAAACCTTCGAAAGAACGTCGCACAGCTGCAACAGTCAAACATAAAGGTTCAGCCACTCAACACCAAGTTCTAGCTATGAACACCAACTCAAACAAATGGGAAGAGACACTGAAATCACATAAGCCAATACAACCAATGTACCAACTTCAGAACCTCTGAACCATAACTACACCAGATTACCTCAAGGTTCCAAAACCTGAACACCATCAAAAAGACCATATGAAAGCAGCTAGCCGAGTAAATGCCTTTACGCCTGCAACCACAGGAATCACCTGATGGCTTGCAACCCTGGATATGTGGCGGAGTCAATATTCTTCAGTTTCATGCCTGCAGCAGAATCCTGGAAATAATTCCAGATGAACCAAATGAATAACAAGCAGAATTGTATGTCTACACTGAAAGTAAATACTGAATCAGAACTCTGTGCTGGTCCCATGTCAGCCTAAATGCCATCAACTGTGGAATAGGATATAGACTGGTGACTAGGTGGGTGAAAAATCCGTGTGAACAAGATTGAGATTCGGATATTATAAGCCGAGAAGCTGACAAGTCGGCATTCTTTTCATCGGATATGGTGATATAGGGAAGACCCTTGGTCCAAGACTCAAGATGCATCTCCTGAAGGTATGACCAACCCAGGCCTCAATGTTCCACTGGCACCGAGCCATTTGCACAAAGAAGATTCGTGAATTCAGCCCCAATGGAGGGGATATGTGGTGAATTTATTTCCTAATAGGGATTATAAGTATTCCGCAACAAACTTCAGTGGGCATTAGAACATGACTGTGAGTATTTATTGCTGTCCCGGATAATTATGGACATTAACTGCTTTGCACTGGAGAAGTATACCCACCTGCAATGCCTAAAGGAACACTATAATTAATTAATTTAATTATTAGTATCAACTGCTTTTATGTGTGTGTGTTTTTTTTCCCTATGCCATATATAAGGTAAAGCGTTTTTTATTTGGTAATGAGGTATAACTAAAGGGTTATGTTATGGTATATATGTATAGTATTTTGACACCAACTCATTATTTCTAAATATGAGAATTATGTAAGGTGGGTCAAGGAATAGACCCAATTTGTGGTTGTTGTGTTGTTTGTAATAACATTGTTGTTTTCTTGGGGCAAAAAGGGTGTAAATGTATTGAGATAATGCAAATCATTCCCATGCCTGTCTGAAAATGCATAGTGTTCATTACACATATATATGTAAATGCAGATTTTGATTTAATACTTGAACTGTTTGTCCACAAATTTGTGGATGTGTACATCAAGTAAATGTGGTGTTCATCAGTGGTTGTTTATATGTTGTGAACAATCAATATCCTTCTAGCACTATAGTAAATTTAAAGGGTGATGAAGTGGGAATGGAAACCTACACACAGATGCCATTGTTTCAAGGATTGAATTGTTTTCTCCTGGGGTTTGTGGTAAATATCCCTAATCACCCTGCATTCTAACAAGTGACCAGAGAATTATTAAAATCCCCTGGACACTTAACAGAATATTCTCATAAATTAAAATCCACACCCCACACCGACACAAAACATTGTTGTGGAATAACAGTTAACAGAAACTGACACAAAACATTGTTGTGGAAAACCAGTTAACAGAAACTGACACAAAACATTGTTGTGGAATAACAGTTATCAGAAACTGACACAAAACATTGTTGTGGAATAACAGTTACCAGAAACTGACACAAAACATAACTGTAGGCATTGTTGTGGAATAACAGTTAACAGCAACTGACACAAAACATTGTTGTGGAATAACAGTTAACAGAAACTGACACAAAACAATGTTGTGGAATAACAGTTAACAGAAACTGACACAAAACATTGTTGTGGAATAGCAGTTAACAGAAACTGACACAAAACATAATTGTAAGAATTTGTTGTGGAATAACAGTTAACAGAAACTGACACAAAACATTGTTGTGGAATAACAGTTAACAGAAACTGACACAAAACATTGTTGTGGAATAACAGTTAACAGAAACTGACACAAAACATTGTTGTGGAATAACAGTTAACAGAAACTGACACAAAACATTGTTGTGGAATAACAGTTAACAGAAACTGACACAAAAAATAACTGTAGGCATTGTTTTGGAGTAACAGTTAACAGCAACTGACACAAAACATTGTTGTGGAATAAAAGTTAACAGAAACTGACACAAAACATTGTTGTGGAATAACAGTTAACAGAAACTGACACAAAACATTGTTGTGAAATAACAGTTAACAGAAACTGACACAAAACATTGTTGTGGAATAAAAGTTAACAGAAACTGACTGTGGCATATTAAAACGTCCTTACCCTTTCCTAGCATTGACTCCCTTAAAAATAACAATCCTTTACAACTACTGTTTAAGTATCTTACGTAATGAAGGAGAAAGGAAAAGTAGCACAGCCAAATTTAATTGACATTAATTAAATTTTGGCCTTATTTTGGTTCACGCACCTGGCCAAGACCGGCTAGATTGTAAAACAAAGGCTCTTTGTAGCCATTTTAGTTCAGACAAACAAAGGAAACAGACGTGCTTTCCCCATGTGGGGGTGCTTTCCCCGTGTGGGAAAAAAGGCATTTTTGCCTTTAAAAATACATCATTCTCTGCAAGCCATTGGTATGTTAAAAATCTACATTATTAAGATGTATTCACGTATTTATGTATTACATATACCAGTATGTTTAATTAAGAATTAGTTAGAATGATAATTCAACAGTTCTTGTAAACTAGAGTCTGATTTGATTTTTAGTACTGAAGCACATGTGGGTGCCACGCTGTAATTTTTCCTATGTGTTACAATTTCAAATCCCTATGTTAAAACCTTTTATAGGCATTATGAACTTATACCTAACTAATAGTGCTTATAACCTATAAATATTATGTGTACTGTAGAGTATCAAACTCAGGTCAGAAACACATTCTAGGAATTTTCTCAATGTAGTAGCAGACTTCTGAGTCATACTTCATAAGTAGAGAACTCGTTTCTGTCAATTTCATATTCCTATGTTAAATTTTCTATGCATTGTGAACTATATCTCACGATCTATGCTTAGAAATCTGCAAATAATCTATGTTCTATAGAGATTGAACTCTAAAGAACATTTTCAAAGGAATTTTTATCCATGCGGGGACATACAAATGATTACGCATATTCCTGACTCTTAGTCAGGGGATAAAATGCTTTGCCACATCATAATCTGTAACTTGGAACTATAGTGCTAAATTTTTAGTACAATCCTTTTGTTAACATATTAGTAACCACTCAGCATGAGTGAGGAACATATAATCATTTCATAAAATATTGCTAGGGAAATGCCATGTTTAAGAATATAAATTCAAGAACAAAGGAAGTAAACGCGTGATAGAAATGAATGTTCGGATAGGATGTACCTTAAATCCGCATGACCTCACTGTAGTAGGAACAGAAGCGAAGACGGATGTGAATAAATTGCTTGCAATATTCAGAAGACTGGACCATGCGGCATAAGTTATTCTAATAAATACACTCCGAATAATAGCAATAATTGGCAAAATATATCACAGCGGTCACTAACCCCACGCTGCACAAGCAGTGGGGGAAGGGAAAAAGAATAATCTAGTTTGTGGACAAACAAATAAGAAAATTCAAAACCATTGGCTCCGGCATTAAATTTTATGATTAATATTATTATGTATGATTATCATGTACTTAATTTCAGAGAAATGTACATGTATGTTTTCTCTTATGAGAATTTTTCTCTGTTCTGATTGTTACTCCTTACTGTGGGAATATGCATTTTAATGTTACCCTTGGGGACATGAGGATGTTGATGGAAGAATCCTTGTGTATGTCAGTACTTAAGAAGCCAATGTTGAATAGCCTTGGCCTAATGATGATTATAGTGCCGAAAGGAAGACGCGGCATTAGAAACCACAGAGATTCTGTATAGGCTATTCTCTTTTCCCCCCTCTCGTCTTGTTGGTTGTATTTTTTTTTTGTAATTGTGTTGTAAACCTTTTACCATAACACAGTAGGTTAATGCTCGTGTTGTATTCTTGTCATCCCTTTTCTATAGAAGAGAAGCAAGTGGTGGTTGGACTTGGTGGGACTGCGTTGCCACCTTATCAACTGGAAACTGGGTCATCAGCCAGTCAATAATAAAGGATAACCTGTCCTAAAGCAAAGTCTGGGCCAACACAACCATGTTTACTGCTGCACTCATTAGCTCCATAGCGAGCAACAGACAAATTCGAAAACTGACTGGGTGAGTGATTAAGTCCTATTTTAGTAGGAATATCCAGGATGGACTTCTGAATCTAATAATCTACAAAGATGAAGATCAACAGAGTAACTGACAACAGTGTATCGTCTGCTTTACTTCTGGGAAGTACCACCTATGGCCTCATCATTCAACCAAATCAGTGAAACTATGGGACAATCCTACTACAAGTTACTAAAACTAGCAACAGTGAAAACCCTTCAACTGTTGGTTGGATTACCAAATTAATATCCAACAATGGATAAACCTTCGAAAGAACGTCGCACAGCTGCAACAGTCAAACATAAAGGTTCAGCCACTCAACACCAAGTTCTAGCTATGAACACCAACTCAAACAAATGGGAAGAGACACTGAAATCACATAAGCCAATACAACCAATGTACCAACTTCAGAACCTCTGAACCATAACTACAAAAGATTACCTCAAGGTTCCAAAACCTGAACACCATCAAAAAGACCATATGAAAGCAGCTAGCGGAGTAAATGCCTTTACGCCTGCAACCACAGGAATCACCTGATGGCTTGCAACCCTGGATATGTGGCGGAGTCAATATTCTTCAGTTTCATGCCTGCAGCAGAATCCTGGAAATAATTCCAGATGAACCAAATGAATAACAAGCAGAATTGTATGTCTACACTGAAAGTAAATACTGAATCAGAACTCTGTGCTGGTCCCATGTCAGCCTAAATGCCATCAACTGTGGAATAGGATATAGACTGGTGACTAGGGGGGTGAAAAATCCGTGTGAACAAGATTGAGATTCGGATATTATAAGCCGAGAAGCTGACAAGTCGGCATTCTTTTCATCGGATATGGTGATATAGGGAAGACCCTTGGTCCAAGACTCAAGATGCATCTCCTGAAGGTATGACCAACCCAGGCCTCAATGTTCCACTGGCACCGAGCCATTTGCACAAAGAAGATTCGTGAATTCAGCCCCAATGGAGGGGATATGTGGTGAATTTATTTCCTAATAGGGATTATAAGTATTCCGCAACAAACTTCAGTATGCATTAGAACATGACTGTGAGTATTTATTGCTGTCCCGGATAATTATGGACATTAACTGCTTTGCACTGGAGAAGTATACCCACCCGCAATGCCTAAAGGAACACTATAATTAATTAATTTAATTATTAGTATCAACTGCTTTTATGTGTGTGTGTGTTTTTTCCCTATGCCATATATAAGGTAAAGCGTTTTTTATTTGGTAATGAGGTATAACTAAAGGGTTATGTTATGGTATATATGTATAGTATTTTGACACCAACTCATTATTTCTAAATATGAGAATTATGTAAGGTGGGTCAAGGAATAGACCCAATTTGTGGTTGTTGTGTTGTTTGTAATAACATTGTTGTTTTCTTGGGGCAAAAAGGGTGTAAATGTATTGAGATAATGCAAATCATTCCCATGCCTGTCTGAAAATGCATAGTGTTCATTACACATATATATGTAAATGCAGATTTTGATTTAATACTTGAACTGTTTGTCCACAAATTTGTGGATGTGTACATCAAGTAAATGTGGTGTTCATCAGTGGTTGTTTATATGTTGTGAACAATCAATATTCTTCTAGCACTATAGTAAATTTAAAGGGTGATGAAGTGGGAAGGGAAACCTACACACAGATGCCATTGTTTCAAGGATTGAATTGTTTTCTCCTGGGGTTTGTGGTAAATATCCCTAATCACCCTGCATTCTAACAAGTGACCAGAGAATTATTAAAATCCCCTGGACACTTAACAGAATATTCTCATAAATTAAAATCCACACCCCACACCGACACAAAACATTGTTGTGGAATAACAGTTAACAGAAACTGACACAAAACAATGTTGTGGAATAACAGTTAACAGAAACTGACACAAAACATTGTTGTGGAATAGCAGTTAACAGAAACTGACACAAAACATAATTGTAAGAATTTGTTGTGGAATAACAGTTAACAGAAACTGACACAAAACATTGTTGTGGAATAACAGTTAACAGAAACTGACACAAAACATTGTTGTGGAATAACAGTTAACAGAAACTGACACAAAACATTGTTGTGGAATAACAGTTAACAGAAACTGACACAAAACATTGTTGTGGAATAACAGTTAACAGAAACTGACACAAAAAATAACTGTAGGCATTGTTGTGGAGTAACAGTTAACAGCAACTGACACAAAACATTGTTGTGGAATAAAAGTTAACAGAAACTGACACAAAACATTGTTGTGGAATAACAGTTAACAGAAACTGACACAAAACATTGTTGTGAAATAACAGTTAACAGAAACTGACACAAAACATTGTTGTGGAATAACAGTTAACAGAAACTGACACAAAACATTGTTGTGGAATAACAGTTAACAGAAACTGACACAAAACATAACTGTAGGCATTGTTGTGGAATAACAGTTAACAGCAACTGACACAAAACATTGTTGTGGAATAACAGTTAACAGAAACTGACACAAAACATTGTTGTGGAATAACAGTTAACAGAAACTGACACAAAACATTGTTGTGAAAAACCAGTTAACAGAAACTGACACAAAACATAACTGTATGCATTGTTGTGGAATAACAGTTAACAGAAATTGACACAAAACATTGTTGTGGAATAAAAGTTAACAGAAACTGACACAAAACATTGTTGTGGAATAACAGTTAACAGAAACTGACACAAAACATCGTTGTGGAATAGCAGTTAACAGAAACTGACACAAAACATAATTGTAAGAATTTGTTGTGGAATAACAGTTAACAGAAAACAAGTAGAAAATATTACTCGTCCTGGAGACGGCACTGTGGCAACGGTGTTACGAACGCAATTCTCAATCCCGATTACCGCGTTCGAAACATATATGATCACTGCCGAGAACGAAAGCAACGGCAAACTAACTACCTTCTGTAAAGTTGCCTAGTTTATCATGATTCGTTTAATTACAGATTATCACAAGAAAAGGACCGGGACACTGATATTAGCAACATGGAATGTTCGGACGTTAAGCGACGAAGGAAAATTAGATAACAACAAACAAGAATTGGGAAGAAAGAAGATTAATATATTAGGAATATGGAAGACGAGATGGAAAGGGACAGGGATCAAGACAGGAGAGGATTGTAAGATTATTTATACTAACGGAGAATAAAGGCAAAAAGATTGGATCTGCAAACATCAAATTATATTAAAGATATTGGGCTGTGTCAGACAGGGTTCTATTAGTAAAACTAATTGGCAGACCTTTTAACATAAACATCATTCAAATATATGCTCAAACAAGTGTATGCAGTGAAGAAAGTATAGAGGAATTTTATTATAACATGGAGTCTACATAGAAGACATGTAAACAATCAGAAATAAATATCATGATTGGAGACTTCAACGCAAAAGTAGGCAATCAAGGCGATGGATGCAGTGTAGGCAACCATGGTTTGGGAGAGCGAAACGAAAGAGGATAAAGACTTGTAGAATGGGCAAAAGAGCATGAAATGATTGTTGGAAACACCTGGTTTAAACAAAATCATAGAAGATTGTGGATATGGATGAGTCTTGACAACAGGATTAGAAACCAGACAGATTACATCCTGATTGGCAGAAGGTTTCGAAATGCGTTAACAATCGCAAAATCATTTCCCAATGCAGATTGTTACAGTGATCACAGATTGCCTTCAGGCACATTGAGGGTAAAGTTAAAGAGACTGAAGCATACAACTGGAAACACTAAATATGAGTTGTGCACATTGAAAAATGACAAAGAAATACAAGACAATTTTAACATAGAAATAAAGAACAAATTTGATATATTGTACATGGCGCGGACTATGAGAAGAAGAAGAAGAAGAAGAAGAAGAAGAAGAAGAAGAAGAAGAAGAAGAAGAAGAAGAAGAAGAAGAAGATGAAGAAGAAGAAGAATATCAAGCGAAGATAACACATTAACATGTTGTGCAGCGATGTGAACTAACATCTAACAAACGTTAACAGAGTGTATTTGCGTTTGCACAGAGGAAATAACATTTCAAAAACTGTAAATGCTAAAACTGGCATGCAAATAAACAAAAATTATCCCCAGCTTATAACAATTATGAAATAATAACACCGTGAAGCAAAAAAAAAAAAAAAAAGAAACAAGATAGTATATATTATTATAAAATAACAGCTAAAAACCCGAACAAAATGTGATATTGTTATTACAGATGAAAGATCATTTAAGACATTTGTAAATGTTAAACTTGGCATGACAAGAAACAAAACGTTTTACTTAAATGTCAAATAAACAGCTCTCAAATCATGAGTCTGTTTTGTTACTGCCTTTTTCAAGAAAAGTACGACCAGTTGACAGCGGATTATGTTGTGTGTGTTTTTTTTTTTTTTTTTTTGGGGGGGGGGGAGGGGGAGGAGGGGGGGGGGGTTGTTTCATTTTACTCAGGGGAAAAAATGGGAGAAAGGGGGTTAGGGGAAAGACAATTTCTAAATAAAACCATTGCACCGGAATGAGTACTCCTACCAGGGCTGGGATACTCCAGTGAGAGCTGCGTTGCCCGGTTAATTTGTAAGCTGCGGGTGTGAATGATTGATGGTATGATTGATCGAATGCTTGAACAAAGAACAGTTTATGTCAATTCTTCATACGCACCCGCGAGTGTAATGTGCCTGCGTTGGTTGTGATATTTAGATTCCAGCTTCGATTGATTCGTTCTTGGTGTTTTTATACAATAAAGGTTTGGTTTAGTTTACTGATTTTTACACTTAACATCGAAATCTACTTTATATGGCTTTAGGGGTCTTAAAAAGAAGGAACCGCTAGAGGCACTGGATCGTGTTACAATTAATTCGTGTTCGGTACACTAACGGACTATCCAAGACTATAGACCAACAGAAGGCGGGGCAGACTGATGGACAGTCAGATAGATTTCTTTCTATTCATGTATCCCTCTATTCATTCATAAATCCCTCCATCCGTTCGCCCGATTCTGTATGTCTGTCTATATGTCTCCATCCATCTTACTACTCAAAAGATCAGAGACAGTGTGATTTAAGTACTAGAAACATAATAACAATTCCTGTAACAATGCCACTGGAACATAACAGCAACACTCCGTATGTTTAAGACCATTATGTGTAACGTATCTCTGTCCATAGATAGGGTATTTTAGGGAGGGGAGGGGGGGGGGGGGCTGCGTGGTCTCGAGGTATGGTGTCCGCCTCGAGTGCTAGAGGTCCCGGGTTCAAGCCCCGGCGAGGACCGGGATTTTTTTCACGAGGGCTTCTAGTAATAGAATTTCACCTGGTCTCTGGGCAGTGAGATCGGACGCCAGTGTGTATTGTTGCGCACGTAAATAATCCCTTGGCAGTTGGAAATCGAAAAAGAGTAGCCTAACGGCGCTCTCCGGGCAAAAATTTCGAGTTCAAAATCTACCCAAAGTATTTCAGGATCCTCGCCGGTGCTACAGAGTTCGTGCCCAGAGCTGAGTTTCTCCAGACTCAGATTTGAGTTAGGAGAACGGAGCATTTATGGGTTACACCCGTGTGCCGTGATGTTGATCCGTCGACTAAACTAAACTAAACTAAACTAAACAGATAGGATATTACGTACCGCCTATACATTATAGCCAGTCTCCCTGGTCTATGAGTTACACGACTTTCACCGTACTCCCGTATACTCTCATAAGTAACGTGACGTGCGCGAGAATTGGTAGCGGTTCTCTCCGAGTCGGTAACTTACGGGGCATGCGAGCCAGTCGCTCAGAAAGCAATGGCAAACTACTGAGCGTAATCTTGCCAAGACATCAGGTTAGCAACGTTCATAGCGAACTGCGCTGTTAATGTCATGAACGCAATCGAACGCTAGTTCGACGCTAGAGCACGTCGCCTGCGAAAGTAAGGGAAAGACACCTATTCCTCCGCGCAATCAGGAATACAAAATAAGATTGTGCTACCATATTACAGATTACTAGCAGGAACATTCTTCGGGACACCATGTTTACAATTTAGTTTTTATTCTATTGTGTGTGTGTCCATCATGGACATTAAACACAGAGAGTAGGCAGGAAATGCAGGCCTCAGAAACAGGTTTCCTCATGGAATGCCATGAATCGCAATGAACGGGGAATAAAACCAATATGCGTGTACGCAAAAGCTATTTCACAAAAAAAGCTTTGCATTGCGCACACCAAAACAAGTCAGCTATTATTTACTGGATATTTTATGAGAATAGAGGCTCTGAAGAAGGTTGTGACAAATAGGAGGATCGAAGGCTTTAGAGAAGGAGAACGACAGAGGTAGAAAATGCTGGATGCATTGACAATGTAGGGTGGAAGACAATCGGTAGCCTAAAAGATCAGAAAAACAGTTTGTTGCATAGTCTTTACAGGAAGAAAGCTGTTTATCTCTTTCTTTTTGCTGTATATAATATTCTAGTTTCATCAGTCTCTTTCAGGCAGTCGTGACGTTGCAGTCAACCCAATAATTTTTCATCTGTTTGTGATTTCTTGGCAAGATTACACTCAGTAATTTGCCTTTGCTTTCTGAAAGAAGGCACTCACACCATTATATGAAAACCAACACAGGGCGGTCTGCTTCCAAATCGCCCGAAGTTGTGTTTCGAACGCGGTATGCGGGCTCACGAATTGCATCAGTAACACCTACGCCACAGAGCCGACAGACTAACGGGACATATATAAGTGGACAATTAGCCACCTGCCGTGGTAGCGTAGTGGCTAGACGCTCACCTGCCGTGGTAGCGTAGTGGCTAGACGCTGATCTGCCGTGGTAGCGTAGTGGTTAGACGCTGATCTGCCGTGGTAGCGTAGTGGCTAGACGCTGATCTGCCGTGGTAGCGTAGTGGCTAGACGCTCACCTGCCGTGGTAGCGTAGTGGCTAGACGCTCACCTGTCGTGGTAGCGTAGTGGCTAGACGCTCACCTGCCGTGGTAGCGTAGTGGCTAGACGCTGATCTGCCGTGGTAGCGTAGTGGCTAGACGCTCACCTGCCGTGGTAGCGTAGTGGCTAGACGCTCACCTGCCGTGGTAGCGTAGTGGCTAGACGCTCACCTGCCGTGGTAGCGTAGTGGCTAGACGCTGATCTGACGTGGTACCATAGGGCTAGACGTTCACCTGCTGTGGTAGCGTAGTGGCTAGACGCTGATCTGCCATGGTAGCGTAGTGGCCAGAAGCTCACCTGCTGGTCTAATTGTCATGGTTTAGAATACCCAACGAAGGTGGAATTTTACAAGTGACCTGAACACCCCCCCTCCCCCCACATCCCCCCTTCCGCCGCCACAAGTCGTCCCATTATGAAATCATTACCAGGAATGGTCTTGTTAAGTAAAGGTGACCGACATGATTCTGACCAAGGTCACGAAACATAAGGGTCAAGCACAATATACACAATTTGAATAATGAAGACACAAACAATAGTTTACACGATTTATTGCCTTGCATATTTCGTTGCATTTCGTCAGGTACATACTGCAGAATTCACACAACATAAAGTAAAGTGACTTCTTGCGCGTGGATTAGCGTTTCCTATTATTAGTGTCCCTAACCAGCAGGCGAACCCACTCCGACTTACGAACTGTCCGGTGAAGGGGTTGAGCTCCATACCCTCGGCATCAGCACACCGGAAGTTTTAGAACGCACGTTCTTATCCATGTGGTCGTACTGACCTCCTTGCATGTTTTGTGAATTCTGCAGTATGTACTCTTGATCCAACAGGGCAAGGCCGAGAGAGGGAACATGTCGTTTGGGCACCACATGTTCTCTGAAGCTCTCCCCAAGCATTGTGAGTTGGAATTTTGGCCAAATTCTAATCCACATACTTTGGTCTGTCAAGACTGCAAGGTGCCACTCATTCACTCACCCGACGAGATGCAGCGAAATATGCCAGTCAATAAATCGTGCAATCTATTGTTTGTGTCTTTGTTATTCAAATTCACTACTGACAAACATTGTTTTGAATATACACAATGCCCCTAAAGGTGTGTAAACGGGTCGGTTACTTTATCTGTTTTTTTTTATGATCCCTTGCGCTGTTAGTCTTGGACCATGTTAATGATGATGCAGAGTGTGAATGAAGTGGTGATGTTTGTCCATCAAGAATGATGATGACCATTCACGTCACCCAATGAGGTTGGAAGTTTGGAGCCGTGAGTTCTAAGATGGCTTGTAAGACCTATTTTGGCTCGAAATGTTCTTTGATAATGTTGGCAAGGAATACTTGACGTTCCAGGAGGACGATCTCCTGAAGTGGTTTATTTGTCCAGCCTTTTTTTTTAACACAGCGATTGCAGTCCTGTTTGCTTCACAAGTGACTACACTCTTGCGTAATAATGTACGCCACGAAATTCGATCTCTGGCAGCAGACTCCCAAGTGTCGTGATGAATTTCAAAAGCTTTTAGTGAGATCTTCAGTGTCCTCAAAGCTTTTCATCTAGCCGCCATGGGAGCGTTTACCACAGCGCAGCTCATCGTTGAAAATTCGTTTAGGGAGCCTGTGATCTGGCATGCGAGTCAAGTGAATGAGGTAAGGTCGGAGCCACAAGCGAACACCGTGAGCTATTAGTGCCACCACGGATTCAATTCATGACTTTGATGTTAACAACTACATTTCTACATCGGTATAGATCGTATCACGAATGCTGAGCATGGCCATATTGATAAGAGCGCTCGTTCTACAACATCCGGTGTACTGATGGTGAGTTAGCGGGTTCAACCCCTACACCAGTCAGTTGGACTAAAATGTTGACCTCTCGTGCTTGACTTGGGGACGTAAATTACAAGTGCTTTAGAAGTCGGAGTTTGTTCGCCTGATGGCGAGGGCCGCTTGAAATATTTCCATCTAATCCACACGCAAAAATCTGTCCGGTGCACTAGAAGTAGTAGCACGTGTATGGACTACGCCTGAGTGCAAAGCTAGCGAACGCAAAATTAGGGTTCAGAGATTATGTGACAAGCAATTCACCATACTCTTGGCTGCCAGTCCAGTCATCCTGTGTTCGAATCCTTATTTTGTTTAAAAAAAAATTGACCAGGGCTCCTAGATCAGCTCAGCATAAAATGGTTGCTAAGAAACCCCTGGGAAATAAAGGCGGCTGCCATGATATTAAACACATGACCCAATGATGACCCATTTGTTTATACCAGGGTAAGTTAATAAGTAAGTCTCAAATGGCTGTAGAAAAATAACTAAATATGATAACAACTTGAAACTAGTTTTTTATTTTTTTAATGCATACATTGTCCCTTTATTTCTCAAAATAATTTCCACCAACATTGATGCACTTATCCCATCGGTTTTTCAGTCCTCCCATCCTTGTTATCATATTTAGTTATTTTTCTACAGCATTTGTGACTTACTTATTGACTTTTCCTCGTGCTTAATTATTTGTTCATTGGCCATGGTTTTGACTTACAAAGTACAAATTAGGCTTAGCATAATGAAGCCAATCCCAGGTCGGTCCAGCCTTAAAAGGGTACCTGAAAATCTAGTGGAAAATAAAGGCTGTCGGAGTGATACTGAATACATTAGCCATAGGTACAGTTTTAAAATCCACCTCGATGAGAATTCGAGCCATTCACCATTAAGTGGGCAGTCAAGCGTTATAGCCACTGCGCTTCCGTGAAGCTCGGATATTGGTGATAGCACAATTCTAATAGACCAATCCGCTGGGTGATGTGGTTAATATCACGCCGGTCGCCATTATTTCCCACATCATTTCCTGGCATCCATCGTAGGGCGGAAAGACAAATTAAACATTCCCTGCCCGATGGGGACCATCAGCCCCACCCGAACACTTCACTGAGATAAATGGAGGAAGTGAAGAAGAAGTGGATGACCATCAGTCCGGCAGCCAGCCGTGCTAGGAACTAAGCCACTTTAACTTTAAAATACAGCTTTAAGCTAATTTTTTTTTTAAATCGCTCCCACCCACAGCGCCCCTCGCTGTCATTTATAATTTTTGTTTTTGTTTTGCATATCCATTTACAGGACATCGCTGTCAACACCAGCACTGCTGTTGTTGATGTCTTGGCAAGTTTGCGTTCAGTAGTTTGCCATTGATTTCTGAAAGACCGGCTCTCATACTATCACGCTAAAACCCAGCGCGACACGGTCTGCTGCCAAATCGGTCGCAGCTGGGTTTCGAATGCAGGTAAGGGGAATCACAAACCACATCCGTAACGCCTTTGCCACGGAGATGGCGTTGTTTATAATAAATATTGTAAATGTATAACTTTAACAAAATTAAACAAACATTTGTGGTTAAGTTACTGGTGGTATATTACGGGTCATCCTTCACGAAGACTTATAAGTATTTGTACAGAATACTTCCCCTTTCTCTGTAAGAATTAACTATAACCTGCTTCAGATAAAAAAAAGTTACAGCAAACATTAAGAAAGACAGAAAGATGTAAGTACAAGCGACGAAAGAGTACACAGTAGCTTTAAACTTCAGACACGTTCACAATAGTAGGAAAACAGAAGAAGAGAACTAAGACCTACCTGAAAACCCCCAACTATCATTCCACCATTTTTTTCTTCACTGAACACAAACATTCTTCAAAGTATTCCTGTCATGTTTATTTTGCGTCGCCGAGGTTAGCAGATGGGCGATCCCAAAGTATTCTTTCGCCTGGTTTTCAGGTTCAAAGGTTAACCGACTTAGGGAAATTCCTTCGACTGTAAGTTTTTGTTACTTCAACAGTTGGACTCAAATGTCAAGTGCTTTCCTTGGTTCGTTTCTCTCAGTAATAACATGACATCTGGTGAAGACAGTGTCATTATAGACGGCGATAGAGAATTGAAAGCAAAAAATCAATGTCCTTATCTTATGTCACGTGTTCTATAAATACATAAAATATGTGTATCTTGAAACATAAGTGAAAGCGTCGAAAATTATAATTGCTTGTAAATAAATATATCACCCTGTGCAGGCTAAAAACCCACGCATTAACATAAAAGTCGATAGGGTCGATTCACTGCATCAGATTTTTATTCCATATGGCTCAGTCTCTTTCCGCAGTGCCGAAAGCACCGCACAAAGCACGAACTCCGTATCTCCAGCGTCGACCACCAGCAGCCTCCGGAAAAATGTATTCGTGAACCGAAGAACGCGGCCCGGAATCGAACCCACAATCTTAGGAGCCCGAGTCAGACGACTATATATATATATATATATATATATATATATATATATATATATATATATATATATATATATATATATATATATATATATATATATATATATATATATATATATATATATATTCGAGAGGGCTTCAAATAAAAGCCTTAAATGTTTTGTTTTTTGGTTTTGTTTTTTAGGTGAACATATTCTGAATAAGTAAAGAACATATGTATCATATGTCGATGTAGTCAACATTGCATTTAATGCATTTCCTCCAGCGCCTTTACAGCGCTTGGATTCCAGTAGAATACAATTCTCTTGGTCGCCCGTGTAACCACTCACGCACCACCCGTTTTACCTCTTCATCGAACCGAAAAGTCTGTCATTGAAGTCTCGTCGTTTTGAAACTTCCTACTCCACTCATACACTTGCTGGACTGACAGACATGTATCACCATACTGGACTTTCATTCGCCGGTGAATTTCTATAAGTTTCACCCCATTTACTGATTAAATTAAGGGATAACTGAGCTACCGTATAACAGTAGACGGTACTACCTGGTTTCTGTTAGCGCCGAACGTTGGGCGGCGCTTACCAAACCCGACACCCCACATTGTGCCAACGGCTTTGGGCGGAAGAGCGCAATTGGGAGGGTACAAGCCTTACCCTGGTGCGAGGAAATGCAAGCTAAAGACAAAATTGTCATGGCAGGGCAGACCAGGCCCTAAGCCTTGGTTGGCGACTGGTCTAGGATCGAAGCTCCGACAGGCGGACAGTTAGAGCATTGCTTTGCTGATCCGGCAGCTTCTGCAGCTTGTCTTGTTCCAGATGTAGGGGTGTTACCTTTCCTCTGGAGTGAACTAGGCAGGCCGAGAGAGGGATCATGCTGCATGGGCAACACATGATCTCTATATTTTAGCCCAGGCTTTGTGCTATGGAGAGGCAATAACTCCATCCCTGGTCTTAACTGGTCTCGGAATCAAAGCGAGAGGCAACTGTTACGGGTTATAAGTCCTTGTCAGTTGGCGTAGACATGGGGCGCCACGCGTTGCCTCTGACGGTGGGAGACACCTATAGGTGTCACTGATCAGCTACCGCCCGCCTCAAGCTGGGCAGCCCCCAGCCAATTGGGTGCTGATCCGCCACAGCCTGTCTGCTTCAATGGGTGCTTGGGGCTAGGACAAAATCTGAATCGCAGGCTGTAAAACCAATGCACCAGGTACAAACAAAAATATAAATAGAAACCTCAAGCTACGGCTTGCAACTTGGAACGTGAGAACCATGTGTCCAGGATTTTCCACTGACTTGACCAATATTGACGATGTGAGAAAAACGGCTGTGATTGATGCCGAACTCAATTGTCTTAACATTGATATTGCTGGCCTGCAGGAGACTCGCCTCGCTGAGGAAGGGTCACTCAGGGAAAACAACTACACCTTTTTCTGGAAGGGTAAAGGGCAGGCAGAAAAAAGGCAACACGGTGTGGGCTTTGCAGTGAAGAATTCGCTACTGGGAATGATTGAAATTCCAGCAGGAGGAAATGAAAGACTATTATCCCTGCGCTTGGCAACCTCTTGTGGGTTTGCCACCATTATTACTGCATATGCACCGACACTCGATTCCTCTGATGATGTGAAGGATTTGTTCTATGAGGAGTTAGACTCTGTGATCAAGGCAGTTCCAAAATCCGACTACATTTATATGCTCGGTGATTTCAATGCTCGTGTGGGCAAGGACTCGAGTTCATGGCCAGTGTGCCTTGGAAAATACAACATCGGTCGCATGAATGAAAATGGGCAAAGGCTGCTGGAGCATTGCACCAGTAATGACCTATGTATTACAAACTCTTTTTTTAAAACAAAAGAGATGCATAAGGTCACATGGAAACATCCAAGATCCGGCCATTGGCACCAGCTGGACTTCATCATCACACGGAGACAACATCTGAACCATATATCATTGACTCGTAGCTACCACAGTGCTGACTGTGATACGGATCATTCTTTGGTTGTTGCAAGGGTTAGACTGAGACCAAAGAGAATCTACACAGCTAAACACAAATCTAGCCCCAGGATTAATATTATTAACACTCATGATCCTGAAAAGTGCTTTCAGTTTCAACAGCAACTTGAAGACGCTTTCACTGATACACCAGAAAATTGTACAGTAAATGATAAATGGAATAAACTTAAGGAAACTCTTTGTAAAACTGCCGTAAAGGTTTACGGCACTGTGGATCATAAGAGGCAGGACTGGTTTGCGGCCAACAGCGAGACTCTGCAGCCCTTGATTGATAAGAAGAAGAAAGCTCTCTTAAGAAACAAGGAAAGACCAACGCGTAACACTCTGAGTGAGCTAAGGCAAGCTAGGAAGGATGTGCAAAAGGCTGCCAGGCAGTGTGCAAATGATTATTGGATCAAGTTATGTGAGTCCATTCAAATCGCAAGTGATAAGGGAGACATAAGAAGCATGTATGAAGGAATAAAGAAAGCCTGTGGTCCAGTGATCAAAAGAAGTGCACCATTGAAAACCTTGACTGGAGAAGTCATCACTGATAAGAAACAGCAGATGGACAGATGGGTAGAGCACTATTTGGAGCTTTACTCAAGTGAGACCAAACTAGCGGATAATGCCCTCAACGCCATAGAGGCTCTACCAACTCTTGACCACCTGGACACACTTCCCACCATAACAGAAGTTAAGTGTGCTATAAATGAACTTGCATCTGGCAAGGCTCCAGGTAAGGATGGGATTCCAATAGAGGTTATCAGGAGTGGGCAAGACACACTCACTATACAGATCCACCAGCTAATAGAGCTATGCTGGCGTGAAGGACAAGTCCCACAGGATTTCAAAGATTCAAGCATCATAACACTGTACAAGAACAAGGGCGATCGGAGCGACTGCAACAACTATAGGGGTATCTCACTTCTGTGTATTGTTGGAAAAGTATTTGCCAGAATTGTTCTGCGCAGACTTCAAGTCCTAGGAGATCAAGTCTACCCCGAATCACAGTGTGGCTTTCGACAGAACCGGTCTACCACTGATATGATATTCTCATTGCGACAAATGCAAGAAAAATGCCGTGAACAGAATCAACCACTGTTTATTGCCTTCATTGACCTCACAAAGGCATTTGATTTGGTCAGTCGTGAGGGTCTGTTCAAGGCACTAAAGAAGATTGGCTGCCCACCAATTCTTCTGTCCATTGTGGAATCGTTCCACACAGGCATGAAGGGTATAATCAAGTTTGATGGTGCAACTTCTGAAGAATTTGAAATCAAGAGTGGAGTTAAGCAAGGTTGTGTACTAGCTCCCACCCTCTTTGGAATATACTTTTCACTTCTACTGAAATATGCATTTCGTGATCAGGATGGTGGTATATACATTCACTCACGCTCAGATAGCGGCCTCTACAATGCTCAGAGATTGAAGGCTAAGACCAAAATTAGGAGGGTACTGATCAGAGAGTTGCTTTTTGCAGATGATGCTGCAGTTACGACCCACTCTGAGGAAGAATTGCAATGTCTACTATCTGCATTCTCCAATGCTTGTTCTGAATTTGGTTTAACAATTAGCAAAAAGAAGACACAGATTATGTCACAAGGTGCACATGGGGTACCATCAATCTTTATTGACGACGCCGAACTAGAGATAGTAGACCATTTTACATATCTAGGATCGGTGGTAAATAGCAAATTATCCCTAGATCAGGAAATCAACATCCGGATTGGTAAGGCAGCAACAACAATGAACAGGTTAAGAAAAAGAGTCTGGGAGAACAGGAAGCTTACTGCCAAAACAAAAGTCCTTGTCTATCAAGCCTGTGTCCTTAGTACTCTTCTCTATGGCAGTGAAACCTGGACAACTTACTCACACCAAGAGAACAATTTAAACAGCTTTCATATGCGGTGTCTGCGAAGAATTCTTGGTATTAAGTGGCAAGACAAAATCACAAATACTGAAGTATTGGAAAGATCAGGTTGTGTGACAGTTTATTCCATGCTCAGTCTTCGTAGACTTAGATGGATAGGACATCTTAGGCGGATGGATGATGGTAGAATACCAAAGGATATCTTTTTTGGTGAATTACAGATGGGTAAGAGATCTCAGGGTCGGCCTCTACTACGATACAAAGATGTGTGTAAGCGGGACATGATTGATACAGGCATTGATAATGCACATTGGGAGCAAGTCGCCGCTGAACGTGTTGCATGGAGGGCAAATATCAGAAATGGAATAAAGTCAAAGGAGAAAATTATTGCAGAAAAGTCACACACCGAGCGTTTGAGACGTAAGATGGTGCATGATGGTGGAAATGACCACGTGTTCACATGCACCCACTGTGAACGGACATTTACAGCGCAAATTGGCCTTATCAGTCACACTCGCTACCGCCATAGTTAAAAGTTATTATGCCTTTTTAAAGCACAAACTATCGTCTGTCAAGACGGCAAGGTGCCAATGTAATGTAACTAAACACAGCTCCTCTGTGGTGCATGTCAAAATTGGGGTGACCATCTTTGAAATGTCCTTGAACGTCACCGCTTAAAAGTCGACAGGGTCGACTTCATTGCGCCGGTTTTTATCCCATATGGCTCGGTCTCTTTCCACAGTGTGGCCTTCCGAAAGCGTCACACAAAGCACTCCATTGATCCAGCGACGAGCCCCAGAAGTCCCGAGAAAATTGCACTCGTGAACAAAACGACGTGGCCCAGAATCAAACCCACAACCTTCGCAGCGCAAGGCAGGAGGTATAACTACTTGGCGACGAAGACTTCATTGAAAGAAATATTGTCACCGTTCACGAAATCAAACTGTATTTACCAATTCCAGTTCCAAGCAGCTTACACAGGCAGAACGTTCCGACAATAAGTAAATCGACTAAACGAACATATACCAGTATGGGCTGAAAAGAGAGTTAATCTGTCTTTAGGAAACCTATACAAACCTCGTCCATCTCTCCACAACTATTAAATTGCGGCCACAAAATTAACAAAGCAATTTCCTCTAGTCTATTGTATTCGGCGAACAATAAACGACCACTAAAATATGCTGATGCTTCAGTAATTAGGTGTTTCAATCCAGTGCTGTGCAGACAAAGGTATTTAAGTATTAACACCGAGAAGGTCCACTCCATTGCACTGGATTGTATCCCATTTGAATGGGTTTCTCTCCGGAGAGCGGCAAATCGCTTGCTGAGAGCATCGTACAAAGCACGAACTCCAGCTCCAACGATGACCTCCAGGAGTATCCAAAAAATTTACACTAGTGGTCTGAACGACCCAATCTTGGGAAGGAACCCTGGACCTTCAAAGCGCGATGCAGACGGCTTAACTGCTTCGCCACGATGACTACTAGACAATGTGCAGACAGAAATACTTTATTGGGTGTCTGAGATTAATGTGGGGAAAAGACATGCTCCATATTCGAACAATATCAATGACTACGTGTGTTACTTATTCGAGCCAAAATATGATTCAACTATTCGCATAATATGGCATCTCACTCTGGTGTATGTACATATACAATATGCAACGAAAATCCTGGTAACAAACTGTGCAACCCACTGTTTATTTCTTGTGTGTTTAAATTCATTAAGGAAATATATTATTTTGAAATGTAGCAACATTTCGGGAACCGATGTTTCATTCCTCACCCTCTCACATTCACACACAAACACATTCATAACTTCAAAGGCATGTTTTCCTGCTATGAATTTGAAAAATAAGACACTAGATAATAGACTGCACAATATTTTATTGCCTGGCAAACATCCCAGCATCTCGTCAGGCGCGTGGTTCTGAAATAACACAACACATAATACAACAGCGCACAGAATCCTATAACTGCAGAATACACCACAACGTCCTAAGGTTCTGCGTTTCAATGTATGTGTTACAATTCCACTTTAACCTGACTATCATGTGTGTGTGTTTTTTATTTTTTTTGGTTACATGCTTCACAGTATGTTGCGTAGGGGTTACTGACGCAATTTCAAACACAACAGCGGGAGATTTGGAAGCAAACCGCCTTGCGTTGGTTTTAATACAATGATATGCGTGCCTATCGCTCAGAAAGCAGTAGTAAATTACTGACCGTAAACTTCCAAAGAAATTACAGCTGCAGTTGATTGCTATTTCCGGTAAAAGATGTGCAGCTAACTTAATTTCAGGGTTGCACATGTTTATGGTGATAGCATCTGCAAATGTCACCATGATACGATTTTGTGTGTGAAATAATGCATGAAATCCTTCTCTCTGTCAATCATATGCCGCTCGAAGTTAAGTAGGCTGTGTGTGATTGAAGATGCGATATCGTGTCTATTGGTTAGTTTGATTGTGCTTCCAGAACAGTCTTTTAGTCATTTATCTATCCAGTTAGGGACTATTAACCAGTTGTCTCTCCATTGTCAACATCAACTGAACCTGTCATTGTCAGACGTAATTTGATGTAACTTACAGATATGCTTGCAATTTCTTACATATAACATATAGATGTATAACAAAATAAATAAATAAATATACAAAAAAAAAAAATAATAATAATCTCACAGGACAACTAGTATAATAAACATTCCGATAACTGTGCACTTTTCATTACCCTTCTCATCTCATCTCATCATATTCCTCTTGTACCTTGCGGTGTCGAGGTGAAGTATAAACAGCGGGAGAGTGCCCGCTTATGGACTTCATGTATCGATATTCATATGGACTCCCGGCGTCCATCGTTGACGTGGTCGGCCTCTTCCTTTGCTTCCCTCTGGTCTGTACATCATTGCTTGTTGTGGTATACTGTTAGTTGGTAATCTACTTCCATGGCCAAACGATTTGACTTGCTGCCTTCTAATACAATCTAGTGCAGCTATAACCCCCACTTTAATCCTGATTTCTTCATTTCTGATCTTATCTCTTCTTAATACATTGAGTATTCTTCTCAGGAATCTCATTTTTGTTGTTACGATTTTGCTTTTCTCTTTTTCTGTCATTGTCCAGGTTTGGCGTTGGTAACATAGAGTTGGTAGGAAGATTGTGTTGTAAAGTGCTTTCTTAGTAGTTATTGATACATGTTTGTTCTTTAGTACTATTACCATTTGTCCAATGAGTTGGTTTGCCATAGTGCATCTATTTTCATCACCCGTAGCTACTTATAATCGCCATGTTAAAATTAGTTTTACTGAGTCAAGTATTATTGATTAGTGAACATTTTCCACGCGTTTTAATGAATATTGTTTTTGTTATTGTCGTTGTTGTCTAAGATCAGCTTCATATGTGGTGTATGAATAAAATAATATATGAGTGCAGAGTGATAAGACGGGCATATCGTCAGACGGGTGCGTATTAAGAACCCCCGCAAGCAAATAAAATAGAGGGAGATCACAAAAATAACACGGAGAAGAGGATTAGAGAGAGAGAGAGAGAGAGAGAGAGAGAGAGAGAGAGAGAGAGAGAGAGAGAGAGAGAAATAATATGCGAGGGAGTGTGGACGGAGAAACTTGATATAGCAAGAATAGGACTGCTTGAAGTGAGTTAATTGAGGTACTCTGTTCCAATGTGGGATACATGGCAGGAGAGGAAGGTCCACAAGCCAACACTTTAGTGCTTGTTGTTGTATTGTTAGGTTGCAGAAACTACTGGTAAAGTTTGCGATGAGATATAATTATATAACTTGAAATAATAAGTATGTGTGTTACTGTGTGTGTGCATTTACATTTGTATGTTTGTATGGTGTGTGTGTGTGTGTGTGTGTGTGTGTGTGTGTGTGTGTGTGTGATAGACAGAGAGAAGAAAGAAAGAAAGAGAGAGAGACATAGAGAGAGGGGGTATATAAAAACTGTCAGGGAGATAGAAACTATGTGAGATAGAGAGAAAATGAGAGAGAGAGAGAGAGAGAGAGAGATGGAGAGAGAAATATAAACTGTGAGCTAGAGAGAGAGAGAATGAGAGAGATGGAGAGAGAAAGAGAAACTGTGAGATAGAGAAAGAAAGAGAGAGAGAGAGAGAAATAAAGGGAAACTGTAAGAGAGAGAGAGAAACTATGACCGAGAGAGAGGCAGAGGGGAACGTTGAGAGTGACTGTGAAAGAGAGACATTGTGACAGAGAGAGAGCGAGAGACAAAAGTTGTATGTATGTGTGTGTGTGTGTGTGTGTGTGTGTGTGTGTGTGAGAGAGAGAGAGAGAGAGAGAGAGAGAGAGAGAGAGAGAGAGAGAAAGAGCATGAGCACGAAAAAAAACAGGCTTCCTACACTTGGCTATATTTACTTAGTTCTTTGTGCAAACATCGATCTTCATATACGAAAATCAGTTGTGTTGATTCAACTCATTATAATTTATTTGTAATGTTCCTACTAATAATTCTTTCCCGTGTTATGCTTGCTCATTTATTAATTAGAAATTAGGATTTGTAGGATATTAAAAACATCGATTACCTTTACACTCTAAAAATGTGTCCTTGCCAACCAAGTACGTCAGACATCGGAATTAACATTTGTGCAACACGGCAGTTTTCATGTATATATTGTCGTAGAAACATGTTCTTATTTTATAAAATGTATTTAGAATTTTAAATACTTTACACTAAAGAACAAAAGCAGTTACTTGCCGTACAACAGAACACCCACTCTTGAATACCTATCAATCTGTAGCCAGATAAACAATCTGTTAGAATTCAACATTTTCGCGTTTATCCATTCTTACCGATATTAATGTCTATTTGTCACCCAACAACTGTATCTGCTTCACTCTACCACCGACCGTCTGTCCACTAATTCTATTTCTCAGAAAATAGTCATTTCTTTCGCGCGACGCCATACTTTGCTCTTTCCATCCCGGATGGTTTGGATAAAATTATCATTTATCCAAGATGTTGTGTCCTAGAATACTTATTTTTATTTTATTATTTTATTATCACATAATTTTTGATTGTCTCTTGTTTTGGGGGGATTTTCACTCTGTGATTTATGTTCACCTTTATGGAGTCCGTTGTAAAGTGTGTACACTTTGTCCGTGTTTAGTATGTCTCATCTTTTCGCAGGAGCCATATACACTAAACTGTTTGTATTTCATATCATTTATCCAATTTTTCAGACTATGTTTTTTTTCCTCTCCAATTCGTAAGCTTTGAACTCAAGCGTAGTAAATACACGTGCTACTACTTTTAGTGCACTGAACTGATGTTTGCCTTGGGTTAGATTTCCCTTACCTTCATAGCCGTGCTAAAACATTGTACCAGTGAAGGCAGGTTCCAGCCACACACAGCCTCTATCGGCTGTTTTGTGATGTACTAGACAATTTAGAAAATGGAATACATACTGACCAATAACAAGATGTCAATTGCAACGAGAAAAAGAGTGTTAAATTACTACATAGAACTTGTATTGTTGTATGGACATGAAACGTGGATAATAAGCAGACAAGGTAAGAAATACCTGATGGCAGAAGAGATATGGTTTCTGAGGACACTGCAAAGAATACCATGGACAGACAGAAAAACCAGTCAGCAAGTCCTAGCAGAAACACATGAAAATCATGAACTGGTTAGATAAATTAGACGTAGACAGTTAACATGGTTAGGGCACGTATTGATAAGACATTAACTAGGACAACTTAGTCACAAATGGTAGGATTGAGGGGTGGGGGTGGGGGGAGACTAGGGAAATTCAGATTAAAAAAGGACCAACTCCCATACCAACTCGTTAAAACCCAGCGCAGCGCAGTCTGCTGCTAAATCTGTCGCCGCTGTGTTTCGAATGCGGGTAAGCGGGATTATGAATCGCGTCCGTAAGCTCTTAGCCACAGAAACCGGCTGTCTTACTACTACTGCGTGTTAAAAACAGAACAGTGTCTTGGCAAGAAAAGACCGAGGCCAGATAACCCGTATACCACATAAAAATACACCTATCATCACAGCTGCTTTGTGGCCAGTTATTTTTCACGTTGTTGTGTTTTCCATTTGTATTTACTACCAGTAATTTCAGTTTGCCGGTATCTCTGGCCGAGGGGTTACACCACTTTCTCCGTAATCCCGTTTATCACGCAGAGTCTCGTAGCGGGCGAGAACTGGGAGCGGTTCGTCCCCATCTGGTGACTTGCGGGATAATTGAGCCGGCCGCTCAGAAAGCAATGGCAAACTACTGAGCGCAATCTTGCCAAGAAATCAACAGACACCTGAAAGATGCTGCTGTTGACAGCGATGTCCTGTAAAAGGATATGCGAATTACAAAAAAAAAATTCAGTTTACACTTTCAGTTCTGTGCGTTAATAACTGTATTCTATGAGCTATGATATTCTTGCCTAGGTTTTTATTAGTTTTGCTTTTAGTTCATCTTTGAACTATATTTCCCCATTTGTTATTTTGCCTGGTCATCTGGTTGAAAAAGTCTGCAAAAGACATCATCTGACGAATGCTGCAGGTTGATGCGCTATTTTTGGAAGGGTGCCATGTTGATGATGTTTTCCTTCGTGAAAATGCATGACAGAAAATGTGACTGTATTAACTGCTGTTGATGCTGCTGCTGCTGTTTTTGCTCCTCCTCCTCTTCCTACCCTCCTCCTCCTCCTCCTCCTCCTCCTTCTTCTTCTTCTTCTTCTTCTTCTTCTTCTTCTTCTTCTTCTTCTTCTTCTTCTTCTTCTTCTTCTTCTTCTTCTTCTTCTTCTTCCCCTGATGCCTTTTAATCGACAAAGGAACAAATATCCGTGACACCAAGTCGTTTTATCCTTTGCTATCTTGAAAAGTATATACATATTGATAGGGGATTATAGGATGGGCATCGGCGGGCCTTACACTAAGATTTACGCCTCTCAAGTAAGAGGCACATATGTTGTGTAAATACCTTGTTCCAGTGACCCCAAGAGATACCGGCGGTACGGATGCTACAAGTAGTTCTCTCAAGTCAGACAGGCCAAGGGATAGAGATCAGACGCAGCGATGTACAGACTTGTTACCTATAGGTAGGTAGGTAGGTAGGTAGGTAGGTAGGTAGGTAGGTAGGAAGCAGTCACAGGTTAGCGGCAGCAGATCCGAAAAAAAAAACTGTTTATCGAAATCGATGCCGAAAATTAGTTCGATGATAAATATACTGTATTGACTTACCAACTGACACAATGGTGAGCCCCAGACACCCAAATAATTGTGTACTCTACAAATTTAAAACATATACATCTTCGCCCATGTTTAATCTTTCCTGTAGACAACATCTCCCCCCAAAATAAGGAAAAATAAGAAACTAAAAACAAAATTACATGTAAAGATCCGGCGTTGAGATGGCCAAACCAACCCGCTGTCTTTGAAACTCTAAAGCATTGCGACAATCTACACACCGCTTTCCAAATATTCCTCGCACTTCTTTGAACAACGATGTATGTGTGGAGATGCAATTTGGAAGGCAAAGCGCGTGCTTTTAAACTGAAACTGAACAAATACAAAACAAACCGGGAAACTGGAGTAGAATGGATTCATGTGAGAACACAAGTTTGTACAAGAATCAGTTTTCTGCTAACGAGAAAAATCAATATGGCATGCTGAAAAAACAAAACAGTTTAACAAATTTGGCACCTGAACAAAAATGAAAAACACAGAGGTCGACTTTTGTACGAGCATGTTTAGTTTCTGACGAAATGCTTTGAACAGGAAGACAGCTACGTGCCTCTGGTTTAGTGGATCATTCCATTAGAGATTATACAATTGACCTCTAAAATGCTCTAAAGTACTGGAGGGAGTATAAGAAATGTGATAATGTTCTTGGCTCGATGTAGGTGGTACTTTCATCCTCACTTCCTAGTGATTCTGAACAGGTCACGCACACACGCGCACCCACACTCACACAAAGAGGCACACACAAACATGTATAGACATACACACCAACACACACAGAGACATATATACCCATCCCACCCACCTACGCAGACACGCACCCACACTAACAGACACACACATCCACATAAACAGATACAACGCATCCACATCCATATTCACTTAACCACACACACCCACACACCCACCTAACCACATACACCCACACACCCACTTAACCACACATATACACACACTAACCTACACACACACTCACACTAACAGACACACACACCCACGTACACAGACACACACGCAGCCACATCCATATCCACACAACCACAACCACCCACACCCCCACACACATATACACACAGCCAGACACATGCGCACCCACACCCATCCAACCAGCTATCCACCCACCCACACCCCACCCAAACACACACACACACACACACACACACACACATAGAGACATATACACACACACACCCACACACCTACACACAGTGACACCAACATGTGGCAAACGCAGCAAAAGGGGCACAGTGAACACACTGAAATAAGTGTAGCAAAGAAGAGCAGGGACCTAGTCCTAACAGCTGCAAATTGTTCTCTACGGCCGAGCTCATAGCCCCACCCTTGTGGATGCGGAGGTTAGGAGAAAACTACTACATCCTCTTTCAAATAATAAACTGACGAGCGTGTCACGACTCTGGAATGGGAGGGGAAGAGAAGAGAGAGAGAGAGAGAGAGAGAGAGAGAGAGAGAGAGAGAGAGAGAGAGAGAGAGAGAGAGAGAGAGAGAGAGAGAGATGTTAAAAAAACTTCACAAAAGTCTTCGAACGAAGTAAGCTGATGTTTCATGACAGTTTAACCAGATCATGCGAAATAGCCAGGATACAAATAACATGTAGGCTCCATCAACACATTAACTCATGAGCTACCAAGTTTCCGACAGCACCAGCCTTCGCCCAGAGGGAGCAACAAAAGCTGGAGTTAAGCAGTCAAATAATAGCCAGCCGTGAAGCAGGAACCTACTGTGAATATGTGATGTGAAAGGATGATCACACTCTGTAGACTTCACTGGTGGATGGATAGTTGGCCAGGCTTTCCCTCTTGTTGCGGCGGTTGAACGTAGGGGCTAAACCCATGTCCTCCAGCGCTTATGGCATTATCAGCGAGAAGCCCTGTCGATTACGCTAACCCGCGCGCTAAAGTTAAGCAGTAACTCATATACTGGGTGTTTGTAAAGTCTCACTACACTTTGTATGTAGAACAAATCTGAAAATGAAGCACATAAAAAAATGTGCTTCTAGGTCCATCGTGAAGGAATATGCAGCGAATGGCTGTCGTCTGCTGGAGTAATTCTTTGCACTCCATAGAAAATGGTGTTATCAACGAAAGAAAGAATTTTTCAAAATTGTTCTACATACAAACTGAAGTGGGACCTTACAAACACCCTGTACATTTTTTCAAATCACACAGCAATTACAATATCAACACCATACAGCAGCCGAGAAAAAAAAAAAACTATTTTAATATATTAAAATTAGTTGCATGCCCTTTTTCAGGTCGTCGCTGTCAACCCCATCATTTATTTTCAATTAGTGATTTACTAGGCGAGCTGTGCATTCAGTAGTTTGCCATTGCCTTCTAAGCTACCTGTGCTCAAACCATACGAACCAATGCAAAAGTGTCTGTTTCCAAATCACCCGAGGCTGATTTCATACCCTCGACTCGTTATGTCAGGGAAGTGTGAAACACATTGATCATCATCATGATCAACTGCCTTGCCGACTGGCGTGGGCGAACATACCTCTCCACAACATCCGATCTCCGACGGGGTGGATCAATTCATGTGTTGATCAATATAGATCAAACAAACAAGCTTATCCACTCAAGACTCAATTCTGGGGAACGCAACTCCCTTCCGTGCCATCACACAAGACTGTCAAGAATCTTCTCCCGCTGTCTTCCTCTATCTCTCTTTTCTCAAATCTTTCCGGTTATCACGACATGTTCCAGTATTTGTATTCTCATGCCGTGGCAAATCAACGATGACTGCCTCTTTGTGAAACGCATTCACTGCCTCTAAACCATTGGCACTGGTATTGTTTGTTATAGTATTTTTTTTTTTTTTTGTGTGGTCCCAATATAAACATCCATATCTCAGTAACCAACTGAGGGAACATTATGAGATTGAGTATATAACCTTATCATTATGTCCACCCAACAAAAAAATGTTTTGTTCTGGAGATTTTACAGCAGATTTCAAAGTTTGTTTATATACGGTATATAATTTACGGGTCTGAGATGAAATTCATAATTTTAAATGTATTAAAGCGTAGCCAGACAATCAGCGCTCAATGTTGAATATTGTACGTGTTTTGAAGGGATTGGCCTTATGCCAACTCCCCGCGTTGTTCACACTAGAACTGTTCAGAGGTTTCTCAAAATGTGGGTTATTTCATGAAACCTGATTAATATGTTGTTTTATTTTTTTTTAAATCTTACCACTTATCGCTAACATTGAAATGTGTGAATATTTTACAATGGGATTTAATGCGAAATTGTACACTTCAAAGAATCGCTATGAAGTTGTACACATATTTTTGTCAAGAAGCTGATCGCAGGAAACTGTTTTATACTATTACAAATTCCCCCCCCCCCCCCAAAAAAAAAAAAAAGAACAGTGCATGCATTGGGTTTGAGTAAACTGTCATTTCGTCGATGGGTGCAAGAATCTGGAATGAAACCACCACCCAATAACAAAACGGTAGGTAGAAAGATTATTGTAGACAGCTTTGACAAAGATGTCATAAGGCGAGCTATTATAAAAATGCTTTAAAAAGTCGCTTAAAATTCGACAGGGTCGACTTCATTGCACCGGTTTCTATCCCATATGGCCCTGTCTCTTTCCGCACAAAGCACGAACTCTGCAGCTCTAGCGACAACCCACAGAAGTCTCCGAAAAATTTAACTCGTGAACCGAAGAATGTCGCCCGGAATCGAACCCACGACCTTTGGAGCCTGAGTCAAAAGGCTTGACCACTTCGCCACGGAGACTCCTAAAATTATAAAAATTTTGGATTTTATGTCCAGGATTATCCAGCATTAAAAAAATGCTTTATGCCAAAGAAACAGTGACTGTAAGAAAACGTAGGGTTTGGTTCAGAAAGAACAATAACATAGAGCTATCCAAAACAAATTTGTGGAAAATTATAAGGACATTATCTTCACTATTTGTAAGTACAAGGGCGGTAGAAGTAATCTTTGCGAGCAACCGCATTTAGGAGCCATGAGAAGCAGATACCTACGTGAAATAAGGGAAATGCGCAAAGAAAATTATGGCATAGTGTGTTTGGATGAAATGTGGATCAATGCACACCACACAGGTGATAAGGAATGGCAGTCAGTGGATGAACAGATATAGCGATTTGTTCCCAGTAATATAGGACAGCTTTTGGTCATGGCCCATGCTGGTAATACGCATAATGGCTTACAACAGAATGCTGGGCTTGTGTTCGTATCAAAGCATACAGACAATATGGATTATCATAATAAGATGAATGGTAATGTATTTAGAGATTGGCTCCAAAATACTGTGCTTCCATCCCTAGATAGAACGTCGTGTCCAATTATGGACAATGCATGATATCAATGTTGTTGCCCAAGAAGACAAAATACCTACAGCATCGAGCACAAAGGGAGCAATAAAGATATGCCTCCGAATGGAAAACATACCATTTCCAGAAAAAAGTATTTCTAGCTAGAATTGTTGTCCCTTGTAAAACAGACGCCAAAAAGCAAGAAATATCAAATCGACAAGTTGATAGTAGAGCATCGCCATAGGTGCTTGAGACTTCCGCCGTACCATTCTCATTTTAACCCTTTAGAACTTGTGTGGGCTAAAATTAAAGGACAGGTGGCAGATGACAATACTATGTTCAAATTGTCTTACGTCATTATACTAATCCGGTCCGCGCTATTAAATATTGATAAAAGTTACTGGAAAAATGTGAGGACCATGTGTTGAAAGAGGAAGAGGATTATTGGAGAAAGGATGGATGAATTTTATGCAACCGAGAGCAGTCATCAACCTACTGGAATCGTCCGACACAGATTAAGGTCTGAGCAGATCGCAGACCTTAATCCACGTGCACACCAACTGGGATATTTTGCTACAAATGTTCAGAAGAATTGCAGGCCCTAAACATTACAGCATCAGCATAATGACAATGGCAACAATTTGTATTCCAAAGTGGTGAATTTTCAATTCCGCAAGCCCTCAGCGGTGACAATAAACTGTATTGAAAAAAAAGGAAAAAAAAAAAAAAAACACACACACACACACACTAAACGAATTGAATACCAACAGAAGAGTAATATTGCGGTGGAAACTGACATATTGTGGCATAACAAGAAACGTGAGAGCAAACACGTTGTCAAATTAGGGGACAACACACGTCCATGCGAATCAATCTATAAACTTCAATGAAAAGAGGACCAACATCTTGGTCGTTAAGAAGAAAGCCCACTACAGAGACACTGACAACTATTTTCATAGTGCAAAACAGGTAATCATGTTCCGTCTCTGAACGGTAAACAGCAGAGTAGACAATCTTTCACGAAGACTCAAAGCGGGTATGTCACCCATGTGTACGTGTGAACAAACTGCACAGACAGCTGAACAGATCCTTAAAAATGGAAACATGATGACTAAATTGCGGTATCATTTCTGGTCACTCCATACGCACATTAACGTACAACTATTTGAAAGCTTTCACGAACTCAATATAAAAAGCTAACACGAATACTTGTGTACACATTATTAACCAGCAGCGGAAGAAACAAGAAGGAAATGAAAAATAAGGTAAGAAATTTATTCCTTCTACTTTCCTGTCAATTTACAAATTATTTACCCCATGCCTCTGTAAATTCTCTGTCTTTACTAATATTATACATTGCACCCCTCTCGGGATTCTCCGTGGTGACGTGGTCAAGCCGTCTGACTCGGGCTCCGAAGGTTGTATGTTCGATTCCGGGCCGCGTCCTTCATTTCACTAGTGCATTTTTTCGGAGACTCCCGAGGGTCGTCGCTGGAGGTACGGAGTTCGCGCTTTGTGCGACGCTTTCCGCGCTGCGGAAAGAAACTGAGCCATATGGGATAAAAACCCGGTGCAATGCAGCCGACCCTGTCGATTTTAAGCTACTTCTTTCATTTCACCCTCACCCATACGAATCTGGATACGCCTTGTGTGTCATATGAATAGGCGGGGCTTTCATTACTGTAAACATAATTTGTTAGCGAGAAATCACTAGTTTTACAGCAAAACATCAAAGAAATGTCGCCGCTTTCTATGATTTAAGTTGCTTTTGGACCTATCAAAGACATATTCCTTGGGTGGGGTTAAATATAAGACGGCTGGAAAAATTTCATAACGATGCAACAGACAGTTTTCAAAATAATTGATCGTGAATGAAGGCATTCTTTTCGGGACATACGATAGTTGCATATCCTTTACGTAGCAGTCAACTCCAGAATGTTTTAGCTGTTTGTTATCCCCATGTATATGTATGTACAGTTGTTGCTGTGTTTCGAACGCGGTATGCGGGATTACGAACTGCATTATAATTATAGTAGTAGGCCTCTTTCAGTCCTGAAGGACTATAGAGTTGTGCCGCTTGGGAGGTGCCTGGCAGCACCGCTGGTGACTGTATAGTCCAATTCGAGAATGACAATCTCTGTCACAGTTTCCGCATCTGTGAGACGAGGCAAGTCCCGCAGTAAGTGACTGCTCTTTGAGCCTGTGCCGTCTCTCCTCAGTTTTTTGGATCTGATTGCGCTCAAAGAGCACCAGTCCGTTTCGTACATCTCTTCTCCAGGAGCATCTGTCTGTTGCAACTCTCTCCCACGTGTCTGGATCTATTCCAATGGTTTTCATATCTTGTTTACACACATCCCTATATCGCATTTGGGGTCTTCCGGTTGGCCTCTTTCCTGTGGCTAGTTCTCCGTAAAGGAGATCTTTGGGAATACGTTCGTCCTCCATTCGAGATACGTGGCCCAACCACCGGAGGCGTCTCTGCTTGAGGAGGGTGTGCACTGTGGTAATATCTGCTCTTTCAAGCACCTGTTTGTTTGTTATGTGGTCTTTCCATGTTATGCCCAGGATACGTCTCAGACATCTTATGTGGAAGGAATTCAACTTCCTTTCCTGTCTTGAGTACAGGGTCCAGGATTCAGACCCGTAGAGTAGTGTGCTAACAACACAAGCTTTATATACTTGAGCTTTTGTACGCTCTGTTAGTCTATTATTCTCCCAAACTCTTTTAGCTAGCCTGGAAAATGTTGTGGCTGCCTTTCCAATGCGTCTGTCGATTTCTGTCTCTAATGAAAGATTATCTGATATTGTCGATCCCAGATACACAATATCGTGGACGACTTTCAATTCATAATTAGAGATTTTGATTGACGGAGGCGCATCAGCATCTTGTTCCATCACCTGTGTTTTATTTAGACTAATGGTGAGCCCAAAGTCTTTGCAGGCAGCTGCAAAACGATCTATGAGCCTTTGGAGATCTTCTGCTGTATGAGTAGTCAGTGCTGCATCATCTGCAAAAAGTAGTTCTCTTACGCATCTTGGTCTTATTTTGGTCTTTGCCTTGAGTCTTGATGGGTTAAAAAGTTTGCCATCAGATCTTGTGTGGAGGTATATGCCTTCAGTGGCAGTCCCAAATGCTTGCCTTAAGAGAACAGCAAAGAAGATACCAAAGAGTGTAGGAGCAAGCACGCATCCCTGCTTTACTCCGCTGCTGATGCTGAATGACTGGGATGTTGAGCCGTCAAATAAAATGGTCCCCTGCATGTTTTCGTGGAATGATTTCACGAGACTAAGAAGGGTGGGTGGACATCCAACCTTTTCAAGGACCTTAAAAAGGCCGCTTTTGCTCACGAGGTCAAATGCCTTTGTGAGGTCGATGAAGGCTATATATAATGGCTTCCTCTGTTCTCTGCACTTCTCTTTGAGCTGCCGGAGTGAGAAAATCATATCGATGGTGGACCTGTTGGGTCTAAATCCGCACTGCGATTCGGGGTAGATTCTTTCAGCAAGAATGTGTAATCTTTTAAGGATTACTCTGGCAAAAATCTTGCCTGTAATGCTGAGAAGGGAAATGCCGCGATAGTTGTTGCAGTCGCTTCTGTCGCCTTTGTTTTTATAAAGGGTAACGATGTTTGCGTCTTTCATATCTTGTGGTATTGATTTTTCTCTCCAGCAGAGCTGTAATATTGCATACAGTTCTGGGATGATTGTTTCTTTGCTACATTTTAAAATTTCAGGTGGAATACTATCTTTTCCAGGTGCCTTGCCGGATTTGAGAGAGTCTAGTGCTTCGCTGATTTCTGTGAGGCAAGGTTCGTTATCCAAGGCATGCATGGCGGACTGTTGATCGATGGCTTCCAGAGCTTCTTCGCTGACAGTGTTATCCACTGAGTATAGCTCTGAGTAGTGTTCTACCCAGCGATCCATTTGTTTCGCTCGATCTTTTATGATTACCCCCTCAGTTGATCGTAAAGGGGCCATCTTATTTTTTGATGGACCGACAGCTTGCTTGATGCCCTCATACATTCCTCTTATATTTCCAGTGTCTGCACAAGTTTGAATTTGAGCAGAGAGCTGTAGCCAGTACCTGTTCGCACATCTTCTTGCCATCTGTTGTACTCTATTTCTGGCCGTTCGCAATGCCTGCAGTGTTTTCTCTGAAGGTGATGTTTTATACATCGAGAATGCATGTCTCTTTATCTCCAGGACTGGGAGCATCTCTTCAGAGTGTGCTTCAAACCAGTCGGTTGACTTAGTTTGCTTATTGCCAAATGTTGATAGTGCTGTATTGTAGATGGTGTCGCGAAAATGACTCCATCCCTCGGTGGAATCTCCGTCTGTGGGGCCGGGCAGAGTATCCGCTAGAGCCTGCATGAATTTGTTGACCTTCTCTTTATTTTGGGTGCCACTGGTGTCAATGCGTGGTCTTCCTTCTGTTCGGCTTCTGTAGATTCTCTTGGGCTTTATCTTCACCTTGCTGGAGACGAGTGAATGGTCGGTGTCGCAGTCAGCACCATGATAGCTGCGAGTCATCCGTACATTGCGGAGGTTGCTGCGTTTAGTGAGCACCAGGTCGAGTTGGTGCCAGTTCTTTGATCTGGGGTGCCTCCATGACACCTTGTGTTGAGGTTTCGTGTCAAAGAAGGTGTTGGTCACGCACAGATTATGGTGGCTGCAGAATTCCAAGAGACGTTGTCCATTGTCATTGATCTTCCCAACGCCAAACTGTCCTAGACATGAAGGCCAAGATTCGTGGTCAGAGCCAACCCTGGCATTGAAATCCCCCAGGATAAAAAGATGTTGTTTCTCTGGTGTTTCACTGACTTCTTTGCTAAGGTCGTCATAGAACTTGTCTTTAGATTCTGATGCTGCAGTTAGTGTTGGGGCGTAAACGCTTATAATACTAACTGGGCCTGCCTCTGTCTGGAGTTGGAGCTTCAATATTCTTTCAGTGCCATCACTTGGTGGTATGATGGAATTGAGCAGCTTGTTTCTGATAGCGAAGCCAACTCCATGCTCCCTGGTCTCTCCGCACGGCTTGCCATGCCAGTAGAAAGTGAAGTCCCTCTCCTTGATGCTTCCAGATTCTTGGAGTCTGGTCTCTTGCAGGGCGACAATGTCTATCCCCAGTCTTAGCAGTTCGTTGTTTATCACTGCAGTTTTGCGGGCATCCACAATCTCATTTAGATCGTCTGAGATGCCAGGGGTCATGGTTCTTACGTTCCATGTTCCCAGCCTTAGGGCCGGTTGTTTTGTTTTTTTCTTGCTGTTAGGTGTATAGATTGCGGTCCATGTGTCAGGATTTCCCCCTAAGCTCCACACACCCTCAGGAGCAGATGAACCGTGGCGAGACAACACCTTATTGACTGGGGGCTGCCCAGCTTAGGCGGGCGGTAGCTGTCTAGTGAGATACGATGATCTCTCCCACCGTCGGAAGTAGCCCCTGGCGCCTTGCTCTACGCCAATCGAGCATTAAGACTTATAACCGGCAAATGCTACTTCCCGTGTTGTGTCACCGCTTTACGCGGTGCTGAAGTGACCTCTTCAGGGCACAAGCCTGGGCAATGGAAATCGGAGAACCAGCTGTTGCCCAGTAGCAGGTTCCCCCTCTCCACGTCGCCGATGTTGACCAAGGGAAAGGCAGTAGCCAATGCAACTTGGCATCGGTGCCGTCGCAGGAGTTGCCAGAACTATGTTGTTTACAACATGGAACTGCCTTAGGGACTCCATCTCCGGATTTGTCCTCAGGGTTTACTCCCGAAGCCTTTCCCATATGGGTATACCCGCAAGGCAGCGGAGGTTTGAGATTTAGAGTTCCCTCTCTTAGAAGAGATACCAACCAAGGCTAACGAGCCTCCTCTGCCAGGGAATCAATAAGGAGGGAAGTCTACCATTCTTCCTTCCTGGCAGTGACCATACTGATCGGATGACCGTAGCCATTGTCTCTACTGAGAGATCCTCTGCCCACCGTCACTGACTTGAAACCATAACCAACAACTATCTGTCGGCTGCTCCCAAGTCCAATCCACCACCTGCTCCCATGGCTTTACGTTACCCTGTTGGGGGGGCTAAACGGGTACTCCACCTTGCCCAAGGGTGTCCCGTAGGCTAGCGGAGGGAAGGAGGCACCTTACTTCTCCTTTGATAGGGTATACCCTTACCCCGCTACCCCAATTATAATTATAATGCCGTTGTAATTGCATTGTAATAAATTCTAATATATTAAGATAACGTTGAAACTAGTCAAAGTCAGAGATAGTCGATTCAATTATATCTATGTGTAAGTCATCATTACTATAATGTGCCATGAGGATGGGTGTGGGTGGGCTGTCATGTTTCGCCATCTCACGTGACTATCAGCCTTGAAAAAGTCTATATTTATGTCCCAATCCGTGGCCAAAGGCTTGCGAGCGCGGTTCGTGAGCCGGGTACCAGGCGTTCGAAGCTCAGCTGCGACTGATTTGTGCAGCAGACCGTGTCGCGCTGTGTTATAACGTGCTGGTATGGGAGCCGGTCGTTCAGAAAGTAATGGCAAACTACTGAACGTAACACTTGCGTAGTACATCAACAGCAGCTGAAAATTGTTGGTGTTGACTGCAACATCCCGTAAGGGATACGCAAAAAAAAAAAAAAAAAAATTTAACCATATGGTCAGGATATCCAGGTGTTGTTTTTCATTATGTTTCCATTGCTCTGCTTCAATCTAGATTGCCATTTATCACTAAGTGTTCATGTTTATTTCTGATCATAGTAATATCTTTTATCAATTTGCAGGTTTTATTTGTTTCTCTAAGGACTATCTAATTCATTCATCTTTCCGCCAATGACATTATCATGAATGTCTCCAGAAACCACATATGTAGTAAGTAGGTAAAAGTCACATTTGCACGCCCTAACGCGTATTTGGTATATAATGCCAGACCCATTTTTGTGTACGTCTATTGCATTAAATGGGTCAGTAGCATGTCGGTCGACTGTTCATTTAGTCTTATATAAATTCACAAGCTGAAAAACGCCGATGGCAGTGGTAATGTGATTTCTGAGGAAAGTTGAGCTGAGCTGAGTTGAGCTAAGAACCAATATCACTGCATTCCCATATGCTCTCCGTTCCCTCATTCAACAGCCAGAGAAGAGTCATACTACTAATCGTTCTCACAGCCATCTCATTGGAAGTTATCCTTGTCATTGCCCTCAGTTGTGAGATTCAACCCCTGTCGATCCCCTGCAATATCATTCTTTCCATATATGTTTTCTCAAATTGTTCCTCCGCCTTCTCTACCTGGACCCACAGGCGCTCGACAACCTTATCTTTAGATTTCTGAGGAAAATGCAAAGAATACTCTGGATAGACAGAAAAATCAATGAGCATGTCCTACAAGAAACAAATAAACACCTTAAATTGAATATAGAAATTATACGTAGACAGTCAACATTTTGTGGACACGTTGTAAGAAGAAATAAACTTGAGACTTTGGTGACAACAGGCAAGATTGAGATGAAAAGAACAAAGCCAGTACAGAGAAAAAAATATCTGTATATATGGCTTGGCCACGTGGCATGGTCGAGATTAGAACACGGAGCTGATCCACGACTCTGGTGATCGTGTGAGATGACGAAATATGACAGCCCACGCTTATTGATGATGATGATACATTCATTAGAAGTCATTCAGAATTTATCCAAAAAAGTGGTCACGGCTCTTAGGGTTCATGCGAATAGTTTGGGAGAACAGATACATCATGATGGCATTGAGAGGATGGCGCGTCAGGGAGTGACCAGAAGATCTTGCGGACATTCAGTGCTTCGAGGAAAGGCCAGATGGAGACTTAATCATACACAAACTGGTATAATTAGTACTAGGCTCATCGCTGATTGTTGAATGACCTTGTGTTCACATGCATCAATTGTGGACGAACATTTACCGCGGGAATTGGTCTGATAAGTCACATTCGTTACCATCAAGGGTTGTTGTTATGCCTTTTTTATAGCACTGTGTAACAACCAATCGTCTTTCAAACGGACAGGTGCCATCAGGTGGGAAAGAGTGAATTATAGATCGACCGACATGCCTAAACTATGAACTTTTGGAAATCAAGCTAGTTCGCATTTTCATTCGTTAGTTTGAACCGATTCACAGGCATCTGACTTTGTACAACATTAGAAACTCTGGAAAATCATGAGGAATGTGGGTATTCCATCAGACATAGTACAACTCATAAAAATGCTCTATCTAGGTCAACCTGCCTCGGGTAGAATACATGGCGAGACATCAGATTGGTTTGACATCAAGCAAGGGATCCGCTAGGGCTGTGTGATGATCCCCTGCTTGTCTAAACCATATGCCGAAAATATCATGAGAAATATCAGAGATGATACATGCCGGCATGTTCTGTGGCGAAAGTGTTACGGGCGCAGTTCGTAATCTCGTATACCCGCGTTAGAAACACAGCTGCGGGCGATTTGGCAGCAGACCGTCTTGCGTTGGTTTTTACGAAATGGTATGGGTGCCGGTCGTTCAGAAAGCAATGGCAACCTACTGAACGTAAACTTGCCAAGAGATCACAACAGCAAAAAATGCTGGTGGTGACTGCAACGTCCTGTAAGGGGTATGCCACTAACTTTTAATGCGATGTCCTAAATATCAGTGGTCATGAAATACCAGAGATTCGATATGTTGATGTTACAGTATTACTCTCCACATCACGTAATGCTATAGAAAAACTAATAACTTCAATCCAAAAGTATAGTGAAAATCACAACTTATATCTTAACATAGCAAAATCAAAGATAATGCATACGGATAAAACTGATACGGAGAAATAAATATATGTTAATGAGGAGAAATTGGAGGTGGTGGAAAATGTCGAATATCTTACCATTTATGGTGACACAATGAAATACATTCAAAGACGAATATCTATTGCTCTTCAACAGCTAAAACAACTGAATCAATTCTTGCGTGGGATAGATACACCTATAAAAATTATATTTTTAAGAACATCATCTTTCCCATTGCAACATACGTTTGTGAGACCTGGAAACTTACTAAACAAGCTGAACAGTGCATAAATGCTTTTGAATATAAATGTTACAGACAGATTCTAAGAATAGCCTGGATACAAATAAGAACAAATGCATCCATACTAAAAAATCTGAATATTGAAGAAGGTTGACTACTAAAGACGACAAAACAAAGAAAATTGAAATATTTTGGTAACTTGAAACGTCATGAAAGTTAGTAGAGAACAATAATGGAAGGGTATATGCCCGGGAGCCGGTCTCTCTGGCCGAGGGGTTACAACACTTTCTCCGTAATCCCGTTTATCACGCAGAGTCTCGTAGCAGGGCGAGAGCTGGGAGCGGTTCGACCTCCGCTGGTGACTTGCGGGATAACTGAGCCGGCCTCTCAGAAAGCAATGGCATACTACTGAGCGTAATCTTGCCAAGAAATCAACATACAGCTGAAAGATGCTGATGTTGACAGCGATGTACTGTAAAGGATATGCAAAAAAAACATATGCCCGGGAAGAGTAGAAGAGAAAAGCCAAAGAGAAGATGGGTGCAGGGTTGGCAGATGATCTCCAGATGGGTGTATCGGACGCGTGACATCTTGTTCATGACCGAGAAGGTTTCTGGAAGATTGTTATGTGAGCGAGGTTCTTCAAAGGACATGCTGTTGAAAAACTGAATGAATGAATGAAGGAGTTAGAACCGACGTGATAGATGTTTTGTGTTGCTCACGCAATATTATCAGAACTATAAATCGCATATAATGATCAACTTTTTATGTTGTATTTCATTTGTAAATTCACTAGTAGAGACAGTAACCCTCTTTTTTAGGAATGCATATGGTGACATCCCAATGCATAAATCGCAGGTGTTGTGTGTGGTACAACTATTCCCGTGGATGTTGGATTCTCTATCGTATTAAGCCAGCATATCGATTCCTACTGGTGACTCCCAACGCACAGAGTGACGTCTTCTATATTTTTCTTAACATCAGCTGACCTTTCAGTTCTTCCCTTCGCTCAAATCAGCACTGGCCGGGAAGGCTAACCTGGCCAACAAACGCCTGCAAAAGTCTGATGTTTAGGCTTAAGTGTGCAAATATCGTAGCTCTGCTGTAAACTGACATAAAACAATTACACCCTTAACACACACCAAGAATTTCAAAACAAAAAAAAACAAAAAAAAACTAAATAAAAATGGACGAATGACAAAGAAGACGAAATCGGCACTGAAAATGCAGAGGTCCAAGGAAGCTGAGTTCATTTTCACAAATGAAACAATGCCGCTGCCTGGTATTTCAAAGAATATGACCCACGAATGTTACCAAGAATATGCAGAAAAGTTTACAAAATTGTGTAGTTGCCAAAGTCAAATATAATTAAGGAAGTGTTGGGCAAATGATTCTATTATTATTGATTTATATGCCGTAAACACATTTCAAGAAAATTACAAGACCTTATAGGACTAAACTATTAGAAGAAAAATGAGAAGAAAGTTACACACACATATACTGTATTTCGTTGCAATTGTGGGAACAAATACCTATTTAAACATTTCTCTGATCTCAATCTCCATAGGTAATAAATATAAGAAAGCACCAGGCAAAATATAAATCTTATGTCTAATCATAAATGTAACCATTTATGTTTTTGCAAAGTGGTATTTTGGGTTTCAGGATACTTGATTTATGCCGTGTTTATGACAAACAGATTTATATGGTGGTCTTCTACAGCTGCAAGCAACATGTTATTAATTGGTTTAAATTCGGTATGTTTATCAATGAAATTTTGACTAACAATTAACTGATTAACTGAGGTAAAAGTGTGTATGTGTGTGTGTGTGTGTGTGTGTGTGTGTGTGTGTGTGTGTGTGTGTGTGTGTGTGTGTGTGAGAGAGAGAGAGAGAGAGAGAGAGAGAGAGAGAGAGAGAGAGACTACTAAATAAATAAGATACAAAATGAAGTTCGCTGATTGAATACACATTTCTGTGGAATATAAAACAAATGTAAATGTACAAGCTACAGTTACTGCATTTGGGAATAAGTAAACATCCTTTAAACAGGCATTGATATCAAAAGAGATAAATAATACACTGAACACGAGAATAGTTACATATAATATGTGCTCTTCGTAACTTTGTGACGCAAAACCATGGCCAATAAATAAGTTTACAAACCCAAATACAGTCTTGGAATTTAGATATAGAAAAAAATAGGTTACATTTAATGTGGGAATAAAAAGTATTTGATGCCCTAAACAAAATGGGAATATAAAGAGAACCGATGTTTGAAATGAGAAGAGTAGACACATCACATAAAGTTGCGACATTGTATGCATGAAACATGTATAGTCAAAGCCCGGAACACTAATTTTAAACACTCAAAAATAAAAAAAACTTTTGTCAAATACATGAAATACATTAACGTCACGAAACATGCATATTAATGTCATCAAACACGCATATTAAGGGCATGAAGCACTTAGAATAAAGGCATCGAACGCGGTGTAAGACAGGAGAGTCTGACGTATAATATCACGACTTGCAGTATGAGAATGGAGGTAGGTACCATAACGCCGGATTGGCTGAAGAGTTGTATAGAACGATGTGCATTTTTGTGGCAGTCTCGTTAAGTATACTATGTAACATAGAAAACTGCATTTCTGTCTGGAGTGGCATGCATCTCTGGCAAATACGAAGGTCAAGAGGATATCATGGACTTTCTGCCCCGGACAAAGGATCTACACTTGGAGAGGTTCATTCAGCGGAAACTAGGCAGTGGATTTGGAAGACACTCATAGCATAGAGAAACATGCAGCTAGACGTTTATTCTGACTGCCACTAGTACCATCAGCGGGAGCTGGGCAGTGGATCTGGAAGACACTCATAGCATAGAGAAATATGCAAGTAGACGTCCATTCAGATTGCCACAAGTACCGTCAGCAAGGCAACCCTTCCTTAACTACAGAAGAAGGAGACGGGCACGTGTTAGGATGTCCGGAGTGCAATAATGTTGATGTTTAAAGTAGAATTTCATATTTCATGACACACTTCTAATTAAAGAATTGTGCATTTATATACCTGTGACTATGTGTTTTAATTGTTTCAGCTTAAGTATTATTCATGCATTCACGCCATATGATATATAACTCTGCAGTATGCACGTGACGAGGTGCAGCGAAATATGCCAGACAATAAATCGTGCAACTTATTTTTTGGGGCTTCTGTGTTTAAATGTATATCAAAGGCATGAAACACGTTGCCATGACCATGAACAGGTGTTAGAAAGTAGACATTTCTTATGAAATGAGATGTTTCACTTCAACGACAAATTCGAGGCATAGTTAGTCAGGGGATTAAGTGGATTATAGCTGAGGCTTTGAAGGCGGAGTTTTGTAATGTGGATGCCTTGTGAACCTCCAATTAGTGCTCAGGAATGTAATCTCAGCTGCTGGATATTTTTAGTGCTAGCAGTATTACCTACGAGGAAAGTGGCGTTTTGTGTCAGAATGAGTTATTGAGCTAAATCGCACTGGAACTATTACTCGGCCGATCTCCGCTGTTGTTCCCGTCCAGACGTATGAATAAGTGTGAGCTAGGTTCATGGTCTGTCTACATATATAACCACAGTGACAGATGTTCACCGTCAAGCAAGATAGTGAGACATGATACACTGATATTAAAGGAATGAAACACTGAAACATAAGGCACAAAACACTGATTTTAAAGGCATATAACCCGGAAACCTAAAGTACAAAACACTGATATTAAAGGCATAAAACAGTTATATTAAAGTCAATAACCACATAAAGGCGCAAAAGCCTTAGATTATAATAGTGAAACACTTATATCAAAGGCACGAAATACTTAGAGGCACAAAGCATTTAATTTAACAGTATCAGCCACGCATATTATAGGCATGGGATACTTATAATCGTGAAACACTTACATTAAAGATATGAACAAATTATATATAGCATATTTTGTTCAGCTCAGTACATAGCATACTTTGTTATGAGCATTGTAAATGTTAGAAGTTGACATTGTTTAGGAAAAGGAATGTTTCAGTTTAACGACAAAATCGAGGCATAGATTTGCGTATAGTTAGTGGAATATATTGGAGTGATTGAAGGTCGGGTTTTTGTAATACAGATCGCAAGAGAACGCTGAATTAGAGCTCAGGTAGGAAAGCTGAATTGCGGGATGTTTAAAGTATCACTCACGACGACGGAGACCTATTGTGCCAGAAGCAGGTACTAAGCCAAAACTTATTCGAACCAACACTCAGTTGATCGCTGCTGTTGTTCTCGTCCAGGAGTAAGAATAAATGTGTGCAAGTTTCATAGACGTTAGTCTACATATATCACGATCGTGACAGGTGTTTCTCACCAGGTGAGACAGTCTTCACAAAAGCCAGTTGTGATAACACGCCGGTCTTAACGAGAGTTTGTCCAGTAACAATAAGTCACGTGCCCTCCCCGCACACTGGGCTCTGCGTGGTGTATACATAGAGTGAGATTGCTAAAGTAGACTGATAAAGAAGATACAAATGAGTAGGGACAGCCACCTCCTTAAGTCGTGTTGCCAATATCGCTATTAGCACATCATTGGTCTGCTTGTACTGTAGATATATAAGTACAAACCTGGACACCCCCCCTCCCCCAAACAAACAAAAACAAAAAACAAAAACGAAGGAGATCCTCCTACAGGAATGTCAAACATTCTTTGTCCACATTTTCAAAGAACATTTGGAGCCACAATATGCCTCACCAGCCATCTTAAATAAAGTTTGTTCGTTCGTTGGTTAGTTCTTTCGTTCTTAGAACTCACGCTCCAAACTTTCAACCTCACTGCTTGAAATGAATGGTCATCATTGTCACAGAATTCTTGGAAGGGTCCATCAATGAAACACTTTTGCGGTCTTTGTCTACAAGCGCCGGCATTCTTTGATGTGTTGTCGACCGAAAGAAAAAGACTGTTGCGTCAGTTGTTTACGGGCGGCAACCATTCTTGTGAAGTTGGAGACAAATTGTCTGGGGGGGGGGGGAGTCGGCTAGATCTTTGTTGTGGAGAAATGAATTTCTCTAGATCACAGGCCGGAGGGACTTTTGAAGTACGGGAAACCAGTCCCGAGATGGAGACGGGAAGGCCACCTGTTGTTGACAGCGAGTGACGTCATCTAGGCACAGTATTAAAACTGGCTGGGTAACCAACTTTTGGGAAGTCGACAAAGTGTTGTGAAAACTTCACGGACGTGTGTGTAATGTTCCTGGCTGGATTATAAAGAGAGGCTACCGTGTCGTGTGTTAATTTACATTGGCGGACATTTACCCGTTGTGTGGTTGAGTAGTCTCAATTTAAGGCCAGACTCAATATATGGTTCCACTCCGTTCACCAAGAGAACAAGCTGAAAAGTCATTGACTAAGATTATGGCTAATTCATTGAAGAAAGTTTTACTCGGCGGCTTTTGCACTGGGCCCATAATCAAAAGGGTCTGCAGGAACATGGCTCTGCTGAGCAGGAACCGATAATTATCTGGGAATGAATCCTCAGAGATAGGGTTCACCAAAGTTGAGTGAAGTTATTTTCCATACCACATGTAACAGGAACACTAGTAGTCATAGAGGGAAGTTGAACACCTAACATAGCGCATAACACCTAACATAACACACACACACACACACACACACACACACATATATATATATATATATATATATATATATATATATATATATATACATTATATATATATATATATATATATATATATATATATATATATATATATATATATATATATATATATATGTGTGTGTGTGTATTAATGGCAAGAAATATTTATACTAATGGTATGAAACAGATATATTAGGGACGTTCATTTTAAACCCGTTAAAATAACCTTATTACAAAGGCATGAAAGAAACATTAACACGCGTGGTAGAATTAAACAAAGCATTCATTTTGAATGAATTATGCACCATGGAATTGTCAGAAGAAGTCGCCGTAGGCATTCAGGCAAGCAGCCCATTGCTTAGATAGGCGACGAATGCCGTCCGCAAAAAAAAGGATTGTGGTGGCTAACTGATCCAAGTGTTTACCGCGTTCATTACGTCTGCATCTTTGTGAAATCGTTGCCCCGTGAGAGCTTTTTTTTAGAGGTTCAAACAAATGAACATCACATGGTGACACATCAGGACTATAGGCTGGATGTTGCAGAATTTCCCACTTCTAACTTCTACCCACTTCTTCTTCCATTTCCTTGCTAATGCTTAATGCATAATCTTTGCGACATGCGGACGAGCATTATCGTGCAACAAAATCACACCGCGAGAAAGCATGCCAGGTCGTTTATTCTTGATGGCTTTTTGCAGCTTGTCTAGTGTTTGCAAGTAGTGGGTAGAGTTGATGTTGACACCAGGTTCTTTAAAGTCGGCCATGAAAAGGGCTGGATGGAGTCGGCCTTCATGCACTTCGTTGGTTTTCATACAATAGTGTGAGCAACTGTCATTTAGAAAGTAATGGTAATCTACTGAAGGAAAATTTGCCTCACAAGCAACCAAAACATGCTGAGGTTGACAAAGAAGACCTGAAAATAAAATCAAAATAACTTGTTTATAGTTATTATGTCCAGCTGGTTTCACAGGATGACGGTATATACATTCACTCACGCTCAGATGGTGGCCTCTATAAAGCTCAGAGCTTGAAGGCCAAGACCAAAATTAGGAGGGTACTAATCAGAGAGTTGCTTTTTGCGGATGATGCTGCGATTACCACCCACTCTGAGGAAGAATAACAACATCTACTATCTGCATTCTCCGATGCTTGTTCTGAATTTGGTTTAACAATTAACAAAAAGAAGACACAGATTATGTCACAAGGTGCACATGGTGTACCATCAATCTTTATTGACGACGCCGAACTGGAGATAGTAGACCATTTTACATATCTAGGATCAGAGGTAAATAGCAAATTATCCCTCGATCAGGAAATCAACATCAGGATTGACAAGGCAACAACAACAATGAACATGTTAGCAAAAAGAGTCTGGGAGAACAGGAAGCTTACTGCCAAAACAAAAGTCCTCGTCTACCAAGCCTGTGTTCTTAGTACTCTTCTTTATGGCAGTGAAACCTGGACAACTTACTCATGAGACAGTAGGGAAAGTGGTTTTCACATACTGCCTCAGTTTACTAGAGGGCAATGACTGGAATGATTTTGAGACAGAGTTCACCGACCAGTATAAGTTCAAAATTAGTGAGTGGTCGGGCAATGACTCTAGTGCAGCCCGCTGACCGACGGTTTACCTTTAGTTGTTAGTGAAATGAGAAATTCAGGAAACATGAAGCCAAACTTAGCATAGGCTTTGTCGGGAACTGTCAGTTTGGGCAAGAAATACAACGGAGGGGCAGATTTATAGCAGTGGGAACGTGCTTGAGCTGGGAAATCTAATTTAAAGAGCATGAACTCAAACAAGGACGATAAACTCAGGACCATGAACTTCAGAGACAATGTAGATTTGGGTTAATGATATGATAGTAGTATGCAAATTAAGCAGGGTACGCGAGGTACTGATTGGAGGACAAGGGACAGCGACGTCACGTGATTCCAGAAAGAAGCGCCAAGTATATAGTTATATATATTTTGGGATCCAGTGAGTTAGAAGAGTCGAGCAGGAGAGAGGACAGTTAATAGTGGACTCCGGGAGCGGCGGGGGCCTGAGCCCTCTTGGGGCAGCCCAAGGAACATAGTAACAGGACTTCAGAAATTGTGGCTAATCCGTGCCCAAGTCTGTATAGTATCTGTAGGAGGAGGAAGTGAAGGAAGACGGACAAGCGCTCATGCTAGAATTCGTCTGAATCACTGATAGGAGTGAGAGCGACTAAGGATCTGTGAACGGAACCTACCCAAGGCAGATAAGCCAGAGAAGGGAAAGACACGCAGAGTCCGAGGGTCGTTAAAGTGCAAGAAAGCCACTTGAGTTAAGAGGACCGCCAGCTAAGGAGACCGCTCGTTAGTTGCAGTAGATGGCTAAACGTCAGACAGGACGACCATAGCCAGGGACAATGCGGTTGGAACCACACAGGAGACTAATGTCAAATACGACTGGAAACCGGTGGTGGGATCCACGGCAAACGAGGTTGAAGAGAGCAATCGTATTTCAAATATGAAACCCAGAAGGACGACCAGAAAACCCACTGGATGGCAGAAGTTGAATGTAAGTTGACATAAGACTTAGACCTAATTAGTTTAATTGTATATTATAATCAGGTATCTTAGTTTAGAGAGCTATAGCAAACTACCGTAGGTGAACTTACCGCGTAATCATGAACGACCGACAAATGTCAGGACTGAATGCGACGTATTGCATATGACCGATATTTAAATGGCCGAAATAGAGTGTTGGGAGTCATATTAATCGGAGAGATAAGCAGAGTGTGGATAAACTGTAAATGTGCATGTAAATTATGTAAGTGAACTAAAAGATTAATGATAACTAGGCGGGTCGACACGGCATTTAAATACGCAGAGATGGCAGTATTGCAAGGATATAAACACAGCGACCAAACACAGCAGACGGCAGAAGAAGATGGCAAGGCACTCGCGATCACTAGGTCAACCCAAACAATGAGACCGGATGACAATGGCTCGCCCTAGACGAAGCGGTATGGAAAAGAAAGCGTGTCTTTTGTTCGCTGGACATAGGTGAAAGGAGGTCGCGCTTCTGCGGCTGTGTAGCTAAGGTGTAGTTAGGCCGGCCCGGCGTGGTACAGGCAGCGAGTTCAGATCTTCGGGTGAATGGTTAAATACTTAATGTTGGCTGTAGGCGGCGCGTCGGGAAATAGGCGATAATAATATTAGTTAAACATATGTGTTCACAATAAGGTTCTTAATTTATGTTATGGCTAAGATATACTAATACTAGTATAGATAAAGAAGCGGTAGGTGTTAAGGAATTTGTAGGTAGTGAAAGACTAATGTTTATTCTCACATAAAACTCACGGGTATTGTTTTATACTGTTTCAGGCATTGCCTGGGTAAAAGGGAGTCGCCCAAGCATACCGGGCATACTTGACTAAACAGATATTCATCTGAACAAAATAATCCCTGGGTATATGGATTGATGGATCAATCTATGGATCAATGGGTGTTTGGGCTGAATATATGGACCACTAATAAGCCTATGGAGAGATAGTTATGAAACAAAGGCCGGTGTAATTCCTAGCTTTAGTCTTCTTATTCATGCGGTTAGGAGGTGATTGTAGGTAGTATTTCTCTAACATCTGGTTGTATAGTTTATTACATTATCTACCTCCCCTTGTGGCGACATGCAGTATTGTGTTGTTTTTTGGAGTCGATTATACGTAGATGTGTCTTCAATGCATGTACTGGTTACTTTATGTGATTATGCTGTAGATTGTCACTCTGTTATTGTTCAAGGAGAAAATAAATATATGTTTGAGTTGCCTTTTATTTCGACTTGTCAGTCTGAAGTAATATAAGTAGAGTAGTTTAGAGACCTTGTGAGGCTGTACATCTCTTCTATAACCTGATAACCTACACCACGAGACATTGATGGTGCAATAGTAATTAACTATTGTTCTCACGCGGAGACACGAACCTACATCTGTCGTATCCCTTACTCTCATCCTCTTTTTTTCTCCTTCTCTCTCTTCATATTTCTTTACTATCAAAGGTAGTGTGTAGTAGGCAGAGTTCGACTGAGGAACCAACTTTTAGGCTTCACACTATTTCCATCATTTCCCTCATCATTCTTTTCTCTCTCTTCTCTCCTTCCTCTCACCTCTCCCTTCTTCCTTCCTCTTCTTTTCTAGCTGTCACAAAAATGGCGTCGTCGGCAGGATTGTTTCCAGAATAACCTGGGGTTCCTATTGTAGTCCAGGAGTTCCCAGAATATTCCATGTGAACTTTGTCTCGGCGGTGTCAGGTTCTACTACATAGTGAGATCGTATACATAGATTTGTCGCTTATAGTCAGTAGTTCGTGATTGCCTGCTCGATAGTTGTCTCAGTAAGTGTTCCTTTACTAGGCTACGTATCTCATAGCTGGTTGGTAAATTGTCTGAACTATCTGTCGGCGAGGTTTCTACTAAGTCTGTTCAGTTAGAAACTCTTGTGTAAAGTACACCGGCCAAACCACCTCGCTACAAGAATACAGGAAAACCCAACATACAACAACAAAATACCCAGGGATAGCTATCGCAGAAGGAGAGTCAGCGCAGCGGAATCTGTCCGAAATGAGCTCAGACAACAGCTGAGCAGAGCAAGTCAATGTAAGGGTGGTCTTATCTTGTTATCGTTAAAGGACAAGTTCTTCTTTTCAGTGCACGTTAAAGACTAACTCACTGATTGAAGGGTATCACAATAAAATACTCCACCGTTATACAAAGGTCACCCACTCTTCGTCCAGGTAGTCAAGAGTCATAATTGATGACAGGGCATGGCAGGCGAAACCCAGAGCCATGCAAAGTGCTTTGCCTGGCTGAACGCAATACGTTTGGTGGCAGTGGCCACATCTGAAGTCATCAGAACAATGTGTCTCCCCCCCCCCTTTTTTGTGTTGCCCTGCAAGGAACGACAACAAGGACTCATCGTGCTAGCGTGCCCCACCAGCGGCAGAGCGAGACGGGCTGTGCCGAAGTTACCAATGCCACATGTGCATACCAGAAATGCAAGCATGAACGATAACAATTAGATCATCATGAGGTGATGTTTCCCTTGTGTTTTATTTAGTGAGTTTATTATGGCTGTTGTGAAGAGACAAATGACAGTGTAACTCGTGGTAGTTAGAAAATCCCTTTATTTTAGAAGCGGGAACAGAGGTAGAATTCAGTGTACCGGCGTGTTCAAGTTTCATGATACCAGAATTAGACATGTTAACGGTGTTGGGCAGTGAATGACCCGTGACGCCCTATATTTCTGCCCATGCATATAGAATAGACACTTTAAAGAAAACAATCGTATAAATTCAGTGAAGAAGAAAACGGAATCCAGAGAGCACCCGCAAGCAGAAACATATTCTTTATATATTTATTTCAGCATGACGCAATGAACAGTAGTTTAATAATTAGTTAAACGTTCGTGGTGTAGTGTTGGTTCATAATTGAATGACAATTTTGGTGTAGTCACGTTTAGCCATCCTTTGTTTGTTTTACAGGTCGAACTTAGTTAGAAACATGTTATTTTGTTGTTTAAATGAATATGACTACTTGAGGGGATCAACTGTTGTGGAGCAGTTAGCTCTCTTGTTATTTCCATAGCGGAAGTTGTCAAGTCGGGTACGCGAAGCCTTTTATTTTTGTCTGGGCCTCACTCTATTGTGTTCAAGGGCAGACACAACTGCAGTATTAGGTGTCATAAGGACTACACATAGTTCAATGTCGTGTCAGGAGGCCAAGGAGACGATTTATAATCTGAGATTGCCCGAGTAGATGTTAATGCCGGTACATGTTGGTTTTAATGTGAAGGGGCATGGCGAAGAATATATGTTAGCGCCATGTCCGGGAACTGGGCAAACAAATGTTTTTTTTTTTGGAGTTATTTCAGCGCCAGGGTGTCCAAGAACTGGGCACACATTTTTTTTCAGAGTTATTTCAGCGCCAAGAGAATAAAGCATAATGTCCAAGAACTGGGCATACCATTTTTTTCCAGAGTTATTTCAGCGCCAAGACAATGGAGCACGATGTCCAACGACTGGGCGCACATTTGTTTTTATGTCAAAAGCTGTTTCATGATATACGTTTTGGTTTGTTTCTATGGCCACTAAGTGTTGTTTACTTACAGTAGGGGCTGATTTGTTTTTGTGTACAGCGGCGGCGATTGTGAAGATTGCAGCTTCAGGCTGATGTGTCCTTGCGAATAGGGGAGAATTTGTTGTTTTATTAGGTGTGGTGACCAGGCATTTTCCTGTGAGGTCACAGGAATTGTTACAATGTTTTTCAGATTCAAGAATGATTGGACACATTGATGTACAGAGTTCCTAGTGGGTAGCACCGATGTGAATTTGATTTTTGGTTTTGTTGTTGTTACAGGGGGATGGCATATTAAGTGAATGCCTATATTGATATTGTTTTCATTTTGGTGTCTTTATGTGCACCCTTTGATGTATGATTTTGTTGTCTGGGGGAATCCCCGGCATGCCAAGTATTGAACTGTTTTTATGGATAATAGTACTTGATTACAATATTGTTAGGATGCACGTCAGAAGTTTTAACTGCCTTATGCACTGAGAGAGCAGGGGATGCAACCAGTATTTTTTGTAATTATTATTATTTGGGGTGGAAGTTCCCAAAAAGAGTTTTTCCCCTTAGGCGTCCAATATTGTTTATGAGGGATGTCAGATGCGGAGCCAGGGCTTCGATCTCAAGGAGGAATGACGCTATATTGATGGTGGGACCCATCAACTTTTGGTAGGTGGGTATGAGACAGTAGGGAAAGTGGTTTTCACATACTGCCTCAGTTTACTAGAGGGCAATGACTGGAATGATTTTGAGACAGAGTTCACCGACCAGTATAAGTTCAAAATTAGTGAGTGGTCGGGCAATGACTCTAGTGCAGCCCGCTGACCGACGGTTTACCTTTAGTTGTTAGTGAAATGAGAAATTCAGGAAACATGAAGCCAAACTTAGCATAGGCTTTGTCGGGAACTGTCAGTTTGGGCAAGAAATACAACGGAGGGGCAGATTTATAGCAGTGGGAACGTGCTTGAGCTGGGAAATCTAATTTAAAGAGCATGAACTCAAACAAGGACGATAAACTCAGGACCATGAACTTCAGAGACAATGTAGATTTGGGTTAATGATATGATAGTAGTATGCAAATTAAGCAGGGTACGCGAGGTACTGATTGGAGGACAAGGGACAGCGACGTCACGTGATTCCAGAAAGAAGCGCCAAGTATATAGTTATATATATTTTGGGATCCAGTGAGTTAGAAGAGTCGAGCAGGAGAGAGGACAGTTAATAGTGGACTCCGGGAGCGGCGGGGGCCTGAGCCCTCTTGGGGCAGCCCAAGGAACATAGTAACAGGACTTCAGAAATTGTGGCTAATCCGTGCCCAAGTCTGTATAGTATCTGTAGGAGGAGGAAGTGAAGGAAGACGGACAAGCGCTCATGCTAGAATTCGTCTGAATCACTGATAGGAGTGAGAGCGACTAAGGATCTGTGAACGGAACCTACCCAAGGCAGATAAGCCAGAGAAGGGAAAGACACGCAGAGTCCGAGGGTCGTTAAAGTGCAAGAAAGCCACTTGAGTTAAGAGGACCGCCAGCTAAGGAGACCGCTCGTTAGTTGCAGTAGATGGCTAAACGTCAGACAGGACGACCATAGCCAGGGACAATGCGGTTGGAACCACACAGGAGACTAATGTCAAATACGACTGGAAACCGGTGGTGGGATCCACGGCAAACGAGGTTGAAGAGAGCAATCGTATTTCAAATATGAAACCCAGAAGGACGACCAGAAAACCCACTGGATGGCAGAAGTTGAATGTAAGTTGACATAAGACTTAGACCTAATTAGTTTAATTGTATATTATAATCAGGTATCTTAGTTTAGAGAGCTATAGCAAACTACCGTAGGTGAACTTACCGCGTAATCATGAACGACCGACAAATGTCAGGACTGAATGCGACGTATTGCATATGACCGATATTTAAATGGCCGAAATAGAGTGTTGGGAGTCATATTAATCGGAGAGATAAGCAGAGTGTGGATAAACTGTAAATGTGCATGTAAATTATGTAAGTGAACTAAAAGATTAATGATAACTAGGCGGGTCGACACGGCATTTAAATACGCAGAGATGGCAGTATTGCAAGGATATAAACACAGCGACCAAACACAGCAGACGGCAGAAGAAGATGGCAAGGCACTCGCGATCACTAGGTCAACCCAAACAATGAGACCGGATGACAATGGCTCGCCCTAGACGAAGCGGTATGGAAAAGAAAGCGTGTCTTTTGTTCGCTGGACATAGGTGAAAGGAGGTCGCGCTTCTGCGGCTGTGTAGCTAAGGTGTAGTTAGGCCGGCCCGGCGTGGTACAGGCAGCGAGTTCAGATCTTCGGGTGAATGGTTAAATACTTAATGTTGGCTGTAGGCGGCGCGTCGGGAAATAGGCGATAATAATATTAGTTAAACATATGTGTTCACAATAAGGTTCTTAATTTATGTTATGGCTAAGATATACTAATACTAGTATAGATAAAGAAGCGGTAGGTGTTAAGGAATTTGTAGGTAGTGAAAGACTAATGTTTATTCTCACATAAAACTCACGGGTATTGTTTTATACTGTTTCAGGCATTGCCTGGGTAAAAGGGAGTCGCCCAAGCATACCGGGCATACTTGACTAAACAGATATTCATCTGAACAAAATAATCCCTGGGTATATGGATTGATGGATCAATCTATGGATCAATGGGTGTTTGGGCTGAATATATGGACCACTAATAAGCCTATGGAGAGATAGTTATGAAACAAAGGCCGGTGTAATTCCTAGCTTTAGTCTTCTTATTCATGCGGTTAGGAGGTGATTGTAGGTAGTATTTCTCTAACATCTGGTTGTATAGTTTATTACATTATCTACCTCCCCTTGTGGCGACATGCAGTATTGTGTTGTTTTTTGGAGTCGATTATACGTAGATGTGTCTTCAATGCATGTACTGGTTACTTTATGTGATTATGCTGTAGATTGTCACTCTGTTATTGTTCAAGGAGAAAATAAATATATGTTTGAGTTGCCTTTTATTTCGACTTGTCAGTCTGAAGTAATATAAGTAGAGTAGTTTAGAGACCTTGTGAGGCTGTACATCTCTTCTATAACCTGATAACCTACACCACGAGACATTGATGGTGCAATAGTAATTAACTATTGTTCTCACGCGGAGACACGAACCTACATCTGTCGTATCCCTTACTCTCATCCTCTTTTTTTCTCCTTCTCTCTCTTCATATTTCTTTACTATCAAAGGTAGTGTGTAGTAGGCAGAGTTCGACTGAGGAACCAACTTTTAGGCTTCACACTATTTCCATCATTTCCCTCATCATTCTTTTCTCTCTCTTCTCTCCTTCCTCTCACCTCTCCCTTCTTCCTTCCTCTTCTTTTCTAGCTGTCACAAAAATGGCGTCGTCGGCAGGATTGTTTCCAGAATAACCTGGGGTTCCTATTGTAGTCCAGGAGTTCCCAGAATATTCCATGTGAACTTTGTCTCGGCGGTGTCAGGTTCTACTACATAGTGAGATCGTATACATAGATTTGTCGCTTATAGTCAGTAGTTCGTGATTGCCTGCTCGATAGTTGTCTCAGTAAGTGTTCCTTTACTAGGCTACGTATCTCATAGCTGGTTGGTAAATTGTCTGAACTATCTGTCGGCGAGGTTTCTACTAAGTCTGTTCAGTTAGAAACTCTTGTGTAAAGTACACCGGCCAAACCACCTCGCTACAAGAATACAGGAAAACCCAACATACAACAACAAAATACCCAGGGATAGCTATCGCAGAAGGAGAGTCAGCGCAGCGGAATCTGTCCGAAATGAGCTCAGACAACAGCTGAGCAGAGCAAGTCAATGTAAGGGTGGTCTTATCTTGTTATCGTTAAAGGACAAGTTCTTCTTTTCAGTGCACGTTAAAGACTAACTCACTGATTGAAGGGTATCACAATAAAATACTCCACCGTTATACAAAGGTCACCCACTCTTCGTCCAGGTAGTCAAGAGTCATAATTGATGACAGGGCATGGCAGGCGAAACCCAGAGCCATGCAAAGTGCTTTGCCTGGCTGAACGCAATACGTTTGGTGGCAGTGGCCACATCTGAAGTCATCAGAACAATGTGTCTCCCCCCCCCCCTTTTTTGTGTTGCCCTGCAAGGAACGACAACAAGGACTCATCGTGCTAGCGTGCCCCACCAGCGGCAGAGCGAGACGGGCTGTGCCGAAGTTACCAATGCCACATGTGCATACCAGAAATGCAAGCATGAACGATAACAATTAGATCATCATGAGGTGATGTTTCCCTTGTGTTTTATTTAGTGAGTTTATTATGGCTGTTGTGAAGAGACACAATGACAGTGTAACTCGTGGTAGTTAGAAAATCCCTTTATTTTAGAAGCGGGAACAGAGGTAGAATTCAGTGTACCGGCGTGTTCAAGTTTCATGATACCAGAATTAGACATGTTAACGGTGTTGGGCAGTGAATGACCCGTGACGCCCTATATTTCTGCCCATGCATATAGAATAGACACTTTAAAGAAAACAATCGTATAAATTCAGTGAAGAAGAAAACGGAATCCAGAGAGCACCCGCAAGCAGAAACATATTCTTTATATATTTATTTCAGCATGACGCAATGAACAGTAGTTTAATAATTAGTTAAACGTTCGTGGTGTAGTGTTGGTTCATAATTGAATGACAATTTTGGTGTAGTCACGTTTAGCCATCCTTTGTTTGTTTTACAGGTCGAACTTAGTTAGAAACATGTTATTTTGTTGTTTAAATGAATATGACTACTTGAGGGGATCAACTGTTGTGGAGCAGTTAGCTCTCTTGTTATTTCCATAGCGGAAGTTGTCAAGTCGGGTACGCGAAGCCTTTTATTTTTGTCTGGGCCTCACTCTATTGTGTTCAAGGGCAGACACAACTGCAGTATTAGGTGTCATAAGGACTACACATAGTTCAATGTCGTGTCAGGAGGCCAAGGAGACGATTTATAATCTGAGATTGCCCGAGTAGATGTTAATGCCGGTACATGTTGGTTTTAATGTGAAGGGGCATGGCGAAGAATATATGTTAGCGCCATGTCCGGGAACTGGGCAAACAAATGTTTTTTTTTTTGGAGTTATTTCAGCGCCAGGGTGTCCAAGAACTGGGCACACATTTTTTTTCAGAGTTATTTCAGCGCCAAGAGAATAAAGCATAATGTCCAAGAACTGGGCATACCATTTTTTTCCAGAGTTATTTCAGCGCCAAGACAATGGAGCACGATGTCCAACGACTGGGCGCACATTTGTTTTTATGTCAAAAGCTGTTTCATGATATACGTTTTGGTTTGTTTCTATGGCCACTAAGTGTTGTTTACTTACAGTAGGGGCTGATTTGTTTTTGTGTACAGCGGCGGCGATTGTGAAGATTGCAGCTTCAGGCTGATGTGTCCTTGCGAATAGGGGAGAATTTGTTGTTTTATTAGGTGTGGTGACCAGGCATTTTCCTGTGAGGTCACAGGAATTGTTACAATGTTTTTCAGATTCAAGAATGATTGGACACATTGATGTACAGAGTTCCTAGTGGGTAGCACCGATGTGAATTTGATTTTTGGTTTTGTTGTTGTTACAGGGGGATGGCATATTAAGTGAATGCCTATATTGATATTGTTTTCATTTTGGTGTCTTTATGTGCACCCTTTGATGTATGATTTTGTTGTCTGGGGGAATCCCCGGCATGCCAAGTATTGAACTGTTTTTATGGATAATAGTACTTGATTACAATATTGTTAGGATGCACGTCAGAAGTTTTAACTGCCTTATGCACTGGGAGAGCAGGGGATGCAACCAGTATTTTTTGTAATTATTATTATTTGGGGTGGAAGTTCCCAAAAAGAGTTTTTCCCCTTAGGCGTCCAATATTGTTTATGAGGGATGTCAGATGCGGAGCCAGGGCTTCGATCTCAAGGAGGAATGACGCTATATTGATGGTGGGACCCATCAACTTTTGGTAGGTGGGTATGAGACAGTAGGGAAAGTGGTTTTCACATACTGCCTCAGTTTACTAGAGGGCAATGACTGGAATGATTTTGAGACAGAGTTCACCGACCAGTATAAGTTCAAAATTAGTGAGTGGTCGGGCAATGACTCTAGTGCAGCCCGCTGACCGACGGTTTACCTTTAGTTGTTAGTGAAATGAGAAATTCAGGAAACATGAAGCCAAACTTAGCATAGGCTTTGTCGGGAACTGTCAGTTTGGGCAAGAAATACAACGGAGGGGCAGATTTATAGCAGTGGGAACGTGCTTGAGCTGGGAAATCTAATTTAAAGAGCATGAACTCAAACAAGGACGATAAACTCAGGACCATGAACTTCAGAGACAATGTAGATTTGGGTTAATGATATGATAGTAGTATGCAAATTAAGCAGGGTACGCGAGGTACTGATTGGAGGACAAGGGACAGCGACGTCACGTGATTCCAGAAAGAAGCGCCAAGTATATAGTTATATATATTTTGGGATCCAGTGAGTTAGAAGAGTCGAGCAGGAGAGAGGACAGTTAATAGTGGACTCCGGGAGCGGCGGGGGCCTGAGCCCTCTTGGGGCAGCCCAAGGAACATAGTAACAGGACTTCAGAAATTGTGGCTAATCCGTGCCCAAGTCTGTATAGTATCTGTAGGAGGAGGAAGTGAAGGAAGACGGACAAGCGCTCATGCTAGAATTCGTCTGAATCACTGATAGGAGTGAGAGCGACTAAGGATCTGTGAACGGAACCTACCCAAGGCAGATAAGCCAGAGAAGGGAAAGACACGCAGAGTCCGAGGGTCGTTAAAGTGCAAGAAAGCCACTTGAGTTAAGAGGACCGCCAGCTAAGGAGACCGCTCGTTAGTTGCAGTAGATGGCTAAACGTCAGACAGGACGACCATAGCCAGGGACAATGCGGTTGGAACCACACAGGAGACTAATGTCAAATACGACTGGAAACCGGTGGTGGGATCCACGGCAAACGAGGTTGAAGAGAGCAATCGTATTTCAAATATGAAACCCAGAAGGACGACCAGAAAACCCACTGGATGGCAGAAGTTGAATGTAAGTTGACATAAGACTTAGACCTAATTAGTTTAATTGTATATTATAATCAGGTATCTTAGTTTAGAGAGCTATAGCAAACTACCGTAGGTGAACTTACCGCGTAATCATGAACGACCGACAAATGTCAGGACTGAATGCGACGTATTGCATATGACCGATATTTAAATGGCCGAAATAGAGTGTTGGGAGTCATATTAATCGGAGAGATAAGCAGAGTGTGGATAAACTGTAAATGTGCATGTAAATTATGTAAGTGAACTAAAAGATTAATGATAACTAGGCGGGTCGACACGGCATTTAAATACGCAGAGATGGCAGTATTGCAAGGATATAAACACAGCGACCAAACACAGCAGACGGCAGAAGAAGATGGCAAGGCACTCGCGATCACTAGGTCAACCCAAACAATGAGACCGGATGACAATGGCTCGCCCTAGACGAAGCGGTATGGAAAAGAATGCGTGTCTTTTGTTCGCTGGACATAGGTGAAAGGAGGTCGCGCTTCTGCGGCTGTGTAGCTAAGGTGTAGTTAGGCCGGCCCGGCGTGGTACAGGCAGCGAGTTCAGATCTTCGGGTGAATGGTTAAATACTTAATGTTGGCTGTAGGCGGCGCGTCGGGAAATAGGCGATAATAATATTAGTTAAACATATGTGTTCACAATAAGGTTCTTAATTTATGTTATGGCTAAGATATACTAATACTAGTATAGATAAAGAAGCGGTAGGTGTTAAGGAATTTGTAGGTAGTGAAAGACTAATGTTTATTCTCACATAAAACTCACGGGTATTGTTTTATACTGTTTCAGGCATTGCCTGGGTAAAAGGGAGTCGCCCAAGCATACTGGGCATACTTGACTAAACAGATATTCATCTGAACAAAATAATCCCTGGGTATATGGATTGATGGATCAATCTATGGATCAATGGGTGTTTGGGCTGAATATATGGACCACTAATAAGCCTATGGAGAGATAGTTATGAAACAAAGGCCGGTGTAATTCCTAGCTTTAGTCTTCTTATTCATGCGGTTAGGAGGTGATTGTAGGTAGTATTTCTCTAACATCTGGTTGTATAGTTTATTACATTATCTACCTCCCCTTGTGGCGACATGCAGTATTGTGTTGTTTTTTGGAGTCGATTATACGTAGATGTGTCTTCAATGCATGTACTGGTTACTTTATGTGATTATGCTGTAGATTGTCACTCTGTTATTGTTCAAGGAGAAAATAAATATATGTTTGAGTTGCCTTTTATTTCGACTTGTCAGTCTGAAGTAATATAAGTAGAGTAGTTTAGAGACCTTGTGAGGCTGTACATCTCTTCTATAACCTGATAACCTACACCACGAGACATTGATGGTGCAATAGTAATTAACTATTGTTCTCACGCGGAGACACGAACCTACATCTGTCGTATCCCTTACTCTCATCCTCTTTTTTTCTCCTTCTCTCTCTTCATATTTCTTTACTATCAAAGGTAGTGTGTAGTAGGCAGAGTTCGACTGAGGAACCAACTTTTAGGCTTCACACTATTTACATCATTTCCCTCATCATTCTTTTCTCTCTCTTCTCTCCTTCCTCTCACCTCTCCCTTCTTCCTTCCTCTTCTTTTCTAGCTGTCACACTCACATAAAGAGAAACGTTTAAACAGCTGTCATATGCGGTGTCTGCGAAGAATACTTGGTATTAAGTGGCAAGACAAAATCACAAATACTGAAGTATTGGAAAGATCAGGTTGTGTGACGGTGTATTCCATGCTCAGTCTTCGTAGTCTTAGATGGATAGGACACATTAGGAGGATGGATGATGGTAGAATACCAAAGGACATCTTTTTTGGTGAATTACAGACGGGTAGGAGATCTCAGGGTCGCCTCTACTACGATACAAAGATGTGTGTAAGCGGGACATGATTGATACAGGCATTGATAATGCACATTGGGAGAAAGTCGCCGCTGAACGTGTTGCATGGAGGGTAACTATCAGAAATGGAATAAAGACAAAGGAGAAAATGATTGCAGATATTGCACACACAGAGCGTGAGAGACGTAAGATGGTGACACACTGGTGGAAATGACCATGTTTTCACATGCATCTACTGTGCGCAATCATTTGCAGCAAGAATTGGCCTTACCAGCCACACTCGCCACCGCCATGGATCGTAGTTATTAAGCCTTTTTGAAGCACAATGTACCAAACTATCGTCTGTCAAGAGAGAAAGGTGCCAAATGGAAACGGTTTCACAGGCATCTACTCGCTCTTCTATCCCATGTTCATGCTCTCGTTAAACTAACAGCCCAAAACAAAGTATACCAACTTGCCAAAATTAAAAATTTCCTTGACGAAAACACAAGAAAGATATTCTATACTTCCCACATACAAACACATATTGATTATTGCTCGACAATCTGGGATGGATGCTCCTAATCAATAACAAAACGCCTTTATTCACTTTAGAAAAGGGCATTTCGTTTAATTAATGGTGAAAAGCTTACCGACAATTCTAACCTATATAAACGTCTTCAGTTCTGCCTCTCCACAAACTCATACTTTCTAATAAGGCTAAACTAATTCACAAAATCTAATTTCAAAATGCTCCAGACTATCTTTGGCCATTGTTCAAATATAACGCAAGACATAGCCTTTGACTAAACATACTTCATGTCTCTAAACCTCGGAAATACTTATATAAAACAAGCTGAGCATACTCTACCGCTCAGTTGTGGCACAATCTTCCACACGAAATCAGAAACACCACCAATCATTATACATACAGTCGCAACATGTTTGAAAACTATCTCAGTACAGACTACATGCCCCCCCCCCCTCAACCCCCTCCCCTCCTAAAAAAAAACAATAATAGAAAATTCTTTCAAACGACAACGAGCCAATAAACATCCCCATATAAATGGTATGTTACACCTTCCTTAGTTAGTCATAATGCCCGTGTTATACATTGCATCATTGAGTTAGGTACCACTGATCAATTTTTCATGCTTATTAATGGTTATTGTTCTTTTGTTGTCTAAGATTAGCTTCCTAAGTGATGTTGAATGAAATAATGCATGAGAGGAAATAGAGAAGAAGGGCAGAATGTCAGACGGGCCTGCGCGCTTAATTCTTAACCCTTTGAAAATAAAGTTTGTTTGTTCGTTCGTTCGTTCTATCATGTTCTGCTCCACTAGTGTCAGATTCTGTCTCTGATTTCATTTGTCGTATTCTTGTTGTGTGTAGGCGGTCTTTAATTTGTGTTTCATAGAATGATTACACGACCACGCGTTTTCCCAATATAGAACCATATGAAGAAAACTATACATAGATAACAACAAGGACGTGCTAAACAAACAACAGAAATACATCGCAATCTAGACTACAAATGTGGCCTTGGGACATAAACTTAGTCTACATTCCCTCACCCCCTCAGCGTATGCAGATGATGGTGGATTAGGAAACGATGCATCGTTTACAGGGACAGAAGCATGGGTAATCAGAACAGAAGATTAACCTAGACTAAAAGAGACCAACGCCCTCTCCTCCCACAACCTCTTCTCTCTTTTCTTCTTCTCTTCCTCTCTATTTTTATTCTCCTCAAGCAGACACTGGCCATCATGATTCTTCAATTCCTCCTCTCATTTGATATTCTAATGTATCGCTGCTTATATTTTTGAGAGCTTGGATGCTTAAACCTTCAATTTTCTTTGCTTTACTTGTCAAATATCTCCCCTCCTTTCCCCACTCCCGCGAAGGGGTAAATTTGAGGTCCTATATTACCTCTTGATATACCCCATCATGGGCACCTTTCCGTCTTGACAGACGATAGTTTGGTACATTGTGCTTCAAAAAGGCTTAATAACTACGACCCATGGCGGTGGCGAGTGTGGCTGGTAAGGCCAATTTGTGCTGCAAATGTTTGTCCACAGTGGATGCATGTGAAAACATGGCCATTTCCACGTCATGCACTATCTTACGTCTGTCACGCTCTGTGTGTGCAATATCTGCAATCATTTTCTCCTTTGTCTTATTCCATTTCTGATAGTTGCCCTCCATGCAACATGTTCAGCGGCGACTTGCTCCCAATGTGCATTATCAATGCTTGTATCAATCATGTCCCGCTTACACACATCTTTGTATCGAAGTGGAGGCTCACCTTGTGATCTCCTACCCATCTGTAATTCACCCCCCCCCAAAAAAAAAGATGTCCTTTGGTATTCTACCATCATCCATCCTCCTAACATGTCCTATCCATCTAAGTCTACGAAGACTGAGCATGGTACACACCGTCACACAACCTGATCTTACCGATACTTCAGTATTTGTGATTTTGCCTTGCCACTTAATACCAAGTATTCTTCCCAGACACAGTATATGCAAGCTGTTTAAACGTTTCTCTTGGTGTGAGTAAGTTGTCCAGGTTTCACTGCCATAAAGAAAAGTACTAAGGACATAGGCTTGGTAGACGAGGACTTTTGTTTTGGCAGTAAGTTTTCTGTTCTCCCAGACTCTTTTTGCTAACATGTTCATTGTTGTTGCTGCCTTACCAATCCTGATGTTGATTTCCTGATTTAGGGATAATTTGCTATTTACCACTGACCCTAGATATGTTAAATGGTCTACTATCTCCAGCTCGGCGTCGTAAATAAAGATTGATGGTACCCCATGAGCACCTTGTGACATAATCTGTGTCTTCTATTTGTTAATTGTGAAACCAAATTCAAAACAAGCATGTATACCCCATACATTTCAATTATGACATTAGGGCTTTGATGAGCAATACAATAACAACTCAATCAAGCAATCATGTGCCATGCCGGAAAGCGTGGGCATTCATGACTCGCCATTTCACTCGATCACCAGAGTCGTGGATCAGCCCAGTGTTCCTGTCTCGTCCATGCACAATAACAACTGTAGTTGCAAATAATTCATCGTTTCCTTCCTTCTCTGTTATCTTCTGTTTTCTTCTCTGTTATCTTCTCTGCTTTCTTCTCTGTTATCTTCTCTGCTTTCTTCTCTGTTTTCTCCCAAACAGTCTGCATATGGTATAAAAACACTGTTTAAAAGACAAGAGGATTGATTGACTGCATTGCACCGGGTTTTATCTCATATGGATCTGATTCTGCCAAAAGCAGCCCGCTAAGCACGTACACCAAAACACCTGCGACGACTCCCCAGGAGTCTCCTTGAAAATTATACTCGTGAATCGAACTGCGTGGCTTGGAATCAAACCCACAACCTTCAGAATGCGAGACAGGCAGCATCATTACTCTACAGAGACTCCCTGAAGATGGTACAATGTGCTTTGAATAGCCGAGCTTCCAAGTGAACAACCAATGTTCATATATTCCCACGAGTGAGTGGCAATACCTGATGCTTTGAATTAGTTTCATATTTAGCAGAGATTGTATTAGTTCAAATCGATACATCTTCGTGATAACTGCGACTCACGCGTGTGAGTTTTCCTCTTGTCCTGTCTAAAAGCGATAGGTAAGACAGCTACACATGACAGACAGCAGACGTTAAGTAGCCATATAGCTTACAGCACGTCATTCAAAGACAAACGCGAGAACACCCAAGCAGTCGACCAGATTGGTTAGTTCGTGGGTTGCGTGTCCTATGGAAGACTGTCAGTTGTAACTCTTAATAAGTTAGATGCATTGTGGTTCGGAATCGCTATGGCAAAGGTAGCCTTTTGTAAAATGGAAAATATACTGACCAATAAAATGTCAATTGCAACGAGAAAAACAGTGATCGAGTGCTCAATAGAACCTGTACTCTTGTATAGATGTGAAACGTGGACAATGAACATATACGCTGAAAAACATCTAATGACAGTGGAGATGCGGTTTCCGAGGAAAATTCTTAGAATATCATGGACAGACAGAAAAGTCAATGAGCAAGTCCTACAAGAAACTACTGAAAGCCGTAAACTGATTAGAGAAATTAGACACAGATAGTCACGATATTTTAGGCACGTTATGAGAAGAAACAAACTGAAGAACTTGGTAACAACTGGCAAGACTTAAAGGAAAAGAACAGGGTAAAGAGGTAAATATCTGGATAGCTTTCCCACATGGTATAACTGAGACAAAAACATAGAGCTGATCCACGACTCTCTTGATGAGGTGAAGTGGCGAAATATGACAGCCCACGCTTATCGACGTGGCACATGATGATTATGAGTTAAGGTTGTCGAAGTCGTGAAAAGGGCTTGCATCTACCGACGTGACACTGGTGTAGAGCATTGTCTCACCAGCACGAGGATGGACTTTATTGCGCGTGGGGTTCTGAAATTGGAGATGACCACTGAGAGCTGTATAACACATTCTCGTGGAGATGACACATTGGTAACACTTGGCGAAGTGCAAGACCGTTACTGGTTTTGAAACCTGCGGAGTGAGTCTCCTTGGCGGAGTAGGTACATCGCCTGCAGGAAGAGTCGATCAGATATATCCCAGGTCAGCTAGAACTGTTTTCTCCAGAGTTGTTCCCGGTGTTTCATTGTTATCAAACTCTTACACAATGGGCCGCAGGAAGAGTCGATCAGGTGCATCATACTGTCCCCTGGATAGGACAGGTTCACCTGGTATATGGCATAGTCATTGCAGTGCTCTGTATCAAGAATGAATAATAGAAAACAAAAGAAACGTATATTCAAGAACAGGATAAAAGCACGGAGAACGTTGTGGGTCAAGCCTGATTAAGACTTGTCGACGCTATGCGCTCCCCTTGTTTGCGATCGTGTTATATTAAGGATGCTTGCATCAGTTTCTTGCCACCTCTCCCCCCACCCACCGTACTAATTACATGCCAGCTCCATGGCGAAGAGGTTACGGACGCGTTCGTGATACATCATACCCGCTTTCGAAACACAGCTGCGGCGATTTTGCAGCAGACCGCGTTGCGATGGTCTTTTTACGAAATGGTATGGGTGCCGGTCGTTCTGAAACAATGGCAAACTACTGAACGTAAACTTGCCAAGAGATTACAGCAGCGAACAATGCTGGTGTTGACTGCAATGTCTTGTAAAGGATATGCAACTTACATTTTTAAAACTAATTACATGTTGACAGGTTTACCATATTTATTGTTCTTGTTATGACAATGGCGGGAGTTCAAACCCCATTAGTGACAGCAACGCTTCAATCAGCAAGGATGTGATGCTGCTCCATCCAGTCTTGTGAAATTGGAATGGGATTATTTTCAGAATGTCCTGGAAATTATCTGAGAAGAAAAGACGTGATGAAGGGGACTTGTCTCAAATAAAGTCTTAACACTTCACACTCGTCGAACACTTGTGTTGTGGTATGAATATAGGATCAGACTATTGTTGGTCTGCTATGTTTCTGACTTCCCTGACTCATTTTCACGCATTCTTGTCTATGAGTCTTTTCTGTGAAAATACAAAACATAAATGTAATACGTAATACAGCTAGAAGCACGCATTGCACGACTGCAGTAAATTACCAACAAATGCAAAGCACGATCGATCAATCAATAGATCAATCAATCAATCAATCAATTAGTCAACAAATCGTCACAATGATTGTTGCCTATGTTGGATCTCTAACACACACACACACACACACACACACACACACACACACACACACACACATACATACACACACACGTACACGCACACACACACTTTATCTCTCTCTCTCTCTCTCTCTCTCTCTCTCTCTCTCTCTCTCGCTGTGGCGGTGCGCTCCGACAGTCTGCTGTTCATACGTTCCCTGACGTCATCTTCTCTCTTTCATCACGGCCTGCCACTTTCTGGCCTCCTCTAGATATTTGCCTTCCAGTACAGATCGTATAAGAGCTTCTAGTGTCTTCAGAATATTTTATTTTTCTATTCTCTCTGCACCTGCACTCTTAGAACTGCTGTATATGTATTGTTTCTTCCGTGGAAGGTGGCCTATTCTTATGTAAAGCCACACTTCTATAGTTTCTGTTTGATTTTCTCACTGCTTGTTCTTTATCTATGCTGCTACAACATACAACAAGACGAGACGGAAATTGCGTGTCAATACATACGCAGTATAAGAATAAGGGGAGCCGGGATGGCGCAGTAGACAGCACGCTTACCTGCCGCACGGTAGGCACATGTTCAAATCTCTTTCGAGGTGGGGATTTTATTCAGTTACCTAGGTGTACAGTACCCCCGAGCCTGATATGGGTACAGAGAGAGAGAGAGAGAGAGAGAGAGAGAGAGAGAGAGAGAGAGAGAGAGAGAGAGAGCGCGAGGAGGTATTGGTAAGTAATATTGACTACATCGCCTGCCTAGTGCCCATTGGTCTACAAGATGGAGGTACCGCTATTGACCTAGGAGCGAAATGTTGTTCTCTAGATTTACCTAACTTGACTTGATTTTAAGAACGAAGGAAATCATGCAGGGATAAAGCATCACAATCATGCGCCATGCCAAAAAGCGTGGCGTTTAATTTTCGCCAGAGCACCCATCCCCAGAGTCGTGGATCAGCTCTATGTATTTGTCTTAATTATGATATATGGCTAAATCATTCAGATATTTATCCCTCTGCCTTCCCCATGTTCTTTTCCCCTCAATCTTGTTAGCTGTCACTAAGTTGTGTTAGTTTATTTCTTCTCATAAGTGCGAAAAAAGAATGTTGATGGCGAACGTCTAATTTCTCAATTGATTTGTGGTCTTCGTTTGTTTATTGTTGGATTTATAAGTCAGGTCTTAGTCAGATATGACTAAGTTACCGTATTGACAGCAGACGGTACTACCTGCTTTTTGTTAGCGCCGAATGTTGGGCGGCGCTTACAAAACCCGACACCCCACATTGTGCCAACGGCTTCGGGCGGAAGACCGCAATTTGGAAGGAACAAGCCTTATCCTGGTGCGAGGAAATGCAACCTAAAGACAAAATGTCATGGCAGGGCAGACCAGGCCCTAAGCCCTGGTTAGCAGCTGGTCTTGGATCGAAGCTTCGACAGGCGGATAGTTAGAGCATCATGCTGCATGGGCAACACATGGTCTCTATATGTTAGCCCAGGATTTGTGCTATGGAGAGGTATAACTCCATCCCTGGTCTTAACCGGTCTCCGAATCAAAGCAAGAAGTAACAGTTACGCGTTATAAGTCCTTGTCAATTGGCATAGACATGGGCGCCACGGGTTGCCTCTGACGGTTGGAGACACCTACAGGTGTCACTGTTCAGCCCGCCTCAAGCTGGGCAGCCCCCGGCCAATTGGGTGCTGATCCGCCACAGCCTGACTGCTTCAATGGGTGCTTGGGGCTAGGACAAAAATTGAATCACAGGCAATAAAACCAATGCACCAGATATTACTAAAAAGAAAAAATGAAAACCCCAAGCTACAGATTGCAGCCTGGAACGTAAGAACCATGTGTCCAGGATTTTCCACTGACCTGACGAATATTGACAATGTAAGAAAAACGGCTGTGATTGATGCCGAACTTAATCGTCGTAACACTGTATTGCTGGCCTGCCGGAGGCACGCCTCACTGAGGAAGGGTCACTCAGGGAAAACAATTACACCTTTTTTTTTTTTTTTGGAAGGGTAGAGGGCAGGCAGAAAAAAAAAAAGCAACATGGTGTGAGCTTTGCAGTGAAGAATTCGCTATTGGAATGATTGAAATTTCAGCAGGAGGTAATGAAAGACTATTAACCCTGCGCTTGGCAACTTCTTGTGGTTTTGCCACCCTTTATCACTGCGTATGCACCGACACTCACTTTCCCTGATGATATGAAGGATGTGTTCTATGAGGAGTTAGACTCTGTGAACAAGGCATTCCAAAATCCGACTACATTTATATGCTCGGTGATTTCAATGCTCGTGCTGGCAAGGACTCGAGTTCATGGCCAGCATGCCTTGGAAAATACACCATCGATCGCATGAATGAAAATGGGCAAAAGCTGCTGGAGCATTGCGCCAGAAATGACCTATGTATTACAAACTCCTTATTTTAAAACAACAGAGCTGCATAAGGTTACATGGAAACATCCAAGATCCGGTCATTGGCTCAGCTGGACTTCATAATCACACAGAGACAACATCTGAACCAAACATCATTAACTCGAAGTTACCACAGTGCTGACTGTGATACGGATCATTCTTTGGTTGTTGCAAGGGATAGACTGAGACACAAGAGAATCTACACATCTAAACACAAATCTAGCACCAGGATTAATATTACGAAGGGAAGTCAATAAGTGAGTCACACATGGCTGTAGAAAAATAACTAAATATGATAATAACTTAAAACAAGTTTATTTTTATACATACTTTGTCCCTTTATTTCTCAATATAATTTTCACCAACATAGATGCACTTATCCCATCGTTTTATCAGTCCTCCCAAACCGGCTGCATAGAACTGCGCGCTCTGTTTTCTAAACCAAATTTTCACTTCACATTCAACTTCGGCGTCATTCGCTAAATGTCTCTCGCCAAGGTGAGTTTTCAGTGAACCAAACAGGTGGAAATGGCAAGGGGCTAATCGTGGCTGTAAGGTGGAAGTTCCAGAACTTCCCACCGTTGTTGGTTAATTTTTTCCTGAGTTAATTGAGCCGTATGTGGTCTGGCATTGTTATGAAGAAGCAACACTCCTCTAGTCAGCAGTCCTGGACGTTTTCTTCGAATTGCATCATGAAGCATCGATAGAACTTCACAGTACGATTCAGAATTCACATTGTCACCTTTCTTCTTGAAATTGGTTAAAAGCACTCCTTGACAATCATGGAACACTGTCTGCATAACCATCCCTGCTAATGGCGTAACCTTGAATATTTTGACACAAGGCGAAGAAGGATGTTTCCATTGCATTGAAGCACGCTGTGATTCTGGCTGGTAGTGATGCACCCATGCTTTGTCCCCAGTAACAATCCTGTTAAGCATGTCTTCTCCTTCATCTTAGTACCGACAGAGATGATGCAAGGACAGGCCTAATTGGTTCATTTTGTGTTCTTCCTTCAATTGTCTGGGTACCTACCTTAAGCACACTTTCTTAAATTTCAATCGATCATGCATTATGTTGTATGCTGAACCATGTGAGCACCCTATTGCAGATGCTACAGAGTTTATCGTTACTCGCCTGTCACCTCTAATCATCTCCTCCGCCCGCTGCGCGGATGCTTCTGTTGCAATCTCAACAGGACGACCAGATCGGATTTCATCAACAATTTTAAAGCGTCCTTGAGAACATTTTTCTACCCAGCTATGCAGTGCTTTACGGGACAAACATTACATTTGCCAGCATAAACAGGAAGCATTTCCTTATGAATGTCCTTTGCAGGCAGTCCTTTTGCCCACCAAAAAAAAAAAAAATAATAAAATAAAAATGCACAACAGCACGTTGCTCTTTGGTTATACTCTCCGTAAATACAGTCGACATTTTGTTTATGCACTACGCATGCGCATGAGAGACCTAGCGCCACCCGACGAACGGGAATATACAGTTCGATGTTGCTGTCACCTAATGACACCTGTAGAAAACACCAACTACATTTACCTGCCATCCCACAGGAATATGTGACTTTTTTATTGACTCGCCCTCATATATAAAAAAAAAAAAAATGTTAGTTGCATATCCTTTACAGATCCTTTACATACTTTTTCAGTCAGCCCCCGTACGTTTTCGCTATTTTGGATTCCTGGGCAAGCTTACGTTCAGTAGTTTGCCATTGATTTCTCTCCTCACACACTCTCCCCTCACCGCCTCAATGTCTGCTTCCCCGCCGCTGTGTTTCGCGGTATGCGGGATTACGAATAGCATTTGTAAACCCTTCGACACGGAGCCTTCGTTAGGAGACGTACACAAAATATGAGATACACACAAAATATGAGCGTGTAGAATGACCATTCAGCACTAAAGTATCGTGTAATGCGTTGAGCAGCCTAACATGCCTTTTCATCTTCTTATCGGCGTTATTGCCCCTGGAACATTTGGCGGTATCATTGATAGATTAATATTCATGTCAGATATGCAAACATTCTCTGGCCTCGTTTATTACCCTAGAGTCATAAATATGACAACACACGTTTCCATTGGCTACGGCCATCCTCTTATCTCCGCTGGGTTCCTAGTCTCGGCATGCCTTGTATCCCACAAACATCTTAGCTTTCCGTGTCTCATCTAATATACTTAGCAGTTTTTCTGAAAGCTGGTATCGTTTAGTATAAAGTTGGTTTTAGACAGGGCATGAATCAGGGATCATATCTTCATTGTGAGAACCATCTCATCATCTCATCCCATCTTGATTTCTTGAACCGTGTGGTGTCGAGGTGAAGCATAAACTGTGGGAGAGTGCCAGTTTATGGGCCTCATATATCGAGCTTTCCCTGGACTATGTTATTCCATCTGTCTACTGTTTACGTGGTCGGCCTCTTCATCTCGTTCCATCTTATCTGTACATCATTGCATGTTGTAGATTACTGTCAGTTGGTAGCCTAGTTACATGACCGAAAAAGTTAACTTAATGTTTTCTAATTAAATCTAGCGCATTGATACACCCCCCCCCCCCCCCACTGTAGTCCTGATTTAATTATAATTTTTACCTTGATGTATATAATATGAGAACCATCTGTGGAAAATACAGAGAGTACAGTGTAGATATTAATACCAGTTTCATCGCCTACGCCAGTTGGCAGGGTACTTGAGGATGACAGCTAGTTGCATATCCTTTTCAGGCCATCGCAATCAACCCCTGCATTTTGGGACTTTTTTCGGTTTCTTTTAAAGTTTACGATCAGTAGTTTGCAATTGTTTCTATTGCAACACTAAGAAAATCAACGAAAATGAGAATGGAATTGGTAAGCTTAGCTAGAAACAATCACAAGTGACGAAATGGAAATTGCGGCTACATCCTTCGCCAGCACACAAACAATAAACATATATTTAAATAATCACATTCATACGCACACACACACACATACACACAGACACTCGAGTGTGTGTATGTGTGTGTGTGTATATATATATATATATATATATATATATATATATATATATATATATATATATATATATATATATATATATATAAACAATGTTCCTTGGCGTTATACAGTTATAACACACGTTATACACACGCACACACACACACACACAGACACACACACACACATATATATATATATATACACACACACAGACAGACACAGTGTGGGTGTGTGTGTGTGTGAGTCTGTGTGTGTGTGTCTGTGTGTGTGTATCTAACATCAAGGAAAATTGTTTGTCTCTGTTGCATAATGTTCGACATTGATTAAGTTCACCCACGCAATCATTGTTGGTTATTCCAACAGTTGTAGGTATTCGCAATATCTCGGAAACCCCATCTATGTTGTCTCCAATTTCTGTCCTAATTTGTTTGTTTACATTTCCAGGCTCACGGCCACACAGCAGAACCAGTTCCTTATAACTGTTCAGTAGTCTTTGTAAAAACCTTTCTTTGTTACGAAACAAATACATGAGCCTCGATATCGGACTGACTTATCTGGACAACGACCTTGGAACGTTAAAGGACTTTTGAGATTTGGAACATGGAATGTACGGACACTATATCGAGCTGGAGCGGCCGAAGAACTAACCCGTGAGCTGATTGAATATCAAATGGATATAACAGCAATTCAAGAAATAAGGTGGCCAGGAGAGGGTACTTTAGAGCAAAATGGAATGATTATAATATATGGAGGAAACACCCAAAATAAACATGAATTAGGAACAGGATTTGTCATCAAAAAAGAGTTATGGGGGAACGTTTTAAACTTTAAAGCTTTTAATGACAGGATTAGTAAATTACGAATAAAAGGTAAATGGAAAAATATAACGATGATTAATGTACATGCACCTACTGAAGAGAAAGAAGATGATATTAAAGAAGACTTTTATAATGATCTGGAAGATGTCATAGAAGAAACCCCCAAACAGGACATCCTGATTGTGCTGGGAGACTTCAATGCAAAAATAGGTAGAGAGCAAACTAATAAAAAAGTGGCCGGTATGGAAAGCCTACATACAACTTCAAATGATAATGGATGGAGAGTCATCAACCTGGCAGAAGCCAAAGGACTGCAGGTTAGCAGTACCAGACTACAAAGAAAGGATATACACAAACAAACTTGGAAATCATGTGACAAGAGAACCTATAATCAAATAGATCACATTTTAATTAACAACAGAAATGCATCAAACATACAGCAAGTCAGAAGTTATAGAGGAGCTGAGTGCCACAGTGACCACTTCCTCGTTGGAGCAAAATTTAAAATAAAACTTAAGAGAGCTTTCTATACTAAATTACAAAGATTACACCCAACATATAACAGAGAAAAACTGCAAGACATTACAGTCAAAGATAAATTTACAGATGAAATAAAATGTAAACTTTAAACTCTGCAAAACCCTTTGGAGGAAAGCATTGACCAAACTTGGTTGAACATCAAGAATACAATTCAGTCTACCGCAGAAGAATGTCTCGGTGTGTTAACCACGCATAGAAAGAACAGATGGTTCAATCAAAAATGTGAAGAAGCAGTCATTAGGAAGAAGAATGCCAGACATGTATGGTTAAATGACATCAATAACATCCAAAAGGAAGAGCATTATAGAAATGAATGTAAAGAGGCTACAAAAATAGTCAGACAGCAGAAGCGAGAATATATGAGTAATATAATCAAAGATATGGAAACTAATCACCAGAAAAATGAAACCAGAAAATTTTTTAAAGCACTGAAGTCAATGAAACGAGGGCACCAACAAAACACATATGGTTTAAAAGACAAATATGGGAATATGATAAATACCAATGAGGAAATGTGCAACACATGGAAAGAATATTTTATTGAATTACTAAATTGTGAAGCTCCAAGTAACATTTTCTCACAAGAAGAGGTTCTAACATGCGAACCACAAATTGAAGAACCTACATTTGAAGAAATCCTATATGTAATCACACGACTTAAAAACAATAAGGCAACTGGGACTGATGGAATTGCTGCTGAATTTATAAAGGCAGGTGGCCATGCATTACATCTAAAGCTATACGAACTAATAATAAAAATCTGGAGGACAGAAGAATTACCCCATGACTGGAAAGAGTCATTATTGATACCTATCTTTAAGAAAGGAGACAAGTTCCAATGTGGAAATTATAGAGGAATATCACTACTGTCCACAAGCTATAAGATACTATCCGCAGTATTACTAAATAGACTAAAACCATATTCAGAAGACATATTAGGTGACTACCAGGCGGGTTTTAGACAAAATAGATCAACAATAGATCAGATATTTATCTTACGACAAATAGCCGAGAAACATTGGGAATATAAAAGAGATCTCCATAACATTTTTGTGGATTTTAAAAAGGCTTATGATAGTGTCCATAGGAATAGTCTATGGAATGCTATGCAGGAATTTGGAATACCAAGGAAGTTAATCAACATGACCAGACTATGCATGGAAGATACTTATAATATAGTAACATATAAAGGCAGGAAATCAGACCCCTTCCAAATAACATCTGGCTTGAAACAGGGTGATGCACTATCGCCGCTACTCTTCAATCTGGCTCTAGAGAAAGTTGTAAGGAAGGTAAAGGAGGAATGTGATATTGGAGGAACATCCAAGCTGCTTGGTTATGCAGATGATATAGATATTATAGGGCAAAGTGAACAAAAGACATTGGAAATATTGACTCACTTAAAGGAAAAAGCCCAACAGATGGGGCTGGTTATCAACCAAGATAAGACAGAATATATGGTAATTTCAAGAGACGGAATGGCTAGAAACTCTGGCCACATACAAATAGATAATATGACCATTAAAAGAACGGAAACATACAAATACCTGGGTACGATCTTCAACTGCTCCAACATCATAAGGGAAGAAATACAAACTAGAATCAACTCTGGAAATAAGATATACTATGCACTACAACATCTACTAAAATCAAAGGCGCTATCTCGTAACACCAAAATCACAATATACAAAACACTGATCAGACCAGTTGTGCTGTATGGCTCTGAAACCTGGAGTACAACGAAAGGAGACGAAGCCTTGTTACAAACCTTTGAGAACAAAATTTTAAGACGCATCTTTGGACCCATTAGGGATACACAAAGTGGAGAGTGGAAAAGAAGAAGTAACATAGACATTTATGATCTGTTTAAGTCCCCGCTAATCACTGGTATCATGAAGGCTAATAGACTACAATGGCTGGGGCATATAGAAAGAATGGAAGATAATAGGGAAACAAAACTCGCTTACACTCAGGAAATAAATGACCGTAGACCCCGAGGTAGACCAAGAAGGCGGTGGAGAGATAATACATGTACAGACCTACAAGCACTTGGAATCAACGACTGGCAAGAGAAGGTCCACCAGAGAGACGAATGGAGACGGATTGTATTTGCAGCAAAGAACCTCAATGGCTCGGAACGCTGAAGAAGAAGAAGAAGAAGTCTATGTCTGACATTCTTCCAAAGTGATGTATTACATAAAACGTGATGTCTGACATTCTTCCAAAGTGATGAATTACATAAACCGTGATGTCTGACAAGAATTATCCTGTACCAAGCAGAGCACTATACGTAAATCAGCTACCACCAGCACCATGGAACAATTTGACATTGTTAACTCGTGTTGTTCCAGAACGTGTCGCACAATAAAAAAAAAAATCTTCAATTGTTTTCATCAAATAATTCCCCGAAAATAAACAGCACATGCTACACGTGAATGTGGAGCAGTGGCAGCTAGACATTTCCCTGCAGGCCTATTAGTCAAAGGTTCGAATCCACACCTAGACAGAGTTTAAAATTAAGCCGAGCACCCGGATCCACCCCGTCTAAGATAGGCACCTGGAAATGTCTTGGGAAGTAAAATCGGTCAGTGAGATATCACACACCACGTTCCGATTGCTCTATACATACGTGGGTCTAGCACTACATGCATCATCATCATCATCATCATCATCATCAAATACCCTGCCGGCTGGCGTAGGCGTTCATGTCTCTCCACAGACCTCAGTCTTTTGTGTTCTGGATCAACTCTGCGGATGCTATTCCTCCATGCCACCGTCTCAATCCATCCAGCATCATTTCTCTTGGTCTGCCTCTGCCTCTCTTCCCCTTGATCTTTCCTGTTGTCACGATGTACTCCAATGCCCCTCTTTTCATCACATGACCGAAAAAAGCTGTTTGTCTCTTTCTAATTGTTGTATATAGTGTTCTAGTTTCATTAGCCTCTTTCAGGCAATCATTGTTAGTTACTCTGGCAGTCCAAGGAATTCGCAACATTCGTCTTAAACACCACATCTATGTTGCTTCTAAGTTCTTCCTAATTTGTTCATTTACATTCCAAGATTCGCTGCCATACAGCAAAAGTGGTTCTATATAGCATTTTAGCACTCTCTTTCTTACATTCATTGATAGCGACTTATTGCATAAGATACTCTTCATTATCTGAAATGCGGCTTTTGCATTCCCTATTCTGCTCTTAATCTCTGTTGCACATCTTCCATCTGATGTTATAAGTGCCCCTATGTATTTAAAATTATCCACTTGGTTGAGAATTCCCCCGACTATTTCTATGCCACCTTTTGGTGTCCCCATTTTCTTTTATATCACCATTGTTACTGTTTTCTTGATATTCAAGGAGAGTGAGTCCTTTCTGTGCAATCTCTGTTACTACAATGTCCAACAATTGTTGTAGGTCTGTTGCATTCTCCGCCACCAATACTATGTCATCTGCATAGCGTATATTGTTTATATTATATCCTCCGATTAGTATTCCTGGCTTCTCTTTGATCCCTCTCCTTATTACTTCGCTATACACTACGCTGACTACATTAAGGCAAAAGAACGGGATGAGGAGAATGACAATATGAAACAATGAGAACAACGAAGAGAAAATGACAAACAAACAAAAATAATTAAGGAAACAATGTGCTACTTAACTCAGAATTTCAGGCTGTGATACCCAGTAGTAGCAACTACTAAAAAAAAGTAGTACCACGTGTATGACAACTCTTGAGTTTAAAGCGGGAATTTCATACCTGAACTATTGGGCTGGAAGGTGAGTAAAGTACCCACCAGGCAAGACAGGCTTGATACATCCTACTATACCTCTCAGCAGATGTTAAGCTACAGTACCGCTCGTGCACTCTCCACTGATGGGTGGGCTTGAAAGGGGAAGGAGAGCTTATTAAGAAAATCCCTGTGGAAATATGATTTGGTACAGGTTGGGGAGTACAGTCTACACCAGCCTCACTCAGATAGGTACACGCTCTTTTCGGGGTTCTGTCCAACTGAATGCCAGTGTATCGGAAAGAGATAACACACAATCTTCCAGAAGTGTCACAACCAAGCAACCAACCAAGCAACCAACCAAGCAACCAACCAACCAATCAGCCAGCCAGCTAGCCAACTCACTACACATTTCGTGATAAAATTTATAACCAAAAATAAAACCAACTATTTTCTTAATAGTACCATTTTTGTGATGAACTCCCCAAGCTTTCAAGTGGCAGACGGTCCTATTTGTATAAAACCATAGCTAACGAGGTAAAATAGGGACGCTAGCATACCATGTGAGCTGGCGAGAACATCTCACTTGTGTATTCTTTGTCCTGGGTGTAAATGAAGTTTGCATAGTATTGTGTGACGTTTCTCAGCCATGCACGCCCTTTAAACCGAGTGCAAATTCCTGTAGTCTTAGATTGCAAACATTTGTTTTAAAGAGTGGTGTCAAAGAAGAAGTTTACATAACTAGTCTTGGAAAGCCCGGGATGGCTACTCCCCGTTTAGTTCTTCATTCATTAGGTGTGACATTTGGTCAAGTGTTAAGTTGTCAGAGTTAGAACCCGTTGGTAGAGGGCTCTTAGGGTCAGCTACAAACAAAGCTGTTGTCACAATTGACATGAGATATAACAAATCGAAAACTATACTAGGGGACATGGCAGTCCTGTTCTGAAACCCACCTACACTTATTCTTATTTGTATACCCTCTCCAACGAAAGTTCAACGATTTAGGGGATTTTTTTTTAATATTGAGAGATTAACTAGTTAAGACTGTTTATGTTTCGCGTTCCTGTGGTGTAAGAATTGTCATCATAGCAATCTGGGAAAACCCACAAATTCTCAGTATCCTTAAGCAAATGTCATATGGTGCAGACGCCGATGTTTTCAGTAACATGTTAAGAAAAATAGCGGCCGGTCGGTTGCTGAACTAACTGGGTTTGCTTTATGCAGTAATGTGTGGCTGCTGGTTTTCTAGTGACTGCAGCTTCCATTGACGATGAACTGTATTTTTCATGACGCACTTCTGTGTTGAACGAACGAACGAACTAAACGAACGAACGAACGAACGAACGAACGAGCTAACTAACTAACTAACCGACTGACTGACTGACTGAGTGGCTAACTAACTAACTAACTAACTAACTAACTAAATAGCTAACTAGCTAGATAGTTATCTAACTAACAACTAACTAACTAACTAACTAACTAACTAACTAACTAACTAACTGGTTGTATATATGTTAGATTCGTCCCGCCATACTCCATCCTTGCTTTAACGACACTTAAACCAAAACATTATGAAATGTTGTATACCACATTTCCCGAATATATGCATGATGTTTTAGCTGAAATTTGTAACACACATTTTCAATTATACTGTTCGAATGTAGAGCATTTATTATCCCCATGGTAATCGCAGATGTATTATAAAGTCTCTCTGTCTGCAGAAAATTTATTGGAAAAATTATATTTCTAAAGCCTTAGCAAACAACCCTTCGCCTTGTTAACATTATGTTACCTTATGTTAACTTCATAAAGGAAGCAATGGCATCGCTGACTATATTACATCGCGTTTGCCTCTTAAACTCTGATAAGATGGGCCAATGATCAGATCATCAATATACGTCAATGGCACGGCAACGGGAGATTACATAAAGGTAACCGTTGCATTGAAGTAATCGGGCGTTCACACATGTTCGCTATTTCCTTCTGTAATACAAGACCTAAGGACTGTGATATTTCTAGTTCGAATCCATGATTATGTCTTGATTATTTTGTGAATTCAGGAAGAAGATATACAGCAAGGACTGGAACTAGTATTAGTTGATTGCAAAAACTTTATGATTTTCCATTATGTTTGCATTTGGATATTCTCACCTATTTTGTCTCTCACACACACATACACACGCACACACACACACACACACACACACACAAACACACATGCGCGCTCGCACACACACAAACACACAAACAGAGAGAGAGAGAAAGAGAGAGAGAGAGAGAGAGAGAGAGAGAGAGAGAGAGAGAGAGAGTTTAGTTTCTCCTACATTCTGGAGAAGACCATATTTTCGTGCTCAGCTACACAGAAACAAATAAATTGCATACGCGTCCATGCTTATCCAACTGAAATCACCTCTTGTTTGTGTCTCCTTGAACACTTCCTATGAACTACGACTGTGTGGCTGTTCCAAGCCAGACTCTCCATTTTATTTTACCGCTTTGTGACAGATTTGACCAGAACATCCCAGTGTAGGATACAGTGACCCGACCAATACACGGAAGGACGTATGTTATTGTGAAGCAGCACGCAAAAAAACATGTCTGTAAACATAACAGTGTCGAGTAAAGAAGGCCTTTATTTGCTAGATAAAAATAACTAATGCAAAAGAAAGGTGGGAGCATATGACAGATTAAACAGACACACATTGAACACATTAGGACAGATGATAAAATGATTCATATCGTGTATAGCAAACACTGAGTCTTTAACACAGTGGTTCTAAAACTGTATTTTATTAAGCTTGTACTTTTCCGTTGAAACCTTGGGAGTGTAAAGTGGCTTCAGTGTTTGATTTTCATCATTAGCTCAAACCTTGCTGGAAGCAGGGCAATTTTAAAGACACTCCTAACAGGGTCATTTACTTCCTGATCTCTAGTAGTGTATTAGCTCCCTATTCTTCTCTGGTAAAGGTAAAACGATTTAGGGCATGTTCTGGATGTTAAAATACCTTGCCTATTGGACATCTTAAAAGAAAAGACGATTGACAACAATACTAGAAAAATATCAAAACTAAAAAGCCTACTAACAGTGGAATATTTATAATATTCCTGAAGCTGGAGGAATGCAGAATGTGTATTAAGGTTCTTAAGGTTCGGACAAACGGAGTATGTATGGTATTTCTAAAGCTGAGAGACATCATATATTTATAGGTTGTCTAAAGTTTAGGGAGAGTGGTATATTTATAATATATCTTAAATTGAGGAAAAGCAGTAAATATATTGTGTATATCTGTAACTGAGGGAAAGCAGGTATTTATAGTATGTCTGAAGCTGAGGGAAAGCGTGTTATTTATAACACGTGTGAAGCTGAGGTAAAAAAAAAATATGAATATTTATAGTATATCTGGAGCTAAGGGAAATCGGAATATTTATAGTATGTCTGAAGCTGAGGGAAAGCGTGTTATTTATAACACGTCTGAAGCTGAGGTAAACAAGAATATTTATAGTATATCTGGAGCTAAGAGAAATCGGAATATTTATAGTATGTCTGAAGCCGAGGGAAAAGCATAATATATATAGTACTAGCTGACCCTGCCCGGCTTCGCCCAGACCCTGGTGGGGAGCATCTCATTTAATTCATATAAGTAGTCATATAAGTTCTCGTTCCCGTTACCGACTGACTGTGTGTCTGTCTGTCTGTCTGTCTGTCTGTCTGTCTGACCCGGCCCGGCATTGCCCAGCTCCTGGTGTGAAGCATCTCATTTAATTTATATAAGTAGTCATATAAGTTCCTGTTCCCGACTGTCTATCTGTCTGTCTGTCTGTCTATCTGTCTGCCTGACCCTGTCCGGCTTCATTAAATTCATACAACAAAAAAAGTAACTTAAAAGAACGTTCTTCCACACACCATCCATTATTTTTAATGAAAACTCTTTCTAATCACCTGCATGACTACAGTAACTTCTTAAGCAAAAAAAGATGAGTTACAATGTTATGCATTGTGCATTATTTTTATGAAAACTTTGAAAATGCCTTACAGATTGTATCATTATTTATTATAACTCATATGCCGGTACATAACTATGGACAAAGAGTTTATAAATCTTTGAAAACGATGCCACAATATGACTATAAGTTATACAGAAAAGTTATGCCCCTTGAAATAACTTTTACAGAGTTAGGTCCCCTGAAATATATGAAATTATGATGAAAAATGAAAAATGAAATAATACTGAGTAAGCAGGCGATTTCACACTAACAAAATATCACAGTTGGCAGCTCTGGAATGAAAGGAAGGCGTGTAGAAAATTTCATCTCAATCGGATGGGCCGTTCGCGAGCGCACAAAGGACAGACGGACATACATACATACGGACATACATTTGGACAGGATACTTTTTTATATATAAGATGTGTGAATTCGAAGGGAAGCAATCCCCGTGCAAATAAATTTAGTGATGAAGTTGTTTCTACTGATGGGTGTAGATATCCCAGCTTTGATGTCAAACATGCAGTCTAGTGAAAGTTTTCCCATTAAATAGGATGAATGAGATGAAATAATGACACATTTATACCAACACAGCGAATTTGTTTGCTCGTGTAGCATGTACTTAACAGAACATCGCTCTCATCACGGCATACCCTTGAAGGAGACTCTTGATCATTTGCCATTTCCCTTTGACATAAGCCTGGGTCATTGACATTGAGTTGAGTGACCGGGCATGAGAAAGAATGGGTGAGAGTGGGAGACAGTAAAGCGACTGACCTGGCTATGAGAAAACAGCCAGTCCTGAGAAATAAAATAGTGAGAGTAGAGAAAATCTCCCAGGGGGATGGGGGAAGGACAGTTTAGTTTTGTGTGAAGTCAAGGGACTTCAGGACAGTTAATGTGTAGATGCCGAACTGGTCGGTAGTCTAAGGAGAAGCGGAGTTAGAGATCTCCGTGTTGTGTTGTTCTCCCAGTTGTGAAGACAGGCCTGAACCAGAGTGGGTTCTATAGTGAGTGAGGGCCTGAACCCAGAGTGGGTGATATAGTTGAGCAGTGGCTCCAACCCAATGTGTGGGTTGTATTGTAGGAGATCCAGCCGTGGATAGTAGCTGGATTACCTGTCTTGTGGATTTGATATGAAGCAGGCCCTGAGAAGGCATTGATGTGTGCAGGTTAAATTGTGAGGAGGATATTTATATTCTATGAATTACATTATTTCTGGATGTATAAACATGTTCCGTCTGTCCGTCTTATTTCTGTAATAAAGGATTATGTGCGCCAACGGAATCTTGTTTAATGACTGGTGAATATGCACTGCGGGGGTGAGTTATATTGCAAGACAGTTAGATATCTCCATTGACACACCATGAGTATCGTTACCTAGACAACGACCATCACACGACAATATCAAGCAAAGATCATCAAGAACATCGAACAGTATCATTAAGAACGACGTGTGACATCTGGATGGCTCGTCCTTTCAAGAAACCCATTGCATTATAGACATTGTTGTCATTCTGAGATATCTGTGGGCTCTTCGCTGAGAGAGGAGTTATTATCTGTGACTTCGTTCCATCAATTTAGACAGTACTGCGTCAAGAGATTAACATCAACTCTTTTGTGCGTGTGTGTCAAGGACAGAGTTCACGAGAAACCAGGTAAAATTAATACCAGGAGTAAAAACGCAAGCTAGCAGACAGTTCAAGTGAAGTTCACTACAGGTGAATTGGATACCAACCATATCGCTGAAACGAGCGGGGGTGTCAGAGATTTAACGCAGCACAGAGGAAATGTCGCGTCGACAGTGAGGTGTTTGCAACAAGAGCGGTCAGTCCTAGTGTGTGTGTGTGTGTGTGACAGGACAGGATTGAAGACAGCGAGCAATTTCGTCGCAACATCCTGTGCGTGGTGAGAATTTTGTGTGTATGTGTGCTAAGGCAACGCACTGGTGGGTTTACGAGGTCAGTGCACAGTACAGGTAAAGTACTGAGAACAGTGAACTCTCGGGAAGGAGAGTTATCACGGATGTGTAGGATACACAGAATTGACATTTGCGGATTCACCGGGAGGGGTGACAAAAGTGGGTGGAAACAGTGCCCCTACCGCCAGAGTTGGGGCGGGTTAATGGTGGAAAGGGTGATTTTCCACGAAGTTAAAAAGAGCAGCCGTGTCGGGGCTAAGAGGTTGTGTGGAAATATTTACGGAGGACTTTTCCACTGATTGTGATAAAGATGTAAGGATGTACAGACGGAGGTACTGACTGAGGTTGACTGCGAAGGTCAAGGTCAGGGACAGTGGGCATTTACTAAAAAATTTCCACAGGAGATCTGGATAAACAAGTTGTTTTGAAAGAAAGCCAGATTTTATGTTTCGTCTTTGTTGAACTGTTCTACTATTGTCATCATTATTCTGTTATGAGCAAACATTTTTAACTTGGCGTCATCGCAACCATGGTCGGATTTCTTTGCCAATAAGGAGTTATATATACAAGTTAAAGTGCTGAACGTTTGCTGCCAATTTTGTTTGTTTTTTGGTGAACCTTGTCGGGTAACGGAAATATATAACATTTATGATACAGCAAAGCGCCATATCCGCAACGAAGGTAGAAAAGACTTTTGGATTATTAGAGTGGGGCCACCACGTCCAAGGAAAGTACAATAACGTGACGGACTGGGTCAAGACAGAACATTGTGGATAATCAATCATCATCTTCAATTTTTTCGACGGTTTGAACTTGTGATCACCACGTAAAATTAAGTCACCACGCAACAAATTTGGAATATCGTAGACATTTCGGAACATTTACCAATATACATTCCCAGCATATTGTGAAACATTCTTAAAAACCGAACTTGTGGCGACGGATTATCATTAATAGGCACATATTTGTCGGCCAACCAGTTGGACATTTTGTTTCCTCTCTCATAGTCTTAACTGTCGTTATCGTTTGTCTATATATATATATATATATATATATATATATATATATATATATATATATATATATATATATATATATATATATATATATATATATATATATATGAATATGTTATTACATGTAGTTGTTGATAGGCACTTTTTGCGATCTCGATCTACATTAGGATAGGCCTTGCAAAACGTGGATATTTCTAGTTCTTACGATATTTTTGTATGGAAAACTTTAATGAGTTAACGTGTCGTGCAGTGGCATTGGAGTCCTAACTAATATCTACAGGCGCGTTGTCTGACGTCAGATCTGTATATATTTTGAGTATATATTCTTTTTCTTTCTTTTCTTCTTTTCGTTATATTTACATATGATATTTGTTGTGGTCTGATATATGTTATTATTGTGATCTTTCGTCATGTCGGCTGTCTAGTGGTCTTTGTCAGTTTATATTTATATATTACGCGCACTGTGGGTGTCCCTACACAAGCTTGTGGTTGTTACTGTGGTTTATTTCTGTGTGATCACCGTCTCCGTGTACTTGGCTTGTGAGTCTAACGTTTTTATAGAAAACACTTAGTGTTATCATCCATTTGTTTGTATATGTATTTATATGTATGTTTAACAATATTTCCAGAAATGTTATACAACTATTTGTTATAGATATATGCGAGGGAGGATATTTTCCCTCACTACCTAGTGCTTATAGAGTGACTGGGTGAGTACAGAGTGATATTTTAGCACTACGAATTTACGTACACAGGGAGTGCTAGTGTACTTATTGAAGGCACACAAAGACTAGTAGCAGAGTCTTTACATTTATAATTGGCTGACAGACAGCAACGTGTCCGCAAGTACAAGATGCCAAATTTAATGGAATATATTGAAGCAGGTGAACGAATAGGCCTGAAAGGTAAAGAGTTACAGGAGTATGCTGAAGCAAAAGAACAAAAACAGATTGAAAGAGAGGAGAGGCATAATGAACGCGAGGCAAATAGTCTACAGGAAGAAAAGTTAGCTGAGAGAGAACAAAGACAGGCTGAAATGGAAAACAAGCGTCTACAGGAAGAGAAAGAGACATAAATGAAAATGGAAATTGAGAAAGAGAAGATTAAGATGGAAACTGAAATCGAGTTAAGAAAACTAGAACTATCTTCGAAGGGTCAAAGTGAGGAAAGCAGAAGACCGTCGCAGTCGTCACAGAGATTAAAACTGCCATATTTTACAGACCGGGACCAACTTGAAAATTATTTGGCCAGGTTCGAGGCATCATCTAAAGCGGTAGGTATTCCAGAGAAAGAGTATGCGATGCGACTTGGCGGGTTTCTTACGGGTAAGGCACTAGACACCATGTTCAATTTACCTGTAGAAGAAAGAAACAACTACACTATCTTACGTCAACGTTTGCTGACAAAGTTCCAACTAACTGAACATGGATATAGAACAAAGTTTAGACAGTTAGTGCCAGAGACAAATCAAGATTTTACAGACTTTGTTAACACAGTAAAGAACACATTTAACAAATGGATGGAGCTCGCAGAAGTAGGGAAAGATTTTAATAAATTAGTAGATCTAATGTTAAGAGACAAGGTAGTATCTGCATGCAATTCTAATTTAGTGGCGTTCTTTGAGGAACGGAAGCCAAAGGACATAGACACAATGTCACAGTTAGGACAAAACTACATGACTGCACATCCTAACGTATCTATTGGTAGACAATTTAGTGAGGAAATAGTCTGTGCAGCGTACACTAAACAGGACCAGAATCCAGTTATTAGACCAAGATCGAAAAGTGTGGATTTAGCACAGAAGTATGAACAACAAGAACCTCAAGATAATGGTTTCCGAGGAAACAATGTTGGTAGAGTAGGACGGTACCCATATAGAAGAAGGAATTTCCAGAGACGTCTAAATTATGCCTGATGTTGGAATTGTGGGAGCTGGAGACACAAGGCAGCAGAGTGTGACGTGCAGCCAGCCAGTGAGCTAACAAGTAACGCAAGGAAGGAGATCACTTGTTTCAAATGTGGAAGGAAGGGGCATTTCAGCCATCAATGTAGGATGAGAGAAACAGAGCACTCAAATGCAGCGCAAGTAATTGAGACGCTGAACAATGAAGATTGTAGTGGGTGCAAACCTCTTTTTGAAAAAGACAGTCAGCCAGTTTTAATATGAGGTCATACAGTGAAAGCAGGATCATCAGTCCATGAAGGAGGAAGTCTGAAGCTGCATCAGGGATTCGTCAATGATAGACCAGCGTTAATAATTAGGGATTCCGGATGTACGTCTATCGGAGTGAGGAAAAGTTTAATAGATCCCTCGGATTATACAGGGAAAAAGATTAGATGCATAACATTTAACGGCACAGTAGAGTTCTACCCAGTAGCCATAATAACAGTAAAAACACCATATATCACTGGAAGAGTGACAGCGTGTGTTTTGGACTCACCAGTGGCTGATTTGATCATAGGAAATGTTATAGGAGTTAAAGATTGTACAGAAAAGGAAGTAGTGTATTGGGACCAAAAATATAGTGTAAGCAGTAATGAGGTAGTTACCACAAGAGAACCTAAATTAGAGAGTATAGCTGAGGTAGAAGAGGCACTTGAAGTAGACACAGGAACTCAGGACAAGGATAGTACAGCGGAGCAGATGAGAATGGATCCCAAATATAGTGCTAGTGGCTCCCAGAAACAAGATACTACTCTGAACAAATGTTTCCAAGGGTGTAGTAGAGTAGAAAATAGTCAGTCAGGGAAGGGTAGATGGTGCTTCGAGAGGAAGAACAATGTTCTCACTCGCCGTTTTTCAGATAGTGGAACTGCACGTGGGCAAGGAGCAGTACCTTTAGCACAAAGAGACCGATATACTAGAACAGCTCAGGATAGTGCATGTGCAGGGCACATAGGCATAAGGCGTATGCAGCAGAAAGCAAGGTGCCAGGTATATGGGCCAAGATTGAATAAAGAGTTCAGACTAAACAGAGACTCAAGTGTAACGATGCAATATGCAGATAGGAAAGTTGAGTCAGGTCTAAAGAGTGTTCGCGACATTACTGACCCAGGGCTAGGGATAGCAAACAGATGTTGTAATTGTAGAGGTACCATGAGTCATGGGTACATGAAAGGTAGACACAGCATCGACAGGAATCAGAGGAGGGTTAATGCAAGAACAGAACCACATGATATAGGGTCGGTACACAAATAGTATTGTGTGGTCGTGAAGTAGTAAGAGACCTGTGGGTACATAAGTATAATGCTTTCCTATGATGTATTATTATTATGGGATGTATTAGTTTATGCATTGATACACAAGATAGAAAGATGGTTGTATTTATGTGTAACGAATATAGGAGTGTACTATGAGCATTTGATGTATTATGTAGTGTGGTAGCTAGAGTAAGGGGCAGCCATACTTAGGGCTACCCAGGCAATATGTCTGAGTCACATGTTTAGTAAGTTTTAGTCTCCCAATATTTGAAAACGAAGTTTTCTTTTAAGAGGGGGGTGATGACATAAGCCTGGGTCATTGACATTGAGTTGAGTGACCGGGCATGAGAAAGAATGGGTGAGAGTGGGAGACAGTACAGCGACTGACCTGGCTATGAGAAAACAGCCAGTCCTGAGAAATAAAATAGTGAGGGTAGAGAAAATCTCCCAGGGGGATGGGGGAAGGACAGTTTAGTTTTGTGTGAAGTCAAGGGACTTCAGGACAGTTAATGTGTAGATGCCGAACTGGTCGGTAGTCTAAGGAGAAGCGGAGTTAGAGATCTCCGTGTTGTGTTGTTCTCCCAGTTGTGAAGACAGGCCTGAACCAGAGTGGGTTCTATAGTGAGTGAGGGCCTGAACCCAGAGTGGGTGATATAGTTGAGCAGTGGCTCCAACCCAATGTGTGGGTTGTATTGTAGGAGATCCAGCCATGGATAGTAGCTGGATTACCTGTCTTGTGGATTTGATATGAAGCAGGCCGTGAGAAGGCATTGATGTGTGCTGGTTAAATTGTGAGGAGGATATTTATATTCTATGGATTACATTATTTCTGGATGTATAAACATGTTCCGTCTGTCCGTCTTATTTCTGTAATAAAGGATTATGTGCGCCAACGGAATCTTGTTTAATGACTGGTGAATATGCACTGCGGGGGTGAGTTATATTGCAAGACAGTTAGATATCTCCATTGACACACCATGAGTATCGTTACCTAGACAACGACCATCACACGACAATATCAAGCAAAGATCATCAAGAACATCGAACAGTATCATTAAGAACGACGTGTGACACCCTTATCTCATGAATGTTTACTCCCCCTGTGTCATGCATGCTCCCTGTACATCTTTCTGTTGTTAGACCCCTACCTCTCCTTCCTGATCAATCAATCAATCAATCAAGCAATCAATCAATCAATCAATGATGTCATGTCATTTTGGAGAGAACAATTATAGAGGGGTATATACCCGGGAATAGAGGAAGGAGAAAGCCAAAGAGAAGAAATTGTTGGATGTGGCTGATGATGTCCTGATGGGTTTATCTAACATGGGACACCTTGCTTATGACCGAGAAATTTCTGGAAGGTTGTTATGAGAGCGAAGTTCTGCAGAGGACATGGTACTGAATGAATGAATGTTGTCTTTTACTTATGCCGTTAAGCGGCGTGGGAAGGAGTTATTAAAGTTCCAGCGACTGTGACTAGCACCTTTTCACCAATTGCCTCAGTGATTCATGAGCGTGTTTCTTTTATTGTTTAATACATAATGTCTCCAAATTTTTGATCTTGTCTGAAAAGATTAGGCATTTGATTCGCTAGTTTTGATCAGCAAAGAGTAAAACACCCTCGGTTTCCTTAATTATCCTCATCGTTTCTAAATAAACATTTGTCTTTAAATCGTGCCTATAGGCCAGCCACATTTGTCCCCTTCATGAGTGTGGTCAACACACACAATTTTAGAATCCCTGCCCTAGCTATTACAAGATTGTTATCAGTTGGCGAACTAGCACCAGAAAAGTGCAATAACGAAGTGACGTTGTAGATGAAAGTGATCAGTAGACAACGGGACTCAGTCTCATGCTGTCGATGCATGCACCTACGTGCGATGCTCTTTCGTCTGTTTCTATCTTGTCTGTTAATCTACATCACCGAATGACGAGACCGAATTTCACATATTTATTTTCCTTTTTTTTTCTGCCGTGTAAGCTGGAGCGATATTGTCTTATTTTTGTATTTTTGTAGGAGTGCTATTGTCTGCTTTCAGCCTTATTTTCTAGAGTGCTATTGTCTGATTTTTGCTGTGGTTTAGGGAGCGCTATTGGCTGATATTTTGCTGTGAGTGTTGAAGGATAAATTGTTTTATTATTACGTATTTCTTGTGATGCTGTTGCTTAATTTCTCCCTTATCTCTTGAAGCGCTGTTGTCTGTTATTGCCATGTTTGTTGATGTGTTAATGCATTATTTTAGTGTGTGCGTTGTGTTTGTTGGGGGAGCTACAGTATAATTTCTGCTGTTTCTGTGGTGCTTTTTGTCTGATATTTGCACTGTTTAGGGGGATACTATTATCTGATGTTTCTCTGCTAAATTGTCTCGTCTCTTTGAGTTTGGCAAAGTTACACGTAGATTCAGAAAGTAATAGCAAACAACTGAGAGTAAAAATTGCCCTATATTGCAGTAAAACAATGCTGGGATTGATTGCGATGTCCTTTAAAAGGACATGCAATAATTTTTTTTTTTAAATTGTAGATTATGAAAGCTACGTCGCACTTACAGTTATTTTATCAAATAAATGAATGAACTGTATTTTCAAAGGATTAGAATTGGGTAGATAATAGAGAGAGAGAGAGAGAGAGAGAGAGAGAGAGAGAGAGAGAGAGAGAGAGAAAGAGAGAGAGAGAGAGGGGGGAGAGCAGATATAAGAGAGAGAGAAGGAGAGAGAGAGAGAGAGAGAGAGGGGAGAGCAGATATAAGAGAGAGAGAAGGAGAGAGTGAGAGAGAGGGAGAGAGTTTGGAAGAGAGAGGTAGAGGGAGAGAAAGAGGGAGAGAGAGAGAGAGAGAGAGAGAGAGAGAGAGAGAGAGAGAAACGGGCAAACCGAGAGAGATAACAACACCATAACATTTGTTGCGTGTCCTTTACAGGACATCACAACGAACCCCTTCATTTTGTGGCTGTTTATAATTTGATAAGACATTTTTACGCTCAGTATTTTCTCATTGCTTTCTGAACCACCGACGTCCATATCATCGAAATCAACGCAAGGCGATCTGCTTCCAAATCACATGAGACTGACCACGAACCCGCGACAAGGTGTGTCGGGGAATTGTGAATAGCGTTCACCGCCTTCAAGTCACAACGCAAGCCAATAACACAATACCATGCCAATAATTAGAAGAACATGTACCAAATCAAGGGTAGTAAGAACAGTTTAAGAAAATAAAAGGGATACAATCGGTATTGCAGGTGTGCGAATAAACGCTGATATCCTCATCAACATCTGTTGATTTGCCAAGAATGCGTTTTTTCCAGATTGAAGAGATAATGAAATCAAGCAGAAGTAACGAGGTAATTATGACGATATAAAACTGAATGAAAGCGAAAAGAAACCAGGTAAAAACGAATAAAGCAAATTATCGGAAAGGTGCTGGGGACATGTGAAAACACAAGTAATGTTAGTGACGAAAAGTAAAGCAAAATCTCAACCATGTTAATATGAGAACAGAAACGTCAAGGGTACACTTTTGTGAAAGCTTATGCCAATGTTTTTTTACTGTAATCTGATGTTGTCTGTACGTAGACAATTTGACAAATGAGGTTTGATTCTTTCCTCCACTTCTTGCTAAGTGGCTGTGAATTGCTCAAAATGCTTACCCATTTGTCTGACATGTGAGTTAGTTGGTTGAATAACCTTTACAGGAAGTCGCAGTCAACCCTAGCATTTAGCTGTTTGTGATTTCTTGGTAAGCTTACGTTCAGTAGTTTGCCATTGCTTTCTGAACCGACCAGCACTGATACCATTATATGGAAACCAACGCAAGACGGTCTGCTTTCAAATCACTCGCAGCTGTGTTTCAAAAGCAGGTGTGCGGGATTACGAATTGCATTGGTAACCCCTTCGCCACACACACACACACACACACGCGCGCGCGCGCACGAGAGAGCAAGTAAAATGTCTTTTTATGCTCTTTAGATTTAATTAGCAAATGGTGTTAGCCCCATAATTTCATAGATCAATCGGCACACACTGGGTGATGTGGTGAATATCTCCAATATCACAGCGACCACGTCTACTTCCCTAGTCATTTCCTAGTACTTATTTTTAGGGTTGGTAGGCGTAGACAGTCAAATGTTTTTGGGCATGTTATGAGAAGAAATGACTTGGAGAACTTAGTGACGACTGGCAAGATCGAAGGGAAGAGACCAAGGGGAAGACCGAGAAGTAAATACCTGGATGGCTTGGAGAGGTGGCATGGTCGAGACAGGAACACGGAGCTGATCCACGACTATGGTGATCGAGTGAGATGGCAGAACATGACCGCCCACACTTATCGGCACGGCACATGATGGATGGAGGCCTAGTCAAGTTTGAATATCCCTTGGTTAGGATTTAAACAAATGACCACCGGGCCGAATTAGCCACTGCACTACGAAGCTTCCCACCTTGACTACTTGCTGATCGATACATTTAAACAATATACGAGGGCGAGTCAATAGGTAAGTCACAAAGTTCTGTGGGATGGCAGGTAAATGTTGTTGGTGTTTTCTACAGGTGTCATCAGGTGACAGCAATATCGAACTTTATATTCCCGTTCGTCTGGTCGCGCTAGGTGTCTCATGCGCACATGCGCATGTGCAGTGGATAAACAAAATGGTGACTGTACTTATGGAGTGTACAACCAAAGAGCAACGTGCTGTTGTGCGTTTTTTTTTTTTGGGGGGGGGGCAAAAGGACTGCCTGCAAAGGACATTCATAAGTAAATGCTTCCTGTTTATTCTGACAAATGTTTGACCGTAAAGCGGAGCATAGCTGGGTAGAAAAATGTTCTCGAGGACGTCCTAAAATTGTTGATGAAATCGGATCTTGTCGTCCTGGTGAGATTGCAAGAGAAGCATCCGTGTAGTGGGTGGAGGAGATAATTAGGAGTGACAGGAGAGTAAGGGTAGACTCTGTAGCATCTGCAATAGGGTGCTCACATGGTTCAGCATACAGCATAATGCATGATCGATTGACATTTCGGGAATGACGCCGAAGTTGAATGTGAAGTGAAAAAGTGGTTTAGAAAACAGAGCACGCAGTTCTATGCAGTCAGTGTGGGAGGACTGATGAAACGATGTGATAAGTGCATCAATGTTGGTGAAAATTATGTTGAGAAATAAAGGGACAATGTATTTATAAAAATAAACTCGTTTCAAGGTGTTATCATATTTAGTTATTTATCTACAGGCATTTGTGACTTACTTATTGACTTGCTCTTGTAGCCACGCATGTAAACACGACAATGTATGGTGCTGGCTGTTGGAGTGATCAGGCCCCACAATGCGGACGCGTAACTGTAAGATTCAATGGGGGGAAATAAAGAGGTCAAGAACATTAGACTAAATAAAGATACGCTAATAAAGAGAAAAAGAAATTCAAGAAGAAATTCAGAGTTATTGTAAGAAACAGATAAATGCGAGCCCTAAACTAGAAGGAATACATGAACAATTGGAAATGCTAAAGTATTCCGTTAACGAAGCAAGGAAAGAGATAAAATAAAAAAAATAAAAAATGCCAAGAAGAAATGGATGGTTTAAGCAATCCTAAAGTTGATGGACAAAAGAAAATAAAGTAAAACTGACAAAGAAGAATGTGATAATATATAAAAAATAAATAAGAGATACATGCTCAAAAGGGAAAACAAAACTGCCTATATGAGCAGAGCTACACAATTGAACTAAATTTCTTGAGAGATAAACAAACATATGTACGGACACATCAATGATTTAACAGAAAGAAAACTAAGATTGAACACGTGGTATTTAAAAAAAGAAAAGGGATTATGATATAAATGGTTGAAGGTGCAATAATACATCTATACTAAATGAAAAAGTTGCTATTGCTATCAAACATACATGGAACGGAACAATAGCTGGGCTAAATGAAATAAGGTTAGAGGAATTATACGAAGTGAAAGATTGAGGAAAAGAAATATTAAATAAACAATTGAATAATATTTACAATTAACATATGCCTAGCAATAAGTTGGAATCTGTATGGTCATTTTCACCATTACGAGACATCTTACGTCACACGTGCTCAGTGTGTGACTTATCTGCAATCATTTTCTCCTTTGTCTTTATTCCTTTTCTGATATTTGCCCTCCATGCAACACGTTTGGCGGCGACTTGCTCCCAATGTGTATTATCAATGCCTGTATTAATCATCATATCCCACTTACAAACATCGTTTTATCGCAGTAGAGGCCTACCCCGAGATCTCTTACCCATCTGTAATTCACCGAAAAAGATGTCCCTTGGTATTCTACCATCATCCATCCTCCTAACATATCCTATCCATCTAAGTCTACGAAGACTGAGCATGGAACATACCGTCACACAATCTGATCTTTCCAATACTTCAGTATTTGTGATTTTGTATTACCACTTAATACCAAGTATTCTTCGCAGACACCGCATATGAAGGCTGTTTAAACGTTTCTCTTGGTGTGAGTAAGTTGTCCAGGCTTCACTGCCATAAAGAAGAGTACTAAGGACACAGGATTGGTAGACGAGAACTTTTGTTTTGGCAGTATGTTTCCTGTTCTCTCAGACTCTTTTTGCTAACATGTTCATTGTTGTTGCTGCATTACCAATCCTGATGTTGATTTCTGGATCTAGGGATAATTTGCTATTTACCTCTGATTCTAGATGTAAAATGGTCCACTATCTCCAATACGGCGTCGTCAATAAAGATTGATGGTATCCCATGTGCACCTTGTGACATAATCTGTGTCTTCTTTTTGCTAATTGTTAAACTAAATTCAGAACAAGCATTGGAGAATGTAGATTGTGGCAGTAGACATTGTAATTCTTCCGTGGAGTGGGTCGTAATTGCAGAATCATCTGCAATCAGCAACTCTCAGATCAGTACACTCTTAATTTTACTTTTGACTTTTAATCTCTGAGCATTGTAGTGGCAGCCATCTGAGCATGAATGAATGCATAGACCACCATCCTGATCCCGAAGGACATATTTAAGTAGAAGTGAAAATTATATTTCAAAGATCGTGGGAGCTAGTAAAAAACATTGCTTAACTCCATTCTTGATTTCAAACTCTTCTGATGTTGCACTATCAAACTTGATTATGCCCTTTATGTCTGTGTGGAACGATTCCACAATGGACAGAAGAGTTGGTGGGCAGATAATCTTCTTTAGTGCCTTGAACAGACCCTCACGACTGACCAAATAAAATGCCTGTGTGAGGTCGATAAAGGCAATAAACAGAGGTTAATTCTGTTCAGGGCATTATTTTTGCATTTGTCACAATGAGAATATCATATAAATGGTAGATCGGTACCGTCGAAAGCCACACTGTAATTCGGGGTAGACTAGGTCTCCCAGGACTAAGTCTCTGCAGAACAATTCTGGCAAATACTTTTTCAATAATACACACAATCACAGAAATTAGATAACACTATAGTTGTTATAGTCACTCAGATCTCTCTTGTTCTTGTACAGTGTTCCATCCATCCAACATGTGCCATGCCGGTAAGCGTGGGCGGTCATGATTTGTCAATTCACTCGATCACCAGACTCGTGGATCAGCTCAGTGTTCTTGTCTCGACCATGCCGCGTGGTCAAGCCTTCCAGATATTTACTTCTCTGTCTTCCCTTTGTTCTCTTCCCCTCGATCTTGCCAGTTGTCACCAAGTTTTATAATATATTTCTTCTCATAACATGTCCAAAAATTGTGACTGTCTACGTCTAATTTCTCTAATTAGTGTACGATTTTCATTTGTTTCTTGTAGGACTTGGTCGTTGGTTTTTCTGTCTGTCCATGGTATTGTTTGCATTCTCCCCAAAAAACACATTTCTACAGCCGTCAGATATTTTTCATCTTGACTGCTTGATGTCCACGCTTCACATCCATACACAAGTACAGGTTCTATGTAACACCTCAACACTATTTTTCTCGTTGCAAATGACATCTTGTTACTGGTCAGTATGTTTTTCATCTTGCAAAAGGCTACCTTCGCCATGGCAATTCTTGTTCTAATCTCTTCAAGGCATCTCCCATCAGATGTTATGACTTTTCTGAGATAATTGTACCGATTCACTTGTTTAAGAATATTTCCATTTACCTGTGTATTACATTGTGGTATTTCTTTCTTCCTAGTGGCGACCATAATCTGTGTCTTCTTACAACTTAATTCTAACCCTAGTTGTTCACTGTGTGCAACAACCCGATCCACTAAATTTTGCAGATCCTTCTCATCAATACTGTATTATCTGCATAGCTAATGTTATTGATGTTTCGTCCTACAATGATGATTCCTTTCATGTCTTGTACATTTCTGAAAATATTTTCACTATACCGGTAAAACAGATCTGGAGACATTACACATCTCTGTTTCACACCTCTCTTAATAGGCTGATGTTGACCTACTTAATTATCAATTCTTATGGCAGCTTGTTGTTTCCAATATATGTGCTTTTACAAATCTAAGGTCTTTCCCATCAATTTGTAGATCTCCAAGCCTATCTTTCATGTTGACATGTCTTACTCTATCGAAAGCCTTCGTATAGTCAATCAAGCAAAAGTGTAGATCTTTGTTTACTTATATAGAATGTTCAATTACTTTTCTCAGTATATACACATCATTTACTGTACCCTTGCCTTCTACAAACTCACATCGTTCTTCTCCAATTTCAGGTTGTATTTTCTTCTTAACTCTTTGCATGATAATTCTTAGCAAAATCTTCCTGATGTGGCTCAATATACTAATTGTTCTATGTTGATCACATTCCAAGGCACCTGATTTCTTTGGGATTGCAGTAAATACAGAATTACATAATTCATGAGTTATATCTCCAGTTTCATGTTTTGTGTGTGTGTGTGTGTGCGGGAGTGTGTGCGCGCACGTGCGCGTATAAGCAACTTATACTGACAGCCAACTGCATGTACAAGAGTAGTATCTTAACTCAAGACAATATCAGGACCAACATCAGCGCAACATACATAGCTATATAATGTTATCTGATTTGTGTCTTTTGTTATCAACAAACGTTCATGAAACAGCCGCGCTATGCTCACAATGAGATGTTTATATAAAGAAATGAAATCAACAACAGTAAATTGCAGATGTCTCACCGACAGACAATCATGAACAACAAACCTCTTGTATGCTAACAATTTCTGTAGAGCTAGATTTTACATAAACGACGCTAGGGCATTTGTCCATAAGTTATCAGTCTTATTCATAAGATATCGAAATTCAGCCGAGTTAAGCTAAGAAACGACTTCACTGCACTTAAGACATTCCCAAACGCTCTCCGTCGCCTCGTTCAACAGCCAGGGAAGAGTCATACTACTAATCGTTTCCACCGCTATCTGATTGAAAGTTCTCCTCTCAGTTTTGAGATTCTTCCAGAACTCCTGCCGATCCCCAGCAATATCATTCTTTCCACATTCGGGTTCTCAATCTGTTCTCCCGCCTTCGCCACCTTGTCCCACAGGCGCCCGGCGACCTCTCCCTTGTCCATGTGTGTGCATGCAAATCATCCCCGTGGTTATCTATAGAGATAAGCATGCGACGCGATCAGATCAGTGACATATGGAGGCATCCCCACTCTGTGCATGTTTCATGTATCAAACCATTAACTTATTGCTATAGTATCGATCATTAATATGATGTGTATGTTGATATACATATAAATTTGAGTGAGTGTGTGTGTGTGTGTGTGTGTGTGTGTGTGTGTGTGTGTGTGTGTGTGTGTGTGGGTGTGTGCGTGTGTGTTGCATATTCTGTGAAGCACGTCGTAATCAACCGCAGGTTGATCTTCTAGTCAATGTTACGTTCAGTTTGTCATTGATTTCTGAACGAGAAATCAACGTTTAAGTCCAGGTGAACAGTGTATGAAATGAACCCACTACTGAGAGACGTATCTTTCCATCCATCCGTCCGTCCGTTCCCCAGTCCGTCCCGACGTCCGTCCGTCCGTCCGTCCCCCCGTCCGTTCGTCCCTCCGTCCGTCCGTCCGTTCCCCCGTCCGTCAGTCCCTCCGTCCCTCCCCCCGTTCCCACGTCCGTCCGTCTGTCTGTTCCCCCGTTCGTCCGTCCCTCCGTCTCTCCCCCGTTCCCACGTCCGTCCGTCAGTTCATCGATCTATCGATCTGTCTGTCTGTCTGTCTGTCTGTCTGTCTGTCTGTCTGTCTGTCTGTCTGTCTATAACTTATGTGTGAAAGAAGTACGGTGTTCGTTCTTTCATTTATTCGTTCGCTCGTTCGTTCCACTTTATAGCTAGAAATAATTATGACGAACATTAGGGAGAATTTAAGGCAAGATTCTTGACGTCTTTGCTCTGGGTTCTATCTTAAACGTCGCAGCCTTCTTTCTGCAAAACGAGAGAGTCGCACAGAGCACGAACTCTGTGGCTCCAGCGACAACCCTCAAGAGTGTTCAACAAAATAAAACAAACAAAAAAATCGCTCTCGTGAACCGAATGACGAAGTCCGAAATCTCACCATCTTCGTTGCGCTCTAGAACTACCGGTGCGCTTATAGTGAGATAGCGGGTTCAACTCCTACACCTGTCAATTGGACAACGTTGTTGATGTCTCATCCTTGGGGACTTAAATTACAAGTACCTCAGAAGTCGGACTGCGTTCGCTTGATGGCGAGGGACACTGGTAACAGGGAAAACTATCCCATGCGCAAAATTATGTCCATTGTGGACTACGCACAAGTTAAAAGTGAGAGAATTAAGAGGGACATAAACATTATCTATGGTGGAAGTGTTAACTGAAAAGTATTCGAAGTGTGGAGTTTCATGTCAATCCATTATGATATGTCCGGCGTGTAATGATGTAATACACCACATGATGTAATACACCACTCAGTGGGATACACCAACCGATGTTATACACCACACGATGTTATACACCACACGATGTAATACACCACACGATGTAATACACCACGCGATGTTATACACCATCATCATTGGCACCTTTCCGTCTTGACAGACGATAGTTTGGTACATTGTGCTTCAAAAAGGCTTAATAACTACGATCCATGCGGTGGCGAGTGTGGCTGGTAAGGCCAATTCTTGCTGCAAATGTTTGCCCACAGCAGATGCATGTGAAAACATGGTCATTTCCACCATTGTGCACCATCTCACGTCTCTCACGCTCTGTGTGTGCTTTATCTGCAATCATTTTCTCTTTTGTCTTTATTCCATTTCTGATGTTTGCCCTCCATGCAACACGTTCAGCGGCGACTTGCTCCCAATGTGCATTATCAATGCTTGTATCAATCATGTTCATGTCTAATGAAGGGTCTAATAATCATGTTATACACCACACGATGTTATACACCACACGATGTGATACACCACACGATGTGATACACCACACGATGTAACACACCACACGATGTGATACACCACCAATTAAAATTGCCGGCACTATAGTCTAGAGAACGCGTCTCATAATTCCCCGACACACCGTATCGGGGATTCGAAAGCAGCTGCAGACTGGCTTGCGTTGATTTTGATTGCATTGGTCGTTCAGAAAGCAATGACAAACTACTGAACGTAGTAATTACTTAGTACATCACAAGTAGCTAAAAATACTGAGGTTGATTGTGATGTCTTGTAAAGTACTTGCAGCTAACTAATTAAGTGAACACAACATATTACCTAATAAATAATAGCATAAACGCGTCAATCTGTGAAACTTGCCTATGCATTTAAGTACATCCCCCTCTCTCCCCAAACCCCTCTCTCTTTTCATCTCTCTCCGTCCCTTTCTTATTCTCTCTCTCTCTCTCTCTCTCTCTCTCTCTCTCTCTCTCTCTCTCTCTCTCTCTCTCTCTCTCTCTCTCTCTCATTCAATCACGAAAAAGAAAAAAATAACCCAAGAAAAAGAACTGGCTTTTTTTATCAGACGCAGACAATCAACATTCTTTGGACACGTGATGAGAAGAGGTAACATGGAATCTATCTCGACGAGAAGAAAGTTGAAAACAGACAGGCGACGGTCTGTGGAGATGATACAAGACAACTTGACTTCGTGTCATAAAGAAACTGCTGAATTGGAAATGACTGGCAACACACGAGGCTGGAGTGGATAGACACAGTGAGCAGAGTCGTCACCAGTGAGCAGGAATAAGGAGCAGTACGAGAAGATGAAGTTGGAGAAGGGGAGGAGGGAGAGAGAGAGAAGAAGAACAAGAAGAAACGGAAGAAGAGAAAGAAGCAGTAGTAATAGAATGGTGGGAGGTGTGGAGAAGGATGATAATGATGATAATGATGATGAATGTAATAATAATAATAATAGAAATAATAATAATAAGAAGAAGAAGTACTATTACTACTCTTACTACTACTACTACTACTACTACTACTACTACTACTACTACTACTACTACTACTACTACTACTACTACTACTACTACTACTACTACTACTAGTAGTAGTAGTAGTAGTAGTAGTAGTTGTTGTTGTTGTTGTTGTTGATGTTGTAGTCGTAGTAGTACTACTACTAGTAGTAGTAGTAGTAGTAGTAGTAGTAGTAGTAGTAGTAGTTGTTGTTGATGTTGTAGTCGTAGTAGTAGTAGTAGTAGTAGTAGTAGTAGTAGTAGTAGTAGTAGTAGTAGTAGTAGTAGTAGTAGTAGTAGTAGTAGTAGTAGTTGCTTGCTTGCTTGTGTTCGTTGGCTTGAGCTCCAACGCGAAGTCCTGTATGTCGGATGAAGACATCCTGTTGTCCAACATCAGTGTGATGTCATACAGGACCTGAGTTTTGCGTGAGTATCCGTTGTCCCATGTCTGGCTTATTGGTGTGCAGACTGGTGGTTCCTCGCCGTACAGGCAGACACTCTCCGACTTCGGAGGAATCGGCGATCCTACTGACTTTAGCCAGGACCCCGAAGGGACCTGTTGCCCAGGACGCTCGACGAGGACGCGTCAATAGGTCTTGGCCAGTAGTAGAAGTAGTATTAGTAGTAGTAGTAGTAGTAGTAGTAGTAGTAGTAGTAGTAGTAGTAGTAGTAGTTATCGTTGTATCGTGCATGGGTTTACGAAAATCTAGGGTGAACGGACTAGTTAAGAATTAGCTAATACTAGCAAGGGTAACTGGGTCAGAGAAGTAATAGTCGGATGTAAGTTCAGAAAAGGTTGAGGTAATAATGCCAAAAACAATGACGGGCGCTAAACACAATGGAGGATACATCATGGAGATGTCAGTCTTAGTCACGAAGGCACGGAGTAAAACGTAACAGCAGACTACGAAACAAAGGGAGCCTAGAAACGTAATGTTGGTGGAATGTAGATTGAAGGTGCAAGGGGTTAAATGGTGTGTTTTGTGGGAGGCCGGGAATAGTGAATAAACATAAGTCTGGGAAAATGCAGGAGGTCAGTGGAGTTGTGGCGGAGTTAGGGAGACTCCGCTTGGTGGTTTTTCAAGCAGTGGATTTTGGGCTGAATGAGGGGCATTTGCCAAGAAAGTGGCATTCAGGAAGAATTATTCAGTGTGGGCTAAGTTTACGGAAGACTAGCAAGTTATTTGGCGTATGGGCTGAGAAGGGGATCTCAGCCAGGCATTCAGGGATTTCGGACAAGAGGATATAGTCCGAGACAATTATGTGTGTTCATGTATCCATACCGAGACTGCGCCTGGAAATTCTGTTATGTTTTTTTCATCATGTACCTATGTCATTTATAAAATTGTGTGCGCGGCAACTGTGTTATCCAGTGCCTATAACTGTTCATAAGTAAACCTGCAGAGTGTTCATACAGACATACCACTAGACATAACCACAGTCACTTCTATCTGTCACTCTGTCATAACAACCGTGTGACAATCGTAGTAGTAGTCGTAGTAGCAGTAGTAGTAGTAGTAGTAGTAGTAGTAGTAGCAGTAGTAGTAGTAGCAGTAGTAGTAGTAGTAGTAGTAGTAGTAGTAGCCGGCGTAATATTAGTAGAAGTAGTATTAGTAGTAGTAGTAGTAGTAGTAGTAGTAGTAGTAGTAGTAGTAGTAGTAGTAGGAGGAGGAGGAGGAGGAGGAGGAGGAGGAGGAGGAGGAGCAACAGCAGCAGCTTAAACTGTATTATTATCACACTCCGTCTTAGTTATTATTGTAACTCCTTTTGCCCAATACGTTTGTAGATAAACTTCATCTTTCTAATCATAACATATATCACTTTAAACGAAAATCGCGCTGTTATAGAAAGAGTTAGAAAACGTGTGCCTTCTGTACAGTAACTAACATCCGTATGTTGGCTCTTTTGGTAAATCTTCTTCTTCTTCTTCAGCGTTCCGAGCCATTGAGGTTCTTTGCTGCAAATACAATCCGTCTCCATTCGTCTCTCTGGTGGACCTTCTGTTGCCAGTCGTTGATTCCAAGTGCTTGTAGGTCTGTACATGTATTATCTCTCCACCGCCTTCTTGGTCTACCTCGGGGTCTACGGTAAATAGTGATTTAAAAGGCTGGGCACAATGCAAAAATTTCAGAACCCTAGCACTGCTTAAGAAACGAATACGATATTCCACGCTAAGTCGGCATTCCACGCAGAGAAGAATGAGAGATGCAACAAAGTCTTGTACATTAATATTAACAAAGTGCGTTTTTTAAAGGAATCACTGCTTCAGTCTTCAAAAAAGGGACACCTGTAATGCACACTTGAGTAAACATGCACTAATAACCCGAAGAGCCGCATAAATGTGGTCTAACTGAGGATGTTAAAGATATTACCTACAGTTACAATGATAAATGAGCGTATTTCTAAAAGAGGCCAACGATCATATGAATATGTTAAAGACGTGAAATAAATAAATAAGGAATGTTGGGTGTGTATTAGCCATTACAGAACGGAGAAAATGGAAAAGTTCAAGGAAGATCTAAAACGAAAATGAAAGAAGGGGTGAGAACGCTTACAGTGAAAACTGTTTTATGTCCTTTTCGGGACGTTGCGGTCATCTCCAGATTAGTTTGTTAGGCAATTGTACGTTCAGTAGTTTGCCATTGCTTTCTGAAAGAAAAGTCAATGTTTAATTCCAACGTTATACTGGTGTAGGGGGTTGAACATCGTACTCCCCATCAGCTTACCGAAACTTTAGGAATAATGCTCCATGTAGATGTCTCCATTCATCCTGTGCCATGCCGGTAAGCGTGGGAGGTCATAATTCGCCATTTCACTCGATCACCAGAGTTGTGGATCAGCTCAGTGTTCTTGTCTCAACCATGTTACGTGGTCAAGCCATCCAGGTATTTACTTCTCTGTCTACCCCTTGTTCTCTTCCTCTCGATCTTGCCAGTTGTCACCAAATTCTCTAATTTACTCCTTCTCCTAACATGTCTACAATAGAGGAAAGAACGTATTAATTACAAGACACACAATACAACAAAGGATACAACGCTGCAGAAATGTGAAGATGTTGATCCACCCTTTCTGTGAGCGCATTTTGCATGTAGCAAATATAATTTGATGACCCAGCTATGACCAACATAGATTAAGAACAGAATAAATCAAGCATACACCGTATTTAAGTTGATAAAACATATCTATATCTATAAAACAAAGTGTATGTATGTAAATATGTAAATATGTATGTCCTTTATTTGTTCGCGAACGGCCCATCCGATTGAGATGAAATTTTCTACACACCTTCCTTTCATTCCAGAGCTGTCAACTGTCATAGTTTTTTTTTCTTCTTCCTCCTCCTCCCTCCTCCCCTCCCAAAATACGTACGTAAATATATGATGATGATGATGAAAGAATCCCCGAACCAAAACGCTAGGGAAAGGGAAGAAAATGACGTGACTACACAGAATCGTCACACGGCAATCATCATCATCAAGTGCCGTGCCGGCTGGCGTAGGCGTTCATGGCTCTCCGTAGATCTCAGTCTTTGGTTTTTTGGATCAACTCTGCTCCTGATATTCCTCCATGCCACGGTAATATCAATAACAATTCATCTTTTTATGTGTAAGGAAGTTATCTACAGTCGTGTAGAAGGGAAGAACTAGACGAGTATGAATTCGGAATGGCGAACTCTCTCCTCCTCTCTTCTCCTCCCTCCTCCTCCCTCTACCTCCTCCCTCCACCCTCCTCCTCTTCTTCCTCCCTCTCATCCCTCTCCCGACTCCCTCCTCCTTCTCCCTCTTTCTTCTCCCTCTTCCTCTCCCCTCCTCCTCCATCCTCCTCCCTCCTACTCCCTCCGCCTCCTCCCCATCCTCCCTCATCTTCCCTTCTCCTCCCTCTCCCTCCTTATCCCTCCTCCTCCTCCTGCCTCCCTCCTCCTCCTCCTGCCTCCTTCTCCCTCATCATCCTCACTCCTCCTTCTCCCTTCTTCTCCCTCTTCCCTCTTCCTCCTCCTCCTACCTCCTCCCTCCTCCTCCCTCTACCTCCTCCTCCTCCCTCCACCCTCCTCCTCCCTTCTCCTCCTCTTCCTCCTCCCTTTCCTTCCTCCTCCTCCTCCCTCTACCTCCTCCTCCCCCTACCTCTTTCCTCCTCCCTCCTCCTCCTCTTCCACCTCCCTTTCCTTCCTCCCCTCCTCATTCTCCCTCCTTCCTCTCCCTCCTTCCTCCTCCTCCTTCCTTCTTCTCCCTCTGCCTCCTCCCTCCTCCTATCCCCTCCTCCTCCCTCCTCCTCCTCCGTCTCCCTCCTTCTCCTCCTCTCCCCTCCTCCTCCTACCCTCTTCCTCTTTCCCTCCTCCCTCTCCCTCCTCCTCCTCCCTCTTCCTCCTTCCTCCTCCTCCCTCTTCCTCCCTCTCCCTCCACCATCCTCCTCCTCCCTCTTCCTCCTCCTTCTTCCTCCTCCTTCCTTCTCCTCCCTCCTCCTCCCTCTTCCTCCTCCTCCTACCTCCTCCCTCCTCCTCCTCTCTCCTCTTCCTCCTCCCTTTTCCTCCCTCCTCCTCCCTCTACATCCTCCCTCCTCCTCTCCACTCTTCCTCCTACCTTCTTCCTCTTCCCCTCTTCCCTATCCCTCCTCCTCCCTTCACATTCCTCCTCTTCCCTCTTCCTCCTCCTCCCTCCTCCTCCTCATCCCTCCTTCTCCCTCCTCCTCCTTCTTCCTCCCTCCTCCTCCCTCCTCCCCCTCCTCCTTCCTCCTCCTCCCTCTCCTCCTCCTCCTCCTCCCTCTACCTCCTCCCTCCTCCTCCCTCTTCCTCCTCCTCATCCCTCCTCCTCCCTTCTCCTCCTCCCTCCTCCTCCTCCCTCTACCTCCTCCTCCCTTCACATTCCTCCTCCTCCCTCTTCCTCCTCCTCCCTCTTCCTCCTCATCCCTCCTTCTCCCTCCTCCTCCTTCTTCCTCCCTCCTCCTCCTCCTCCCTCCTCCCCCTCCTCCTTCCTCCTCCTCCCTCTCCTCCTCCTCACTCCTCCTCCTCCCTCCTCCTCCCTCTACCTCCTCCCTCCTCCTCCCTTCACATTCCTCCTCCTCCCTCTTCCTCCTCCCTCCTCCTCCCTCCTCCTCCTCTCTCCTCCTCCCTCCTCCTCATCACTCCTCCTCCCTCCTCCTCCTCCTCCCTCCTCCCCCTCCTCCCTCTCCGCCTCCTCCTCCCTCCTCCTCATCACTCCTCCTCCCTCCTCCTCCCTCTACCTCCTCCCTCCTCCTCCCTTCACATTCCTCCTCCTCCTTCTTCCTCCCTCCTCCTCCTCTCTCCGCCTCCCTCCTCCTCCTCCTCCCTCTACCTCCTCCCTCCTCCCTCCTCCTCCCTTCACATTCCTCCTCCTCCCTCCTCCTCCTCCCCTCCTCCCCCTCCTTCTCCTCCTTCTCCCTCCTCATTCTCCCTCTTCCTCCTCCCTCTTCCTTCTCCCTCCGCCTCCTCCATCCTCCTACTCTCTCCTCCTCCTCCCTCCTCCTCCCTCCTCCTCCCTCTCCTCCTCCTGCTCCCTTCTCCTCCTGCGTTCTCCTCCTCCCTCCTTCTCCCTCCTCCTCCCTCTTCCTCTTCCCTCCTCCTCGCCTCCTCCTCCACACTACTCCTCCCTCCTCCTCCTAATCCCTCCTCCTCCCTCCTATTCCTCCCTACTCCTCCTGTCTCCTCCCTCCTCCTCCCTCCTCTTCCCTCCTCCACCTCCCTCTTCCTCCTCCCTCCTCTATTTACCCAAGACAGACAGACAGTCAGACAGATAGTCGGGAACGGGATCTTATATGACTACTTATATAATTTAAATGAGATGCTCTCCACCATGGGCTGGGCCGGGTCAGACAGACAGACAGACAGATAGATAGATAGACAGACAGACAGACAGACAGACAGACAGACAGACAGACAGACAGACAGACAGACAGACAGACAGTCGGGAATGGGAACTTATATGACTACTTATATGAATTAAATGAGATTCTCCCCACCAGGAGTTGGGCGATGCCGGGCCGGGTCAGACAGACAGACAGATAGATAGTCGGAACGGGAACTTATATGACTACTTATATGAATTAAATGAGATTCTCCCCATCAGGGTCTGGGCGAAGACGGGCCTGGTCAGACAGACAGACAGACAGACAGACAGACAGACAGATAGTCGGTAACGGGAACGAGAACTTATATGACTACTTATATGAATTAAATGAGATGCTCCCCACCAGGGTCTGGGCGAAGCCGGGCCGGGTCAGCTAGTCTTCTATATATATAAAACAAAGTGTATGTAAATATGTATGTCCTTTATTTTTTCGCTAACGGCCCATCCGATTGAGATGAAATTTTCTACACGTCTTCCTTTCATTCCAGAGCTGCCAACTGTGATATTTTTTTAGTGTGAAATCGCCTGCTTACTCAGTATTATTTCATTTTTCATTTTTCATTAAAATTTATATATAGC
>OY992878.1:150955681-151030681 GCA_963921405.1 Cepaea hortensis | reverse complement strand
CTACTTGATGATGATGATGATGGAGGTGATGATGATGGTGATGATGAGGGCAAATGATAGAAATGATGATATAAATGTTGTGTCTACGTTATACTATAGGGTGTATTTTTAATGACTGTGGGTTTTTCAAAATATTGCCTTTCCACGTTTTGTATTCACCCACCGTAGAGTTCATGCAATATAAAATATAAATACAATTGTAACGGCAATATTTTCAAAAACACCTACAGTCATTAAAAACACACCCTATGCTACATGTCTGCAATCAGACTAACAACTTGGTAAGTCATAACTATGACACACCCCTACTTCCCATTTTCCGCCATTCATTTTTTGAGTGGTTCAAAAGTACTTTTTGTTTGGGAGCACAATTTGTTGAATTTGTCGATTGGATGGTTACAGTGTTATTTCTAAAAACTGAATTCATGGATTTCACCGTCAGCGGGATTGTTAATCCTTGAATTTGGAGACCGTTACATTAGTCGATTGACGGCTTACGTTTCAAGTTCAGTCCAGGAGTTTTACTGCTAGTGTACTTTTAAATCCTTGAGTAAGGAAGTAGCATGTAGTACTATATCGTAGTGAATGTGATGTGGCAGAAAGGAAGAAGAAATCTGATAGGGATATTTTAATGAGCATTTCAGAATGTCAGTCATGTAAACGTGACCTCTGTTTTAATTAGACTTTCAGAATGCCTGTCCTAAAATTGTTTTAGTGAATATATTACAAAGTCAATCCCATGAACTTAACCTATGTATGAATGACATTTTCAGAATATAAGTCCCTATAACAAGGTTTTCATAAGAATTGTAGAATGTGCATTCCAAAAAAAAAAAACCAAAAAAAAAACATGGCCACTGTTTTAATGATAATTTTAGAAATAAACGGGAGAACTTGGTGACAACTGGCAAGATTGAGGGGACACAAACAAGAGGAAGGCAGAGAAATACATATCTGGATGGCTTGACCATGAGTCATAATCGAGATAAAAACACTGAGCTGATCCACTACTCTGGTGATCGTGAGTGATGGCGAAACTTGACTTTCCACGTTTATCGCCATGGCACATGGTGATGATGATGATGACCCCTAAAAATCACCTACGTTTTAATGAGAAAGTCAGGATGTAAGTCCGAAAATGTGACCCATGTTTTAAGGGACCACAAAACATGTCTACGCCACCTCTTCTCAGTAGTGAAGACTGACGGTAGCTGATTTCCAGTATTTTCTCTCCTGAGCCTTGATTGTACGTTCTGCTAAGCTGTATCATAACAACATCTTGATTCGATTCGATTTCACCATTACCGCTACCCTTTTCAACTTCAAAGAGAAGTTATAGTTAGGGTCCATCACCGGTTCAGAATGATTGTGATGAGATTGAGTCAGCCGCAAAATCAGCTGTCCACGGTTTTACCCTCTCAGGCTTATTAATCCGATGGTGACTGTTGTTCATATGGGGTAATTGGCTTTTGCCTGTCTGTTTATATCTATGACACCGTCCAGCCCTTGTTCCTTACATTCTCCTTTAATTAAGGACATTGCGTGTGTTCTAAAAGACACAATTGGCAGTTTGCTGTGTGTATTCTTATCCCTTGAGGTGTCGCTGGGCGTGGTTCCTTGTCAGGAAGTGTGGGGTATCTTCAGCAAGGGGCTTGTTGATATATTAGTCTTCGGATATAAACACACCCTTGGCGTGCTGGTCCTATGGGAAGTCGTAGATCTATATATAGACAGCTTAAGCAAATAATCCTTGTGTCCTGTTGCGTTACGGCTGTAGGTAGGAACAGACGCCCTTTGCGACTCAAAGACCAACTGGGTGGAATATATGTAGTGCCATGCGGCTATGGTGTTACCCTGACAATGGCATGAGTGCTGTTGAACAAGAGTTTGATGTTAGTTCTCATCGCTCGCTATGGGAGGGAAAGACTGATCCCTGATTCACCCGCTCACTCAGGTGTGGGTGTCTCCGCGGCGAAGTGTTTACGCCCACACCTCGCTCTACGAAGGTGGTGTGTTCGATTCCCGGCTACGTCGTTTGGTTCAAGAGTGCAATTTTCTCGGAGAAACCCCCTTCCCCCGGGGTAGTCGCAAGAGCTACGAAGTTCGTGCTCTATGAACGATTACTGCAGGTCATCCTGCTGAAGGTGACCGCGCCATATGGAATAAAACACGTTGCAATGAAGTCGATACACTCAGATGGTTCCTGATACGGTACATTATTTTTTAACGTGGTAGCCAGTAGTGTCAAAGTAATGTGTCGACCACAAAGCTACACGAGAAGGCGGTCCAGCTATGTTAACTATAGCAAAGTGATCTAGCTGAACTTCTTAAACATCCGGTATATTGATGGCGAGGTAGCGGGTTCAACCCCCACACTGATCAGTTGGACTAAAATGTTGATTTCTCGTTTTTGATTTGGGGACTTAAATTACAAGAATCTAGAAAGTCGGACTAAATTCGCCTGACAGCAAGGGACAATGGTAATAGAGAAAGCTAATTCAAACGCGAAAATCAGTCCAGTGCACTAGTACCGTGCTTTGCCGAAATTAAGACCTGCCCCCTAACATAAGCCCTAGAACGGTTTTTCAGGATACTTTTAATATAAGACCTACCACTAAAATGAGCCCTAGTTAAGATAGTCAACTAGATTGAAGATATTAAACGTGCACTTGCATTTAAGTACTTTGTTGATGGCATATGTCACTGACATTTACTCCCAATATTGTGCGGTGTATGGCAGTGAGGTCTTGAGGCTGAGGAATTAAGACCGCCTGGCTAGTACAGTCGCCACAAACTGGGCAGGTTTGGATTTTCCTTTTTGCCCCTGACAAAAAAGAAAAACAACTCCACACCGTACCGAGGATTCGAATCCAGGCCTAACGAAGAAGAATCCGGCATTCTAGTCACTCGGCCAGCCGCTCCATTGGCTTTTGTAAATCCATCCATCCATCATGTGCCATGCCGGTAAGCGTGGGCGGTCATGTTCTGCCATCTCACCCGATCACCAGAGTCGTGGATCAGCTCCGTGTTTCTGTCTCGACTATGCCACAAGGCCAAGCCATCCAGGTACTTGCTTCTAGGTCTTCCCCTTGGTCTGTTCCCCTCGATCTTACCAGTTGTCACCAAATTCTCCAATCCATTTCTTCTCATAACATGTCCAAAAAATTTTGACTGTCTACGTCTAATTTCTCTAATCAATTTACGATCTTCATTTGTTTCTTGAAGGACTTGTTCATTGGTCTTTCTGGCTGTCCATGGTATTCTTTGCATTTTCCTCAGAAACCACATCTCTACAGCCATCAGATGTTTTTCAGCCTGACTGCTTATTGTCCACGCTTCACATCCATACAAAAGTACAGGCTCAATGTAGCATCTCAACACTCTCTTTCTCGTTTCAATTGACATCTTTTTATTGGTCAATATGTTTTTCATCTTGCTAAAGGCTACTTTTGCCATGGCGATTCTTGTTCTAATCTCTTCAAGGCATCTCCCATCAGATGTTATTACTGTTCCGAGATAATTGTACCTGCTCACTTGTTGAAGAATATTCCCATTTACTTGTATATTACATTGTGGTATTTCGTCCTTCCTAGTGACGACCATAATCTGTGTCTTTTTACAATTTAATTCTAACCCTAGTTGTTCACTGTGTGTCACAATCGCATCTACTAAATTTTGCAGGTCCTGTTCATTGTCTGCAATCAAGACTGTATCATCTGCATATCTAATGCAGATTGTAAATACCAACTCTCAAACATGATTGCTACTTTGTTGATGACATCGACTTTTGTAAATATAAACTCTCCAACACGACTGACATGGATGAAACTGCAGTGTTTACGGCCTAGGATCTCATACGACAATTGGTCAGACGGTATTCGGAATTTTTAGAGCTGTGACGATGTTCCAGAAGAGATGACATGACTGTATTTAAATAAATGCAGAATTGTCTACATGAATAAATGAAGATGATTTTTGTATCTGATATATATATATATATATATATATATATATATATATATATATATATATATATATATATATATATAGCTCGAAAATAAACCCTAGTTCAATATTTGAAGCTGAACTTAATATAACACCCGGTCTTATTTTAAGAGAATCGCGGTAATAGTAGCACGTGTATGGTGAACATAATTCACAATATCAGTACACGAATTTTCCAGAAGACCTGTCATTTCAATTCGACTTCACATTCGTACCTGACCGATTTAGCAAGGTCGTGCAATTTTCAATTTCATTTATTCTGTGATGCCACTTGGATGCTTTATTTAATGTGTTGATCATTTGTACATTAAAATGCGTCATATGATCAAACCATCGTACTGTACTCATCTTCAAAATTAAGATTATAAGGACACATTATCCTGTTTCCTCTTCAAGTAATCTTCATTTCATTCTGTTTGGTATGTTTGGAAATGAACAGGCAGCAGATTGGCTGGTGCCGCATCATTAAGATGTAATTTGATGCATGATAAGGCAGATGTGATTAAGGTCCTCTGGGAGCATGCGAATAATGCAGATAAACATATAGACTATTATGGTCAAGAGATAATGTAGCAGATAGGGGTGATCGGGTGATTAGGTGGACAGTGGTCACTCAGAGGTCATGCAAGACGGACATATAATCAGATTGTAACGGACATCATTTGTATGGGAGCTCTTCGCCAGCTGTTGAAGATGAGGTCTGAGCGCGTATGAGAATGTCCCGAGTGCAGTGATGTCGGTTCTTGACTCAACTCAACTCAACTCAACTCAACTCAACTCAGCTCAACTCAACTCAGCTCAACTCAACTTTTGTGGTGTGGTATATGGATTAAGACAATTGGTGGGTTATATGGATTAAGACAATTGGTGGGTTATATGGCGCAAGACAACTGGTGTGGTATATGGTGTAAGACAATTGGTGTGGTATATGGCGCAAGACAACTGGTGTGCAAATCCTACATTGATAGCGCAGTATTGGTAGGAAGATTGTACACTATTTCTCTTATGTACATCTTGTTGGGACCATTAAGGAGAAGTGATAACTTTGCTGATTTTAAACAACATGGTTACACATGTAATGAAGGAGTGAAATACACTTCCAATGTTTCATTTGCAATTGTTTTGGTTATTGATCCCAAAGCTGCTGAGATGTCTACTCCTGACAGCTAATGTCCATCTATGTTGTAATAGATCCCTCCACAGCTTTTCCTTGGCGTTTGAAAGTGCAGGACACATGGAGAGTAGTTCGGTGGTTTTATGAGAGAAGACCAATTCCATCAACATCTAGACCGGTCAGTTAGAATAAAATGTAGACTTCTCGTCCTTGACTTGGGGACGTAAATTACAAGTACCTCAGAAGTCGGAGTGGGTTTGTCTGATGGCCGGGTGGGACGGCAAAAACAAGCTCAGTGCACTAGAAATAGCACGGGTATGGTCTTCTTGAGTTCAAAGCAGCGAACGAAAAAAAAAAAAAAAAATAGGGGTACATATCCGGGATCGATATGGATTAATTCTAAGATGCCTCGTGTGACATTGAAATTTCAGAATATATTTTCCTACATTTGTTGGTGCTGTCAGAGGTTTTTGATTGGCCATTTTATTAAACATATCGGTGCCTCGTTGGCCCTTTGCCTCTCTCTTCTACCAGTATTCTAGTGTGATATTTCTGAGAATCTGTTGGATTGTTATTCTCACACTGCAAGGTTCTGTTCTGTTCTGCGGGCCTTGCTTTAGCAAATCTCTCGGCTTTATAATTTCCCATAAGGTCGCTGTAGCCAGGATTTCATTGACTAGTACATTTGCACTACAATATCTTGTTTTATTAAAATCAGTACTCCTTTTAAAAAAAAATAACAAATTCAAATCTCAGATGGGTGACGTTGTAATATTCTGTTGTGATAATTTGGCCGTGTCCAGCGTGTGCCGCGTGGTCTAGTGGTTACACACCCGCTTCACGCGCCAGTGATCCGAGGTTTCTTTCCGGGTCCGGTCAAGTATATGCACTACTGACGAGCTAAAACGAGAGCGAAACTCGAGTCTAGTGCTTCCACATTGACGTGGATAGGCTTTAGGTTCATACCAGAATACGATCACCATTGTCAGTAGTGGGTTGTGCTCAATATTTAAATCTCAAATTCCGAAACAACCAAATAAATCAAATCTCAAATTGCCTTTATTCTACTTAGAAAAACAGACAGCCGACTAATAATGGGCCCCGGAGTACCACCAAACACAGACAATGATGTTGATCATAATCCAGTTAAATTAAAACAAAAATTTAATGTACAGGAAAATAATATTTAAAAAAAAAATAAACAAATAAATAAAATAAAAGCATATACTAACAATTATAGGACGGTTCAGGAAAATGCGGCCAGACGCCGATTTATGGAAGAATTTAAAAAGCTACACAGGAACATGCCTTATGAGTACTCTAGTGTAGATACGGAATGACCATTTTTCACCTCGTCATAACTGACACACTTTAAAATAAATGTGGAACCAACGAAGTATGGCAAGACCGAAGATTAAGAACTGCTTAGTGACAGGATGGGCTTAAAAATAGCATATCTAGAAATATGACAGCGTTAAAATGGATTTCATCTACATCTATTTAATCAAATTCAATGACGCTTACCAACAACAATTAAAGCATCTAACGAGGGATCCTGGAAAATATACTTTGAACAGATGGCAAACCTCAGCAAATTCAGAAATCAGAAAATTTCGAACTCTTTTATTTAGACGAAACAACATGTCCACCCGCAATATGTGAGATTTTATGTGTATTCTGTGTGCCTTTTTAGACCGACGAGGGCAGACTGCAAAATCTTATTAATAAGCCGAGTTCAACATCACAATATAATAACAATAAAATATAAATAACAATATAAATATAAATACAACCAAAACTGAAGTAATGCAGATTAGAAAATCTCCTGGTCCACTAAATATACTGATAAATAGCACACATCTGAAACAATGTAAATAAGTAACATATCTAGAAGTTATGATCATAGAAGATGGAAGAATAAACATAGAAATCGATATCAGATGTCAAAGAGGAAGTGCGCTTATATATACCAACTATCACCACTAATGAAACATTCAAATGTATCCATGTTTTCAAAACAACAAATAATAAAATGCATATTCACACCAACCATATGACCCAAATGCCAAGGTGGACATAATCCAAATCACACTTAGCAATATCAATACCAGCGAGATGATACGCTTGAGAAGAGCTGTCAGCTATCCGAGACCGAGTAAGGAATGATGTCATCAGACAGATCAACACCTCGTGCCACATATATTGAGCAGAAATGGTTTGAACATCTCGTTAAAGAAGAGATCAAAGAAGACCTGATACGGGACCAAGAGGACGCCCGACAAGAAAATGGATTGACGACAACAAAGACATTGTACAATCACACGGAATAAAACTATCTAGTGCTCCCCATCGAGAGCTGGAACGTCAACTATATCTCTCCACAACACCTGATGACAAAAGTGGGAAATTATGATAATGATCAATATTACTTTTGACAACAATATTATGACTGCAATTCGTGGCTTAGAGGCTATGACTTTTCTCCTTAATCTCGTATACTCTCGTCGGTAACGTGATGACGGTGAGAATCAGCAGTGGTTTGAATCGTATCGGTAACTTAGGGGTATGTGAGCCGGCCGCTCAGAAAGCAATGGCAAACTACTGAGCGTAATCTTGCCAAGAAATCAACATACAGCTGAAAGATGCTGGTGTTGACAGCGATGTCCTGTAAAGGATATGCCAAAAAAAAAATAAAAAAATCAGACACTCGTTTTTCTGTACTTCACTTGTTGCCTAAAGGTGTTTTGTGTCGTTGTATGTCACATAAAACTCTCTCATCCACCATGTTCGTGTAACGAATTTCCTTCTCTTTTTCTCGTTGACTGTCGTATTGTAGTAATTTCTAACCAAGAAGCATGGATATTGTAGGATCTGTTTTGCTGAATTAGAGAGCTCGTTGAGACACCCAAATCGCTTATCGTAGACGATTATCTCTGAGAACCAATGCTCAATACCCAGCAGACAAAACTTGTCAGTCTTGGATGCTTTGTTCAGCCGTCTGTTCTGTCGATCCATATTTGCACAAAGATGGCTGACCAGCTTCAGCTTATGTAAATGGCTGCAAGTCTGTTGTGTCCCGTTCTGATATTGAATGGTATTAAATGTTTTACTCTGTTATGGTAGCAATGATTGCTTCTCTGGTTGTTGAGTTTTATGACATTCTTGACAACCATCTTCTTTCCGTTGGAATGTATTGATTCTTCTGCTTAGTTTGGTGTGCTTCTTCTTTAGCTTGCACATCAACCCTTTCATTTCCGGGTATGTAATTATGGTGTGTCAGGTCTTATTCAGCTACCGCATGACAGGAGATGGTACTACCTGCTTTCTGTCAGCCCCGAATATCAGGCGGCTCTTACCAAACACGACACCTCATATTGTGCCTACTGCTTCGGAGGCGGAGTGCAAAAGGGTGGTTGCAGGCAATATCCTGGTGCGAGGAAATGCAACCTAAAGACACAATTTAATGGCAGGGAAGACCAGGCCCTAAGCCTTTGTTGGCAGCTGGTTTAGGATCGAAGTTCTGACAGGCGCCCAGTTGGAACATTGCTTTGCTGATCCGACAGCTTCTGCAGTTTGTCTTCTTCCAGATGTATTGGTATTACCTTTCCTCTGGAGTGAACTAGTCAGGCCGAGAGAGGGATCATACTGCATAGGAAACACATGGTCTCTATATGTCAGCCTAGGATTTGTGCTTTGGAGAGGTATAACTCCATCACTGGTCTTAACCGCTCGCTCTCAGAATCAAAGCGAGAGGTAGCAGTTACGTATTAATTGTCAATTGGCGTATTGCCTCTGACGGTGGGAGACACCTACAGGTGTCACTGATCAGCTACCGCCCGTCTCAACCTGTACAACCTACGGCCAATTGGGTGCTGATCCGACACAACGTGTCTTCTTCAAAGGCTGCTTGGGGCTAACGAGTACTGACGATGTGAGAAAAACGGCTGTCATTGATGCCGTAACTCAGTCGTCTTAATATTGGTATTTCTGGCCTGCAGGAGACTCGTCTCGTTGAGGAAGGGTCACTCAGGGAAAACTATCACACCCTTTTTTTTTTGGAAAGGTTACTTATCCACTACTTTTATCGTTTCTTTACTTATTCAGTCAAACGGAGAGCGGGGCGCAAGCCCCTCGCTTCTGGAGTTAAGCGGCAACCGGCGCTCATGGAGATTTGTTCGCAACAGACGAGCAATATCTCCGGCGGGCCTATTCTCGTTAGTCGCGGGAGCCGCGCGAGTCGGACAGGGAGACTGACGGTAGTACACGCTTACAAGGTCCAGACACTTGCGTTTGACAGATGTACGTGCCCAGTGGTCCGGGCGCGTATATGACCCTTACCTGCGGGATCTGGCTGAACGCCTCTAAGTCAAATACCAAGGGTTTAGGGTCTGGTCATCGCTCGTCTCCTGCTCGTGGAGGCGAGGTCTCGGAGGTTTGACGCTGAGCCGTCAGCGTCTGCAGCCTACCTTGTTCCAGACGTATTGGTTACCCATTCCTCTGGATCAAACAAGGCAAGGCCGAGAGAGGGAACATGTCATTTGGGCACCACATGTTCTCTGAAGCTCTGCCCAGGCATTGTGATGGAATTTTGGCCAAATTCCAACTCACATACTTTGGTCTGTCAAGACTGTAAGGTGCAACTCAGAGGGAAGGAAGTAAACTGACAACATGGAGTGGGCTTTTCAGTGAAGAATTCACTACTAGGAATGATTGAACTTCTAGCTGGTGGAAATGAAAGATTATTATTCCTGCGCTTGGCAACTACGTGTGGCTTTGTCACCATTATCACTGCATATACACCGACACTCACTTCCTCTGATAATGTGAAGGACTTATTCTATGAGGAGCTATACTCTGTGTTCAAGGCAGTACTAAAATCTAACTACATGTATATATATACTCGGTGATTTTAATGCTCGTGTGGGCAAGGACTCTAGACCATAGCCAGTGTGCCTTGGAAAATACAAGATCTGTCACATGAATGGACAAAGGCTACTGGAACATTACACCAGAAACGGCCTAAGTTTTAATAACTCCTTTTCTAAAACAAAAGAGCAGCAAAAGGTCACAAGGAAACAACCAAGATCCGGCCACTGGCATCCGTTATACTTCATTATCAAACGGAGACAACATTTGAATCAAACATCATTAACTCGTAGTGACCACAGTGCTGATTGTGATACTGATTATTCCTTAGTTCTTGCAAGGGTTAGACTGAGACCAAAGAGAATCTACACGACTAAACACAAATCCTGCACATGGATTAATATTATTAACACCCAAAATCCTGACAAGTGCTTTTAGTTCCAACAGCAACTTCAAGTCTCTTCCATTGATACATCAGAAAATTGTACAGAAAGTGAAAAGTGGGGTAAACTTAAGGAAACTCTTTATAAAACAGTGATTGGGGTTTATGGCACTGTGGATCATAAGAGGCAGGATTGGTTTGCGGCAAATACCCAGACACTGCAGCCTTTGATTGATGGAAAAACTATATATCTCTTAAGAATCATGGAAAGAACAACGCGAAACACTCAATACGCTTAAGCAAGCTAGGAAGGATGTGCAAAAGGTTGCCAGGCAGTGTGCAAACTACTATTGGATCAAGTTATAAGAGTACATTCAAAATGCAAATGATAAGGGAAACATCAGAAACATGTATGAGGGATAAAGAAGACATGTGGTCCAATGATCAAAAGAAATGCACCCTGAAAACTTTGACTGGAGAAATCATCACTGATTAGCAGATGGATAGATGGGTAGAGCAATCTTTGGATCGTTACCCAAGCGAGACCAAACTAGCGGATGATGTCCTCAACGCCATAGAGGCCCTGCCAATTCACGACCATCTAGACACACTTCCCACCATAACAGAAGTTAAGTGTGCTATAAATGAACTTGCATCTGACAAGGCTCCAGGTAAGAATGGATTCAAATAGAGGTTAACATGTGTGGGCAGGACTCACTCACTCTACAGATCCACCAGCTAATACAGCTATGCTGGCGAGAAGGACAAGTCCCTCAGGATTGAAAAAATTCAAGCATCATAACACTGTACAAGAACAAGGGGGATTGGAGTGACTGTAACAATTATAGGGGTATCTCACTTTTGTGTAATGTTGGGAAATTATTCGCCAGAATTGTTCTGCGTAGACTTGACGTCCTGGGATATGAAGTCTACCTCAAATCACAGTGTGGCTTTCAACGGAACAGATCTATTATTGATGTGATATTCTCATTGGGACAAAGGCAAGGAAAATGCCGTGAAAAGAATCAACCACTTGTTATTGCCTTCCTCGACCTCACAAAGGCATTTGATTTGGTCAGTCGTGAGGGTCTGTTCATGGCACTGAAGAAGATTGGCTGCCCACCAACTCTTCTGTCCATGTGGAATCGTTCCACACAGGCATGAAAGGTATAATCAAGTTTGATGGTGCAACTTCAGAAGAGTTTGAAATCAAAAGTGGTGTTAAGCAAGGTTGTGTTCTAGCTCCCACCCTCTTTGGAATATACTTTTCACTTCTACTGAAACATGCCTTTCGTGATCAGGATGGTGATATATACATTTACTGACGCACAGATGGTGGCCTCTACAATGCTCAGAGATTGAAGGCAAAGACCAAAATTAGGAGGGTACTGATCAGAGAGTTGCTGTTTGCAGACACTGCAGCAATTACGACCCACTCTGAGGAAGAATTACAACGTCTACTGTCGGAATCCTCCAATGCTTGTTCTGAATTGGGTTTAACAATTAGCAAAAAGAAGACAGATTATGTCACAAAGTGCGCATGGGATACCATCAATCTTTATTGACGACGCCAACTGGAGATAGTGGACCGTTTTACATATTTATGATCAGAGGTAAATAGCAAATTATCCCTAGATCAGGAAATCAACTTCAGGATTGGTAAGGCAGCAACAACAATGAACAGGTTAACAAAATAAGTCTGGGAGAACAAGAAGCTTACTGCCAAAACAAAAGTTCTTGTCTATCAAGCCTGTGTTCCTTAGTACTCTTCGTCATGGCAATGACGCTTGGTCAACTTACTCACACCACAAAGGCCATCGTTTTTGGTGAATTGTGATGGGTAAGAGATCTCGGGGTCGGCCTCTACTAAGATACAAAGATGTGTGTAAACGGGACATGATTGATACAGGCAATGATAATGCACATTGGGAGCAAGTCGCCGCCGAACGTATTGCATGGAGGGCAAATATCAGAAATGGAATAACGATAAAGAAGAAAACGATTGCAGATAGGTCATAAATTGAGCGCTTGAGATGTAAGATGGTGCGTGTAATGGTGAAAATGACCGTGTGTTAACACGCATCCATTCTGGACGAGCATGTACAGTGCTAATTGGTCTGAAAGGTCACATTCGCAGCCGCCATGGGTTGTAGTTATTAATCCTTTTTGAAGCACAATGTAACAAACTATCGCCTGTCAAGTCGGTAGGGTGTCAATGTAATGTAATTATAATAAACATAATAATATGATAAAGCATCACTACATCTTAATAATAGGGAAACAAAACTCGCTTACACTCAGGAAATAAATGACCGTAGACCCCGAGGTAGACCAAGAAGACGGTGGAGAGATAATACATGTACAGACCTACAAGCACTTGGAATCAACGACTGGCAAGAGAAGGTCCACCAGAGAGACGAATGGAGACGGATTGTATTTGCAGCAAAGAACCTCAATGGCTCGGAAAGCTGAAGAAGAAGAAGAAGAAGATCACTACATCTTATTATTGTTAACAAAACATTTTCTTGAAACAGTTTCCTGTTAAGAGTTTGTAATGAGATAGCGCCATCAGGTCTTAGTGTCAGGTGTCAGGTCTTAGTCAGATATGACTGAGCTACCGTATAACAGTAGACGGTACTACCTGCTTTGTGTTAGCGCCGAACGTAGGGCGGCGTTTACCAAACCCGACACCCCACATTGTGCCAACGGCTTCGGGCGGAAGAGCGCAATTGGGAGGGTACAAGCCTTACCCTGGTGCGAGGAAATGCAACCTAAAGACAAAGTGTCATGGCAGGGCAGACCAGGCCCTAAGCCTTGGTTGGCGGCTGGTCTGGGATCGAAGCTCCGACAGGCGGACAAGTAGAGCATTGCTTTTCTGATCCGGCAGCTTCTGCATCTTGTCTTGTTCCAGATGCAGAGGTGTTACCTTTCCTCTGGAGTGAACTAGGCAGGCCGAGAGAGGGATCATGCTGCATGGGCAACACATGATCTCTATATTTTAGCCCAGGCTTTGTGCTATGGAGAGGCAATAACTCCATCCCTTATAAACTATCGTTTGTCAAGACGGCAAGGTGCCAATGAGCGCCATAATATCTGTAGGCCTGAGAGCAAGGAGGAACAGGTGGCAAATACTTCCGTCAGTTTAACCAGCCACGGGCCCGGTAGGCGAACCCGCGTCATACGGTTTTATTGGTTTTTACTTTACTTAGGTTTCCATTCAGCTGTGGAAGTTTGGCCGATGCAGAACTGATATTGCACCAGAAAGCAATTATTTAAAGATGAACGCGTAAAACCTGTGCATTCTCGTTTATTTATAGGTTATTAAAAGTCACCGAGCTTAATACTTAATTTACGAATCGATGACACTGCACTTTCACCATTCCCAAACATGCTCCATCACCCTCTTCAAAATCCAGCGAAGATTTTCCACACTGATTATCCCAGTAGTATTTTCATTATAAATCCATAAACAAATACACACATGTTTTGTTTGATGCTCATGGAAGAAGAAGAAAGAAGTAGGGATTAGAAGACGCTCAGGATAACATAAACATTGAAAGGTATAGTTACCGAATTTTCGAGAGCTTTCAATTTTTATATTGTCTAGTGCGTGCTCTAATCTTTCTTTTTCATCTACTTCTGTAGCGCGAAACAATACATGTGTGTTTATTTATGAACTGTCTTAATGATCTCAAAGGGTTGGTTCCCCAATTGATATTTAATTAACCATTTGAACCCTACGAGCCGGTATACCGGCTTTCACGTATTTCCTGTTTACATCTCACTGGTAATAAGACCAATAAGCATCCAGCTTACGTCTAGACATGGCTAACATGTCTAGATGTAAGCTGGATGCTTATTGGACTGATAAAAATCGTCAGCTAACATGACCTCAATGCTGCAGACGTCACCACCGATGGCCTCGAAGACTGACAGTCAAATTCTGCATGTGGGCTATTTTCAATAGCTACACCATACATGGAGAATTAATGCCAGCAGTTCCTGGAAAAAGGAAGACAACCTTCCATATGTGCAATACAACACTTTGCAAACAACTTGTCGGAAATTTCCATCATGATGCTCCAATTACCCCTGGCCGAGCTGTGGGGGAACACATGTGGAGGGCGGACGCGCCATGGACCAGGCTGACATTCTGAATGCTCTACGAGAAGTAAGACTTTTGCGTGACCCAAGTGATGACTGTGAATCTACAACCATGGCCTGACTGCGAGAACAGCAAATTAAAAGAGTGGTGGCCAAACAAGAACACTACGCAGGAAGCCAAAGAAGATTGATAAACCAATACAGAACTGGCGTCGTTAGCCGCTACACGCTGCGGGATTTGCTGAGGAGGGAATCCGAGCACTTATGGACTGAATGGTTCGATGTGCAATGAGGATGATCTGTCGACTAACTAACTAACATGGAATGACGACTTCGTAATGCACAGGATGAACCGATCCAATTGCATAAATATGATTTTTTAATCATTTAGAAACATTTCCTATGTTTCTTGTTGTTGTTCACCAATGATGTTTTTTCACCCAGGTATAATGTCTTTTTCAGGTTGACATATTGAAATATTATTAGTATTCCCTCCCCCCCCCCTACCCCCTTCCCCCAAAAACGGGTAATTACCCGGGAACCCCTGGGTTCAAAGGGAAAAACGCCCGCCTGGCTTTTCCTTTATTCTTTTAGAATCATCCAGACCATCTACTTACTCCCTGCTGCGACAATCTGTCTAGATATGTACAGCCGCAATCTCCATCCGACAGCACATTTATGACTGGCACCTTGACGTCTTGATAGATGATAGTTTGAACAATGGAATTATACCTCTCCATAACACAAAGCCTGGGCTGAATTTAGAGACCAAATGTTACCAGTGCAGCATGACCCCTCTATCCGCCTGCCTAGTTTATTCAGAAGAAAGATAACAACATTACGTTTGGAATAAGGCACGTTACAGACTCTACTGGATCAGCAAAGGAAAGCTCCAACTGTTCGCATGTTGGAGCTTCCATCCTAGACCAGTTGCAGATCAAGGCTTAGGGCCTGGTGTGCCATACCATAACATTTAGTCTTTAGGTTTTATTTCCTATCATTATGGCAAGGCTTGTGCCCTTACATTCGCGCCCCCCCCCCCTCACCACCACCCCCAGCCGTTGGAATAATGTAGGGTGTGGGGTTGGATGATCGCCGTTCAACATTCGCATTTATACGACACGTTAAAGCAGCGACGCGAAAGTTATCCAACTATTAAACACTTTATTACAATCTTCATACTCGTGTTTGATTCCTCCTGAGGTAAATACATCTACTTATTTGTGGCACTAAACAGCACCTACCTGTTACACGGCATGTGACGTAATTGACGCCGTAATACATACCTCTAATTGTGTATTTACAAGCGTATATGGGACATAATAGTATGCAATTTCCCTCACGGTGCATTAACTGACTGCTCTCGCCGACTTAAATACATGTGACACACATCAATATAAAACTGAATTTATGCAGCGAACACCCGTGTGTCACATTTCATACTCATATATACAATTTGAAATGTACTCATCGATAATTCTCTCATTTCTAGTGCAGCTCGCCAAGCTGGAATTTATACGACGTGTCTTTGTCCTTAGACATATAGGAAGGCTAGTTCTAGTTTCGTTATTTATTTTAACGCATGTTAACTCTTTCTATGCAGATAATTGTGCCCCCTGGACAGAACCCATTACCTCCTGTTCAGCAGATCCCAGCATGATATTTCTTTCTTTCTGAATTATGACAACTGTTAAGTCATTGACTGTATGTGAGAATGGTGTGAGGATGCTCACGATAATGATCAGCGTATGTGTGTGTAAAGATTGGGAGTTTGTTCATATTAGTTTAGTGATTATATGAGGCAGGGTATATGTGTGAGTATATATGTGGGTGGATAGGTGGGTGTGTGTATGTGTGTCTATGTGTGTGTTTATATGTGTGTATGTGTGTATGTGTTTGTACTTGGGTGTATGTAGGTGTATGTTTCTATGTGGGTGGCAGAGCATATAGTACATATTAAATTCAGGTGGCAGTAAAAATGCTAATATAAAATATGATGATATAGACAAAATATGGTATAGCATGTCACATGGCATGCGTGCGCTAAACTCTCTCTCTCTCTCTCTCTCTCTCTCTCTATCTCTCTCTCTCTCTCTATTTTTCTTTCACGTACACTGTGACATATGCAGCAAGGATATAGAGGTTCTTCTTCTTCTTCTTCTTCTTCTTCTTCTTCTTCTTCTTCTTCTTCTTCTTCTTCTTCTTCTTCTTCTTCTTCTTCTTCTTCTTCTTCTTCTTCTTCTTCTTCTTCTTTGTCGTCGTCGTCGTCGTGTTGCTTGTTATTCTTCTTCTTCGTCGTCGTAATTTTGCTTCTTCTTTTTATACTGCTGCTGTTTCTCCTTATTCGTTGTTTTCTGCTTTTTATCCCCCACCCCAAGCAGTGGTGTATAGGCTCTATACAAACTCTCGCCATGTTCTCCTATCTCTTCCCATCTTCCGCACCACCGTCAATGCCCCTCTGTTGTAACATTTCAGGTGGAAATTCTGAAGATTATCCTCGTTCACGCATCCTGTCCATATATCTAGGAGACGAACCTCCTGTCATCATGTTTGGCTGGGTTACTTTTCTGTTTTGTCCCTTGAAATATTCATGTTTGGCTGGATTTTGCAGCTAGCTTTCAACAAGATGTAGACATTCCACAAATTCTCAACATCAAAGTAAACTGGCTTCATCAAAATGTTTGTTACTTAGTCCATAGATAATCCTCGATCCATTCAGTTCATAATTGCTTGTATCCCCTACTCAGTAACTCCAACATTATCAACACACACAACATAAAACAACGGAATACTGTTTCTAAAATTGAAATACTTCAGCCCTGTTAAACGTCAACGCAGACTGGAAAGAACACTTAGTTTACTTTAGTCGAAGGGTTAACATGACGGCACACGAGTGTAACCCATAAGTGCTCCGTTCTACCCCTAACTCAAGCCTGAGTCCGTAGAATCTCAGCTCAGTGCACGAACTCCGTAGCACCGGCGAGTATCCTGAAATACTTTGGGTATATTTTTAACTCGAAATTTTGACCGGGCAGCGCGTTAGGCTACTATTTTTCGATTTTAAACCGCTAAGGGATGTTTTACGTGCGCAACAACACACGGCCGTCCGATCTCACAACGTAGAGACCAGGGGAAACTTTGTGACTAGAAGTCCACGTGAAAAAAATTGCGGTTCTCGCAGGGGCTAGAACCCGGGACCTCTAGTATTCGATGCGGACACCATACCTCGAGACCACTCAGTCCCCTAATAATAATAATAGTTAATTAGTCGACAGATCATCCTCGAACTATTCAGATCACAAGTGCTGGTATCCCCTCCTAAGTAAATCTAACATTATCTACACACACACACACACACACACACACACACACACACACACACGCACACGCACACGCACGCGCACGCGCGCGCACACACACACACACAAACTGCCATTTACTGCGGCTGGCCGAGTGGCTAGAACGCCGGACTCTCTTTCGGGAGACCCGGGTTCGATCCCTAGGTAAGGTGTCGGATTTTGTTCTGTCGGGGGCAAAAAGAAAATCCTAACCTGCACAGGTCGCGGCGACTGCACTAGTCAGGCGACCTTAATTCCTCAGGCTCAAAGACCCCTCTGCCAAACACCGCAAAGTATTATCAACACATCCAAGATAAATTCAACAAAACACTGTTATTAAAACTGAAATACTTCAGCCCTGTTATACGTCACAGTAGACTGGAGAGAACATTGGCAGCAGGCATGTTTTCTGAAAGAAGAGGCGAGAGTAGTTTAGCAACGAAGGTAGACACAGAACAATGAAGACACCTTGGCATGAGGGTGAATGAGGCAGGATACATGGCAACAGATCAATGCAGACACATTGGGTATTAGGGTGAATGTGGCAGGATACATGGCAACAGATCAATGCAGACATCTTGGGCATTAGGGTGAATGAGGCAGGATACATGGCAACAGATAAATGCAGACACATTGGGTATTAGGGTGAATGTGGCAGGATACATGGCAACAGATCAATGCAGACATCTTGGGCATTAGGGTGAATGAGCCAGAATACATGGCAAAAGATCAATGCAGACATCTTGGGTATTAGGGTGAATGAGGCAGGATACATGGCAACAGATCAATGCAGACATCTTGGGCATTAGGGTGAATGAGGCAGGATACATGGCAACAGAACAATGAAGACACCTTGGCATGAGGGTGAATGAGGCAGGATACATGGCAACAGATCAATGCAGACATATTGGGCATTAGGGTGAATGAGCCAGGATACATAGCAACAGATCAATGCAGACATCTTGGGTATTAGGGTGAATGAGGCAGGATACATGGCAACAGATCAATGCAGACATCTTGGGCATTAGGGTGAATGAGGCAGGATACATGGCAACAGATCAATGCAGACACCTTGGGCAAGAGGCTGAATGAGGCAGGATACATAGCAACAGATCAATACAGACACCTTGGGCATTAGGGTGAATGAGGCAGGATACATGGCAACAGATCAATGCAGACACATTGGGTATTAGGGTGAATGCGGCAGGATACATGGCAACAGATCAATACATACACCTTGGGCATTAGGGTGAATGAGGCAGGATACATGGCAACAGATCAATGCAGACATATTGGGTATTAGGGTGAATGAGGCAGGATACATGGCAACAGATCAATGCAGACATCTTGGGCATTAGGGTGAATGAGGCAGGATACATGGCAACAGATCAATGCAGACACATTGGGCGTGAGGGTGAATGAGGCAGGATACATAGCAACAGATCAATACAGACATCTTGGGCATTAGGGTGAATGAGGCAAGATACATGGCAACAGATCAATACGGACACCTTGGCATGAGGGTGAATGAGGCAGGATACATGGCAACAGATCAATGCAGACATATTGGGCATTAGGGTGAATGAGCCAGGATACATGGCAACAGATCAATGCAGACATCTTGGGTATTAGGGTGAATGAGGCAGGATACATGGCAACAGATCAATGCAGACATCTTGGGCATTAGGGTGAATGAGGCAGGATACATGGCAACAAACCGATCGACAAACTTCACTTCGGAACGTGATGAGAGCGATGTGCTTCCTGGGACATGCTACATGATGATAGTGTAGCCAGTCCAAAGTCAACCCTCCTCATTCGTTTCTTACGACATGCATGTTTTTTGTGTTTGTGCAGCGGTACTGTTCATTGGCCGGCTCCGGCCAATGACGTTGCGGGTGCGATTTGTGTTGCCGCTTACACACGTTCAAAAGATAGCGGCTGCCGACTTAGCAGCAGACTGTGTCACGTTGGATTTAGCGTGTTGGTATGGGAGCCGGTAGTTTAGAAAGCAATGGCAAACTGCTGAACGTAAAAAATTGCCAAGACATCAACAACGGCAGTAAAATTCTGGTGTTGACTGCAACGTCCTGTAAAGGATATGCAACTTTAAAAAAAAAAAGAAGCTATTCTTTGAGTCTTTAGTCATTCCCCAGTAACACACTGGCAAATGAACAGTATCAGAATACTGAAACAATCTATAGACAGGGCGGGGGAGAAGAGGGGAGGAGAGGCGCAAAAGATAACGGAAACAAACTGCAGGGATCCGACCGTCCTACGTCACGTATGACAGGGCCGTTAACCACAGGAGAACAGAAGAAAATGTCGTAGTGGATGGCTGCCTCCTGGAACACCCTTGAAAACAACTCACGTAACAAATAGGAGAAAACGAGGACAAAGCTGTACTCAAAGTACGATTACGAAATCACTAACAAAAATAAAAGCACTCAGAAAAATCATATGCCAAGTACAAGGTCAACTTAGTAAGATTGTGCTCAGTTAAATAATCACACAAAACAATTACTAGGATTCAGAAATACCCCTAGTTAATCATGCAAGAACACATGGCAAGGATTATAGATACCCCTAGCTAAGCATGCAAGAACACATGGCAAGGATAAAAGATAAGTAAGTAAAGTAAGGAGCCATTTTATGCGCCTTAGTCACATGGGGCATATAGTGGTAGATCCGCATTTATAAGTGAGTTATGCGACCAGTATCCCACAGTTCGCCTTTTCTTGCCAAGACATTTTCTGGTAAACAATTTTAGGCTGGGTCGACCTGGGAGCTCAGGTCAATTATAAACATTCGCCCCGATGCGAGTTCGAACCCTTAGCCTCTGGGTCGGGAGGCGATCGTCTATCCCCCATGTTACCGCGGTTTCTAGACTTAAGAGACACACCTAGCAATTTAACAGACGTTAAGCCGTAGTGAGAAATTGCATGGGAAACACTGAGGAAAGTCTCAACACCCCAGTTGTTGGAATATTATTCTACAGTAAGACAATGAACTGTCGTCACATGAGAATGTATATCTTCCTGTTGTGGAACGTAAAGATTTATATTTTCGGCTTATATCCCCTAGTCGCCATGAATGGCACCTCTGTATTTACTTCTGGGCAAGTCTAGCCAGTTCCGTGTTGTATTCGCCGGTGCTAACTGGCTAAATTATTCTGTAAGGCTTCTTGGCCTATTTCATTAACACTGTAAAAGAACTTCTGGCGTTGTCTGCAGTTTTTGTTTAAAATAAAAAAGTGGTTAATCGCTTGCGTCCCAGCTCGGCGGTCAAGGGTTCGAATTGCATCGGGGCATATATTAATTTTCCGTGGCGAAGTGGTCAAGCCGTTTGACTCGGGATCCGAAGGTTGTGGGTTCGACTCCAGGCCGCGTCCTTCGGTTCACGAGTGAAATTTTTCAGAGACGCCTGCGCGTCGTCGCTAAAGCTACGGAGTTCGTGCTATGTGCGACGCTTTCGCCGAGCCATATAAAAGGATATAAAGACCGAGCCATATGGGATAAAATCCCGGTGCAATGAAGTCGACATTGTCGACTTTCAAGCGACTTTCATTAATTTTCAAATTACAAATGAGTGATAGGAAATGTCTTAGACAGAAAAGGCACTCGGCGTGATACTAAGTCACGCAGCGAGTGGCCTTAAAGCGTGTGGAAGCGTCCCTTACTGTACTTACCTACATCATAATGTATACATATGTGTGTGTATGTATATATATATGCATTGGCACCTTGCCGTCTTGACAGACGATAGTTTGTGCTTTAAAAAGGCATAATAACTTTTAACTATGGCGGTAGCGAGTGTGACTGATAAGGCCAATTTGCGCTGTAAATGTCCGTTCACAGTGGGTGCATCTGAACACGTGGTCATTTCCACCATCATGCACAATCTTACGTCTCAAACGCTTGGTGTGTGACTTTTCTGCAATAATTTTCTCCTTTGACTTTATTCCATTTCTGATATTTGCCCTCCATGCAACACGTTCAGCTTTGACTTGCTCCCAATGTGCATTATCAATGCCTGTATCAATCATGTCCCGCTTACACACATCTTTGTATCGTAGTAGAGGCCGACCCTGAGATCTCTTACCCATCTGTAATTCACCAAAAAAGATATCCTTTGGTATTCTACCATCATCCATCCTCCTAAGATGTCCTATCCATCTAAGTCTACGAGGACTGAGCATGGAATAAACTGTCACACAACCTGATCTTTCCAATACTTCAGTATTTGTGATTTTGTATATATATATATATATATATATATATATATATATATATGTGTGTGTGTGTGTGTGTGTGTGTGTGAGTGTGTGTGTGTGTGTGTGTGTGTGTGTGTGTGTGTAATAACCGTTTATCCTGTATCTAAATTATGTATTTATATCCTGTATCCACACACACACACACACACACACACACACACACACACGCACACACACACAAACAATATATATATATATATATATATATATATATATATATATATATATATATATATATATATATATATATATATATATATATATACATTGATACCTTGCACTTGACAGACGATAGTTTGTTCTTTAAAAAGGCATAATAACTATTACCCATGGTGGTAGCGAATGTGACTGATAAGGCCAATTCGTGCTGTAAATGTTCGTTCACAGTGGGTGCATGTGAACACGTGGTCATTTCCGCCATCATGCACAATCTTACGTCTCACACGCTCGGTGTGTGACTTATCTGCAATAATTTTCTCCTTTGTCTTTATTCCATTTCTGATATTTGCCCTCCATGCAACACGTTCAGCGGCGACTTGCTCTCAATGTGCATTATCAATGCCTGTATCAATAATGTCCCGCTTACACACATCTTTGTATCGTAGTAGAGGCCGACCCTGAGATCTCTTACCCATCTGTAATTCACCAAAAAAGATGTCCTTCGGTATTCCACCATCATCCATCCTCCTAAGATGTCCTGTCCATCTAAGTCTACGAAGACTGAGCATGGAGTAAACCGTCACACAACCTGATCTTTCCATTACTTCAGTATTTGTGATTTTGTCTTGCCACTTAATACCAAGAATTCTTTGCAGACACCGCATATGAAAGCTGTTTAAACGTTTCTCGTGGTGTGAGTAAGTTGTCCAGGTTTCACTGCCATAAAGAAGAGTACTAAGGACACAGGCTTGATAGACAAGGACTTTTGATTTGGCAGTAAGCTTCCTGTTCTCCCAGACTCTTTTTCTTAACCTGTTCATTGTTGTTGCTGCCTTACCAATCCGGATGTTGATTTCCTGATCTAGGAATAATTTGCTATTTACCACTGATTCTAGATATATAAAATAGTCTACCATCTCTAGTTCGGCGTCGTCAATAAAGTTTGATGGTACCCAATGTGCACCTTTTGACATAATCTGTGTCTTCTTTTTGCTAATTGTTAAACCAAATACAGAACAAGCATTGGAGAATGCAGATAGTAGACATTGTAATTCTTCCTCAGAGTGGGTCGTAACTGCAGCATCATCTGCAAAAAGCAACTCTCTGATCAGTACCCTCCTTGTTTTGGTCTTGGCCTTCAATCTCTGAGCATTGTAGAGGCTGCCATCTGAGCGTGAGTGAATGTATATACCACCATCCTGATCACGAAAGGCATATTTCAGTAGAAGTGAAAAGTATATTCCAAAGAGGGTGGGAGCTAGTACACAACCTTGCTTAACTCCACTCTTGATTTCAAACTCTTTAGAAGTTGCACCATCAAACTTGATTATACCCTTCATGCCTGTGTGGAACGATTCCACAATGGACAGAAGAGTTGGTGGGCAGCCAATCGTCTTTAGTGCTTTGAACAGACCCTCACGACTGACCAAATCAAATGCCTTTGTGAGGTCGATGAAGGCAATCAACAGTGGTTGATTCTGTTCACGGCATTTTTCATGCATTTGTCGCAATGAGAATATCATATCAATGGTAGACCGGTTCTGTTGAAAGCCACACTGTGATTCGGGGTAGACTTGATCTCCTAGGACGTTAAGTCTGCGCAGAACAATTCTGGCAAATACTTTTCCAAGAATACACAGAAGTGAGATACCCTTATAGTTGTAGCAGTCGCTATATATATATATATATATATATATATATATATATATATATATATATATATATATATATATATATATATATATATATATATATATATATATATATATATCCTGTTTCTATATCGTGTATCTATTTTCTGAATATATATTATGTGTCTATATTCTGTATCTATATTCTGTATCTATATCCTGTATTTATATCCTGTATCTATATCCTGTATCTATATTATATACCCATACCCTGTATCCATATCCTGTATCTTTATGCTTTAGCTATATGGTGTGTCTGTATCCTGTATTTATATCCTTTATGTATAACATGTATCTATATCCTGCATCTATATCCTGTATCTATATCATGTATCTATGTCCTGTATATATATATATATATATATATATATATATATATATATATATATATATATATATATATATATATTAGCTGCCCGGCCCGGCTTCGCCCAGGCTCTGGCGGGGATCTATCTATCTATCTATCTATGTATCTGTCTGTCTGCTTGTCTGTCTGTCTGACCCGGCCCGGTTTCGCCCAGCCCCTGGCGGGGAGCGTCTCATTAAATTCATATAAGTAGTCATTATACATTCAAATACATTCTCTAAGCGTACAGAGTATGCGTTCGGCCCCTGGGCCCTCGCAGCTAATTTATTGGTTGCAGCTAGAAAATTTCATTTAATGTTAGGATTATTTAGTTTTTTAAATGTTGACGTATAATTTTTCAGTTATGGTCGAACACCAAATTTGATGTCTAATGTAGTTCTTTTTGATAAACAATATTTTTTGTTTTTCTGTCTGGTGCGTACACAAATAAATCCGAAGGTTTTCCAACGCGTGAGCAGGCCACACATAGCTGTCCATGTGTGAAGCACGGATTTTCCAAATTTAGTCCACACACTTGTAGCGATTGTCCCTTTGCTTTGTTGATCGTCATGGCAAATGCAAGTCGCACCGGAAACTGCAGGCGTTTGAATTCGAATGGCATGTCTGTTGGAATCATTGGGATGCGAGGCAACAGTACATCAAAGGATAGGCTTCTTCTTTTCTTAGAAAAAAACAAAAACAAACAACAACCTGCATTTTAACAGGCGTGCTGCATGTAAGGTATGCATAAGGTATGCACACCCACAACATTGAATGAAAAATGTGATGTTGACACACACGCGGCCAACATTTTTTTAAAAACAAAAACAAAATCAAGAATATACCCATTTAATTGTGTACTGACCTTCTCTCTGCCAAGCGAACGAAAAAAAAACAAATGCTTCGATTACTTCAAAAGTTACACTCCGAAAAAAGTACAGAAATAAAATTCTAACGTATCTAATCTAAAATAAATCCATTATTTTTAATGAACACTGGTTTTAAAAACATAAAAAGATGTGTTAGAAAATTTTCACTATTTAAATAGATGCATTACTTTTATAAAAATTATGAAAATGCCTTAAAGATTATATCATTATTTATTATAACTCATATGCCTGTAAATAACTATAGACAGAAAGTTTATAAATCTTTGAAAACAATGCAACAATCTATACATAAAATAATAGTGATGTTATTAAAAGTTATGACCCTTGAAATAACTTTTCTTATGATAAGTCCCCTTGATGGAAACGATAAATATTAGCTGCCCGGCCCGGCTTCGCCCAGGCTCTGGCGGGGATCTATCTATCTATCTATGTATGTATCTATATAAGTATCTATCTATGTATCTATCTATGTATGTATGTATGTATGTATGTATCTATCTATCTATCTATCTATCTATCTATGTTCGGCCCGTTCCCGTTAAAAATATAGGTAGAATAGAAGAATAGATAGAAAATATGATTGGAAGAGATCTATCTAAAGTAAACTTGGCTCCCGTTCCCGACTATCTGTCTCTCTGTCAGTCTGTCTATCTGTCTGTCTATCTGTCTGTCTGACCTGGCCCGGCTGCACCTCATTTAATTCATATAGATTTCTATAGCCAGGGGACTTAACTTAAGATATAACAATGCTACTAAAAGTTATATCCCTTTTTGTCATATATTTTTATATTTTCTTATGTTCAGTCATGTAATTACAAAATTAAATTTTAGGAAGGTAATAGCTGATAGCTGATAGATAAAACTATCACAGTTGGTTGCACAGGAATGAAAGGAAAACGTGTAGAAAATTTCATCTCAATCGGTTAGACCGTTCGCGAACGCATAAAGGACGGACATACATACATACATACATACACACAACGATTTATATATATATATATATATATATATATATATATATATATATATATATATATATATATGTGTGTGTGTGTGTGTGTGTGTGTGTGTGTGTGTGTGTGATATCTGTATCTATATCATATTTCTATATCATGTATCTATATTATACATATATATCCTGTATCTATATCGTGTATCCAGATCCTGTATCTACATTCTCAATCTAAATTGTATATCTGTATCCTGTATGTATATCCTGTGCCATGAATCTAAACTAGCAGGCCCACCAGATTAGAAGAAATACAGCAAGAAGAAATAGAAGAAAGACGAGAAAACACTTGCGCACGAATCAGCACAGGAATGGTGCACACTTTTAAACACAAAAGGCGGACAAGATTGTTGCTAGGGAGTTGGGGTTGAGAAGACCGGCATTTGTGGATCATTCAGAGATGAGAGCCAAGGAGAACAACTGGTTTGTAGCGCAGATGGACTAGAGAAATGTAAAACTATAACAGCTTTCAGGGACATGAAGATAGCTATGATGATCGAGCTAGTGTAGTGAACCATCCAGCTCAGGAAACAAGGAAAACACATCATCGAAAGTATCACTGAGTTCACACCACAACTACAACAACAAAATGGCGACAAGCTTTGCTGGGCGTTTTCCCTAGACACAGGTCGGCTTGTTACTGTCATGGAATGCCGCCTTAACATCCCAGAATATTTTTCTCGGTCTCCAAATTTGAGAGGCCAAGAAAAGAAAGAATGAATTAATCACGCTACTCCACGGCTATCTAGTCGTGAGGTAAGATTATTCACAAAAAGCCTCTAGCCATGACGTAAGCTTGCAGATGGCAAGTAAAATGGGATACTTGAGATGGACACAACTAGATAATTTAAATTAGTCTACACCTTGGAAAACTGCTGACCCAGACGGGCTATGACACCACACAGACACATTGGCACCTTCTCGTCCAGGTAGACCCTGGCTGAATCAACAATGAACTGGGCCATTGGTTGAATAAAGGCAATTAACGCCAGATGGAGATAATAGCCATAGGGCGGTAAACAAGCCAAGTCAACTCAGATCGGCAGACTCAGTAGAGTGTGAAAACAGACCTTGTAAAACCGGTCAGCTGTGAAGTGTCAAGACTGGCCACACAAAGTAAATGTTGGCTATTGAAACTGAAGCAGGAATACTAGAGGTACATGGTGTGAAATCACTGATAAGACTCAGTGGGCTAATAATTGTCAGAACCACAGGTGTGAAGGCTAGTGTGCATGCAGAAATAATTTTTATGACTAGACAGACTTGGAGTTAATTGCAATTAACGTCAGGGGGAGATAAGAAAAATTTATGGATGGAATTCCTGGGAGATAAGTGTCTACTGCTAGGCTAGGTATAAAAACCCACGATAGACCTTTTCCCTTTAGATTAAGTCTGACTTCAGAACAGGTAGGCAGCCAGCTCAATGTTTGTAGTCATATGTATGATTATTATGTTGGCTTCTAGGAAGGATTTCTTAGTAACTAGTCCCTTAGTAAGTCTCTTAGTTTCTTAGATGGATGGACCGATTTTCAGTCTATATCTGATCTAGGTTATTTCAAGAACTATCTTTGGCGTAGGTTACTTGAGTGTTCTTTCTAAGTTCTGTGTTCAATACCATTGTGATTCATGTATTACTCTTCTGAGAAGTAGAAACTTGTGAAAGGCATATCATTGTCTGGGTATACTTTTAGGTGTCTTGGTAGAAGCTTGTCATTTCTTGGTACACTATCATAGTTGCTTGTTGGTGTTTGCATTTGTTGTACAGAATATAGTCAACTGACTATTTATTTAATTCTTACAACAGCAGTAACTAAGTGATGATTAAACCGGGGAGATCAGCAAATATGGCGGGTCTGTGTGGTCACTTCAATTAGACTTGTTGTATATCTCATTTTGTAGCTATACAATATAAGTACTCATTAATAATGCCTGATGCTATTATGTTGAGTATCATTAGATGTCCATCTTGAAGTAATATAATGTTCATGGATAGGTTGGATGTATGTATGTGTAATTTCATATGAATATACGATGCTAGGAATATGCTTCGTACATATTCTTTTTGTGTATATACGTCTCATTTCGTATACATACAAACTAACTAGTGCATTAGGCTATGATGTTAAAGTATCATAATATGTCTAGGTTAATAAATATGTTTATGTGTATTGGATGTTTGATATATAGATTTGTCATATGCAAACCTACCAATATGAAGTGTTATGCTATTGTCTGCGCATTGGCACATTGGCCAATGATTGAGTTGGAAGCAGAGGCGTAATGGTACAGACATTACCGACACTTGGTATAGGGTATATGGTGCTAAACTTTCTCAGTGTATTGTGGGCGTGCGTCCACGGTAATGCATGGAAACCTGGCACAGCTACTGGTCATGGCTTGTAAGCCCGGATGACCCGGCATTATTATAATACCATTACCAATCCTGTGAGCTGCTAAACCAACTTTGGACGGAGCGGCTGTACGACACATAATTTCTGTATTAGCGACATGGACATGGGGCGGCAGAAATGTAATAATTACAGGCGTGTGAGACAATTGAAAAGCCCGTCCCAGACTAAAGACAGTAGGGAGAAGGAGGATGTTGAACGCAGTAGAGCTGGAAGATAAACTTGGCCAGACTGGTCATTGTATATGTTTGTGTTATGATATGTTTTAATTAGGATTGCGCTGATGTAGAACTGATATAACACATTCTTGACTTTCTTTCAAGCTCTCACAAGGAGCACCTATGTTATAGATCTCAAGACTACTGACTAGGTAGTGTCAGGACTGACAGGATTCGTCAGAATACCGGCAAGCTGTTCTTTTTTGAGTCTACTGGAGAGTGGGGATCTGGACCACAGATCCAGATAGTTCAAGTAAAAGATACGTAATGTTTCTCATCACTATCTATATGATATCAACATCACCATTTTGAATAACATCCAATGTTTAATATGATTAGTAAATAAATGCTGTAGTATTGTAACTCATAGTTCTGTCATTATAATTTTTTCCAATTGTGCATACGTGTTGTGTGTGTACATTGTTGGGGGTTCACTTACACACCAAGGAAAGGAGCAGTCAGGGAGAAAAACCTGTACTAGGATAGTTGTCCTTAAACTTTAATTCAGACTTAAAAATCTATCCTAGCTAACATTCTCTTTCCTATTCCTTGGCGAATATTCAGCACAGTTCATTTCAATTTTGTAACGAGCCACTTAGAGCTGTACGTTGGCTATTCATGGGCCTAATCTATAGTTCAGCCATATAGATTTTGTCCCTAGTCAGTTTCTGACTATTTGGGGTTGCTCGCCAGTAACTAATACTTTCATCTAGCCGGTGGGGCACCCCGACTTCTGACAGTTACAATGCTTGTAAGTAGATATAGTTAAACTGCGACAGTGAATAGAGACGAGAGAATGACGGTGAGTCAGCAGTCTTGACGATAATGTTATCAACTAATTAAAATATTGAACAATTTGCCAATAGTCGGGTGTAGAACGCGACTAACGGCGCAATAGCCGGCAGCACGTCGAAACTGGTATGTTCATGCTGTACTTGAATAAACTTTATAGTTGGACATTAGGACGCAACTGGTGTTCACGTTATTCTTCATCGTCAGTGTTAACTGCCATTGTTATATATTACGAGCCGTGGAAGGTCACTGGAAGATGTGGGACGCTTGTAACGGTAGAAAAAAAACCACGGAGAAACGCCAAATATTCAACAAAGAATTAACAACGCAATCATCAGGAATATTAAATGACATTAAATAAAGACATGGTGATATTCAAAATGGAAGCACGACTACAGAGGAGATTAATATAATCCGGCTCTCACCCTAATTCATTTTCGTGATGGTATTTGTGCAGGCTGCTACGAACAAAACAAAATATTTAAAAAATACTGACAATCAGCTGCCAGTGGACTATATTGTCGTGGAAGACCTATCTAAGTGTACTAGTGCCTTAATAAACATACTCTAATCAACGTACAAAGAATTTTTTTTTAGAAGTCAGATTTTAGTACTGCCAGCTTCAGTAGCGTGCAGGTTGCAGTCAACCCACTTTTAAGGGAGCGTCACTTTCAACGGGCAACAAAGTAGATCCTGAAGCCTGCTGAAGCAGACTGAAGCCTCTATCTGCGTGGAGTGGTGTCAGTCACCTGGAAATAGTCACCAGGGACACCAAGACTGGATATGCACGAGTTAGGTTGTTTCTTTTTCACTTATGTGTGTGTCTTAGTCAATAGTCCAGAGTTTTCAGGCACCCTTCCATCGCTCTTTGTACTCATCCTCACCACTTTGTCTTGTATTGTTGTTATTTTTGAATAGCATCACAGAGGGTTCGGCACACCGCCAGCTTCGCAACAACACAACCAGAAGCGATGCTGGCAAGAAATACTCTGGCAAAGAACACCTCCTGTCATAGAGTAATACTATAGTCCGGAAAAAGTTGGTATATGTAGTATCCGCAATTATAGTACATTGTTTTATTCAACAATATTATTGGCACATAGATAATATAAGGTGTACTACAACAACCATGTCTACATTAGGAGACTTTATAGCACCAGGTGAGAAATGCGACTTGACATGCCCTAAACTTATGGCCTGGGCAAAGAATAAAGTTTCTGAATTCCAAGCACAGCAGTAAGAAGAGAGAGCAGAAGCAAGAGAAGCCAGAGAGGCACAAGAAACAGCAGCTAGAGAATTTACAGAGGCACAAGAAGTAGAAGCTTGAGAAGCCAGGGAAGCCATGGAACTAGAAAAAAGGAATAATAGCTGCTCTAGAGAAACAAATAGAAAAAGAAATGGAACTAGAGAAATAGAAAATGGAGAAGGAAATGCAACTAGAAAGAGAAACATTAGCTTTCCAAGAAAAAAAAAAGACCAGCTTTTGAACAGGTCAAACTGGCAGCCGATCAACTTATTTAGGACAAAGAAGTAGAAGGGAATATAAAATAAAGATTTTAGAGATGGAAAAAGAAGCAGAGATCGCCAAAAATAAATTAACATGCAAAACCTTGCCCCCACCCCTCCCCTCCCGTCTTTCAAGAGATATCAGGGAATTATTAGAAACTTTTCCCAGGGTGATGCTATATCAGCATGGGTGACGAATTTAAAAATCCTTATGAACCATTACAGGGTGCCGCCAGAAGAATGGACAATCTTGTTTCATAAGCACCTCGCCCTGGAGCCATTACAGATTGTCGAGGTCATACCAGAGCAGCGGCGAACAGGCTACCACTACATAAACGAGAGAGTCCTTGCACATTTTTCTTTTGATACAGCGGGTCTCCGCACAGCCTACAGGGCATTAACACCAAAGGCAAACCAAACCTGTATTGGATTTTGTATCCAAAACCACGTCGCTATTTGGTAAGTGGTTAAAGTCTGCAGATGTAGGGACGGACTATAACAAGCCTAGGGATCTCATGCTTCAAGATAAATTAATCTCAGCAGTGCCACATAAGATGACAAAATTTCTTGTAGAAAATAAGTGTTCAATAATATCTGAGATGGAGTCCAGAGGGGAATCGTTTTACAACGCGCACAGAGATAGTTTTGCAGAAGGGGCTCAACCGAGCTAGCAATAGGGGCGGCGGCCAGGTTATCTAACCAAAAATACAATACTTCAGGCAAGTACCAATACTACAACTACCATGTATAATCTAATAGACCCCACCAGTTTAGCCCGGATCAACAACGACCATCGAACACAACAAAAAAGGGGAATAATGATCGATTGTAAGTACTGTAAACGACATCATGGGTCACTAGAAATGTGCGACTCAAATCCCGACTACGACTCATACATTTAACATCTATCCTTGAAACGAAACAACAAATATTCAGATTATATAAATATTCTTAAATGTTTTCTTCGTAATAGTTTCGGCCACTTGACAAAGACGGGTCGGCTACGACAACTTCCAGGGACGCCAATATGTCTTGCGCTATGTCAAATAGCGACGACGAGGAAAAAAAAAAACACGAACGCGACAGACATATATTAGACAGGATGACGGTAATAATAATAAAGCTTACATACAAGAAGCTAACTCCGCCTATATAACGGACGGAAACTTAGACGTCCGACTGGCTTTAGTGAATGGGTTAGAAGTGAGAATGATCCGGGACACCGGAACTTCAATTATTGGCGTAGACCGGAAACTCGTGAAAGACGAAGATTATACTGATGAAAAAGTGACGTGTAGAACATTTGGGGGTGCATTAGAGTAGTATCTTCTTCTTCTTTGCGTTCATCCGGAGTGTTTTTTCAGATGTGATTGCGGTGTCTAAGTTATGCGCCCTTGGGCCGAAACCCGTAGGCCAACACATCCGGTTTTTAGCGTGCTTTTTTGACCAGGTAGCATTCCTGGGAGACTCTCACTTTTGCGGTACCGTCCACAATTCAGCTGGCCAAGTTGGAACGGTCGAAGACTTAACGTTCATCCCTCACAGGAAGGCAGGGACAGTTCATGGCATTTTCCGCCATCCAGCGTGGCTTTCATAATTACGGGGCCGACACATAGCGGTTCAACGTGGGAATCGTCACGTCCTGCTCATGGCTGCTTTAAATTCCTCACTTCAATATATTGGTATTTCGTTCGCCCCAGGCCGTTCCCGCACAAACCAGAAAGGTCTGCAGACGGTATCCACTCAGCGAGTTTTCGGTTCGGACATGTGCTTGTCGTTGTGCCCGTCAGATCTATTCCAGGCACGACTTACATTCGGAAACTACCTAGTTAGAGCTGTTCCGAACAAGAGCAGCATTCGGAAACTAGGTAGTCAGAGCTGTTCCTAGCACGAAAGACATTTCACTCGGCGTTGTCCCTGATTTATTTGCACCCGTAGGCCAGCACATCCGGCTCCAGCAGGCATTTTTATGGGTTAGCCTTCCCAGGGTTTCGAGGGACGATAGACTGTTAGTGCTTTTTTGTCGCCCACATCTCAGCTGGTAAAAGTAGAACGGTCATCGACATCACGGTAAACCCTCAAGGGAAAGCAGGGGCAGACCATGGGCTTTCCCCGCTATCCAAGGAGACTTCCATAATTGCAGAGGCGGCACATATTGCTCTGAGACTGGGCTCACCTTAGGATTTGCCACGTCCTGCTCATGGCTTCTTTAATTCCTCACTTCCATGTTTTGGGCATTTCGCTTGCCACTGGTCGCTCAAGTACACACCAGGAACGGTCAGTCTGCGGGCGACATCCACTACGTAAGCTTTCGCTTCGGACTTCGGGCCACGAAATGGATGCGCTAGCCGTGCGTTCCATTTCGTGTTATTGAGACGTTTTTCCACCTCTGTCTAGACTCTCTATGAATTAGATACAGACAGTTTTCGTAACCAATTTCATTCGACTGGGCAACCTCTTCTACCTTTTAGTACTCGCTCACGAGGTAGGTTACATGTGCTGCCGGCTCAGCACCTTACCTCCAGTTTGCCAGTGGTCGGGTGTATAACGCGATTAACGGCGCAACAGCCGGCGGCACGCCGAAACTGGTATGTTCATGCTGTTCTTGAATACACTTTGTAGTTGGACATTAGGACTCAACTGGCCCTTATGTTATTCTTCATCATCAGTGTTAACTGCCATTGTTCATTGTCACACGTCGTTCTTGATGATAATATCACGAAGTTCTTACGATGATAGGTTCATGATATTGTCGTGTGATGGTCGTTGTCTAGGTAACGATACTCATGGTGTGTCAATGGAGATATCTTACTGTCTTGCAATATAACTCACCCCCGAAGTACACCTTCACCAGTCATGAAACAAGATTGAGTTGGCGCACATAATCATTTATTCCAGAAATAAGACGGACAGACGGAACATGTATATATATCCAGAAACAATGTAATCCATAGAATATAAATATCCTCCTCACAATTTAACCAGCACACATAAAAGCCTTCTCACGGCCTGCTTCTTATCAAAATCCACAAGACAGGTAATCCAGCTACTATCCACGACTGGATCTTCCACAATACAACCCACACATTGGGTTGTAGCCACTGCTCAACTATGCAACCCACTCTGGGTTAGGCCTGTCTTCACCACTAGCAGAACAACACCACACGGAGATCTCTAACTCCGCTTCTCCTTAGACTACCGATCAGATCGGCATCTACACATCAACTGTCCTGAAGTCCCTTGACTTCACACAAAACTAAACTATTCTTCCCCCATCCCCTGGGGTCCACACTCACCCTTCCCATTATTTCTCAGGACTGGCTGTTTTCTCATAGCCAGGTCAGTCACTTTACTGTCCCCCACTTTCATCTCCATTCTTTCTCATGCCCGGTCACTCACCTCAATGTCAATGACCACAGGCATGTGTCACTACCCCACCCTCAAAAGAAAACATCGTTTTCAAATGTTGGGAGACTAAAACTTATTAAATATGTGACCCAGACACATTGCCTGGGTAGTCGTAAGTATAAATCCAACTTACTCTAGCTACCAGACTAAATAATACATCAAATGCACATAGTACACTCCCATATTCCCCACACATAAATACAACCATCTTTCTATCTTGTGTACTAATGCATGAACTAATACATCACATAATAATAATACATCATAGAAAAGCATTATACTTATGTACCCACAGGTCTATTAATATGTTACGACCACACAATACTATTTGTGTACCGACCCTATATCAGGTGGTTCTGTTCTTGCCTTAACCCACCTCTGATTCCTGTCGATGCTGTGTCTACCTTTCATGTATCCATGACTCATGGTACCTCTACAATTACAACATCTGTTTGCTATCCCTAGCCCTGGGTCAGTAATGTCGCGAACACTCTTTTAACCTGACTCAACTTTCCTATCTGCATATTGCAACGTTACACTTGAGTCTCTGTTTAGTCTGAACTCTTTATTCAATCTTGGCCCATATACCTGGCACCTTGCTTTCTGCTGCATACGCCTTCTGCCTATGTGCCCTGCACATGCACTATCCTGAGCTGTTCTAGTATATCGGTCTCTATGTGCTAAAGGTACTGCTCCTTGCCCACGTGCAGTTCCACTATCTGAAAAGCTGCGAGTGAGAACATTGTTCTTCCTCTCGAAGCACCATCTACCTTTCTCTGACTGCCTATGTTCTACTCTCCTACACCCTTGGGAACATTTGTTCAGAGTAGTATCTTGTCTCTGGGAGCCACTAGCACTATATTTGGGATCCATTCTCATCTGCTCAGCTGTACTATCCTTGTCCTGAGTTCCTGTGTCTACTTCAAGTGCCTCTTCCACCTCAGCTATACTCTCTAATGTAGGTTCTCTTGTGGTAACTACCTCATTACTGCTTACACTATATTTTTGGTCCCAATAAACTACTTCCTCTTCTGTACAATCTTTAACTCTTATAACATTTCGTATGATCAAATCAGCCACCGGTGAGTCCAAAACACACGCTGTCACTCTTCCAGTGATATATGGTGTTTTTACTGTTATTATGGCTACTGGGTAGAACTCTACTGTCCCATTAAATGTTATGGATCTAATCTTTTTCCCTGTATAATCCGAGGGATCTATTAATCTTCTCCTCACTCCGATAGACGTACATCCGGAATCCCTAATTGTTAACGCTGGCCTATCATTAACAAACCCATGATGCATCTTCAGACTTCCTCCTTCATGTACTGCTGATCTTGCTTTAACTGTGTGACCACATATTAAGACTGGCTGACTGTCTTTTTCAAAAAGAGGTTTGCACCCACTACAATCTTCATTGTTCAGCGTCTCAATTACTTGCGCTGCATTTGAGTGCTCTGTTTCTCTCATCCTACATTGATGACTGACATGCCCCTTCCTTCCACATTTGAAACAAGTGATCTCCCTTTTACTGTTGTTCGTTGGTCCATCTGATGGTTGTGCATCACAATCTGCCATTTTGTGTCTCCAGCTCCCACAATTCCAACATCCGGCATAATTTTGACGTCTCTGGAAATTCCCTCTTCTATATGGGTACCGTCCTACTCTACCCACATTGTTTCCTCGGAAACCATTATCTTGAAGTTCTTGCTGCTCACCTTTCTGTGCTGAATCCACACTTTTCGCCCTTGGTCTGATGACTGGATTCTGGTCCTGTGTAGTGTACGCTGCACATACTATTTCCTCACTCATTAGTTTTCCAATAGATACGTTAGGATGTGCAATCATGTAGTTTTGCCCTAACTGAGACATTGTGTCTATGTCCTTTGGCTTACGCTCCTCAAAGAACGCCACTAAATTAGAATTGCATGCAGATACTACCTTGTCTCTTAACATTAAATGTACTAATTTATTAAAATCTTTCCCTACTTCTGCGAGCTCCATCCATTTGTTAAATGTATTCTTTACAGTGTTAACAAAGTCTGTGAAATCTTGATTTGTCTCTGGCACTAACTGTCTAAACTTTGTCCTATATCCATGCTCAGTGAGTTGGAACTTTGTCAGCAAACGTTGACGTAAGATAGTGTAGTTGTTCCTTTCTTCTACAGGTAAATTGAACATGGTGTCTAGTGCCTTGCCCGTAAGAAACTCGCCAAGTCGCATCCCATATTCTGCTTCCGGGATCCCTAGAGTTTTCACAGATGATTCGAATCTCGAAAGATAGGCCTCAAGACAATCCCGGTCCGTAAAGTATGGCAGTTTCAATCTCTGTGACGACTGCGATGGTCTTCCGCTTTCCTCACTTTGACCTTTCGAAGATAGTTCTAGTTTTCTTAACTCGATTTCAGTTTGCATCTGACACTTGATCTTCTCTTTCTCAATTTCCATTTCAGCTAACTTTACTTGTGTCTCTTTCTCTTCCTGTAGACGCTTGTTTTCCATTTCAGCTAGTTTTACTTGTGTCTCTTTCTCTTCCTGTAGACGCTTGTTTTCCATTTCAGCTAGCTTTACTTGTGTCTCTTTCTCTTCCTGTAGACGCTTTGCCTGGCGTTCATTCTGCCTCTCCTCTCTTTCCGTCTGCTTTTGTTCTTTTGCTTCGGCATACTCCTGTAACTCTTTACCTTTCAGGCCTATTCGTTCACCTGCTTCAATATAGTCCATTAAAGTAGGCATCTTGTACTTGCGGACACGTTGCTGTCTGTCAGCCAACTATAAATGTAAAGACTGTGCTACTAGTCCTTTGTGTGCCTTCAATACGTACACTACCACTCCTTGTGCACGTAACTTCGTAGTGCTAAAATATCACTCTGTACTCACCCAGTCACTCTATAAGCACTAGGTAGTGAGGGAAAATATCCTCCCTAATCCCTCGCATATATCTATAACAAATAGTTGTATAATATTTCTGGAAATATTGTTAAACATACATATAAATACATATACAAAACGAATGAATGATAACACTAAGTGTTTTCTATAAAAACGTTAGACTCACAAGCCAAGTACACGGAGACGGTGATCACACAGAAATAAACCACAGTAACAACCACAAGCTTGTGTAGGGACACCCACAGTGCGCGTAATATATAAATATAAACTGACAAAGACCACTAGACAGTAGAAAAGACGAAAGATTACAATAATACCATATATCCGACCACACCAAATATCATATGTAAATATAACGAAAAGAAAAAAAAAATTATAGCATACAATTATACAGAAATCTGACGTCAAACACAAACTGGCACGTTATATAATTCAGGACCGTCCCTGCAGAACCAAATAAACCGACCTTTCGATTTTCTTCCCAGACATTATATATGGTGCACCTCAGAAAGTAACTTTTCGCCCTGTCTCCCGGCCTTCGAGAAACAACACAAAAATCCCCTACTCTTGACAAACACTGGACCACATACAAATAATTGCGTAACACCCGACAACAATAAATATGACGATGGGAGCAAAAAAAAAATAATGTGTAACTGGTTGGCCGACAAATATGTGCATATTAATCCGTCGCCAAAAGTTCTTATTTTGCTGTTAATAGTTTTTCACAATATGCTGGAAATGTCTGTGTTAAATTCTCCGAAATGTTTACGACGCTAGATTTCAAAGCGACTTCAGTGGTTACTTCCTTTCGCGTTGTGATCACTAGTTCCAACTGTCCGAAACGTTGACGGTAATAATAATTATCCAAAGTGTTCTTTCGATTGTCGTACGAATTGGAGATGATGGTAATTATCCCAAAATGTTCTGGATTGCCGATGAAAGACAAAGTTCAAAGGAAAAATTGGCCGCAAATGCCCAGTGCTATAACCCTGTACCGTCAGTTCTTTTTGGCAACTGTATGCACCCTTGTGTGCGGTGATGACACCACGTTAAAATGTTTGCTCATAACAGAATAATGATGACAATAGTAGAACAGTTCAACAAAGCAGAAACATAAAGTCTGGTTTTCATTCATAAACACGTTGTTTATCCAGTTCTCTGGAAAATTTCAGTAACTTTCCACTGTGCCCAACCTTGACCTTGCCGGACATCTCAAGTCAGTACCTCAGTCTTCTTTGTCACAATAATCCACACTGACTGTCTGTAAAATGACCGGACACTTTTCCGTCATACAAATAACACTTTCCACCCAACCTCTCAGCCCCGACACGGCTGCTCTATTAACTCCGTGGAAAATCACACTTTCCACTGCTGTGTGGTAGGGGTTAACGTAACTCTCCCCCGTCGTATCTTTCCGGTGAATCAGCGACTGTCAATTTTCTCTGTTTTTCAAACATGTACTTCCCCAGTACTTGGACGCTGGTGTCTCCACCCGTCCTATTTGCTGCGTCTATCAATAATAAATTGTCGACCTGCGAACACACAGTGCGCTTGTCTCGCACACACACACACATGTCAGTATCTTTGAATTTTCAATCCTATCCTGTCCCACACACACCTAGGACTGACCTCACTTGTTGCAAACCCCTCACTGTCCACGCGACATTTCCTCTGTGCTGTCCGTGACCAAACACCCCTGCTACTGCAATCGACTCTCCCGGCCGATTTGTGCTGCGTTAATTCTCGTCTGTTTACGTGTGCTGACCGTCGTTAATTTACCTGTAGTGTGACCTTCTCGCGAACTGTCTGTTATCTTTAGTATTACTGCCTGGTATCTCGTGAACTCTGTCCTTGACACACACGCACAAACGAGTTGCTGTTAATCTCTTGACGCAGTACTGTCTAAATTGATGGAACGAAGTCACCCGATAATAACTCCTCTCTCAGCGAAGAGCCCACAGATATCTCAGAATTACACCAATGTCCATAATGCAATGGGTTTCCCGATCGGACGAGCTCTCAGATTTTCACACGTCGTTCTTGATGATAATATCACGAAGTTCTTACGATGATAGGTTCATGATATTGTCGTGTGATGGTCGTTGTCTAGGTAACGATACTCATGGTGTGTCAATGGAGATATCTTACTGTCTTGCAATATAACTCACCCCCGAAGTGCACCTTCACCAGTCATGAAACAAGATTGAGTTGGCGCACATAATCATTTATTCCAGAAATAAGACGGACAGACGGAACATGTATATATATCCAGAAACAATGTAATCCATAGAATATAAATATCCTCCTCACAATTTAACCAGCACACATAAAAGCCTTCTCACGGCCTGCTTCTTATCAAAATCCACAAGACAGGTAATCCAGCTACTATCCACGGCTGGATCTCCCACAATACAACCCACACATTGGGTTGTAGCCACTGCTCAACTATGCAACCCACTCTGGGTTTAGGCCTGTCTTCACCACTAGCAGAACAACACCACACGGAGATCTCTAACTCCGCTTCTCCTTAGACTACCGATCAGATCGGCATCTACACATCAACTGTCCTGAAGTCCCTTGACTTCACACAAAACTAAACTGTCCTTCCCCCATCCCCTGGGGTCCACACTCACCCTTCCCATTATTTCTCAGGACTGGCTGTTTTCTCATAGCCAGGTCAGTCACTTTACTGTCCCCCACTTTCATCTCCATTCTTTCTCATGCCCGGTCACTCACCTCAATGTCAATGACAACAGGCATGTGTCATTCATGTTACGAGTCGTGGAAGGTCATTGGCATATTGTATCTATATCCTCTATCTATATCCTGTAAGTAAGTCCGGTAACTATTTCCTGGATCTATATCCTCTATCTGTATTCTGTATCTGTATCCTGTATTTATATCCTGTATTTATATCATGTATCTATATACTGTATCACTATATACTATATTTATATCCTGTATCTATGTCCGGTAACTATATCCTGTATCTATATTAGGTATCTATATTAGGTATCTATATCCTGTATCTATATCCTGTATATATATATATATATATATATATATATATATATATATATATATATATATATATATATATATATATATATATCCTGTATCTATATCCTTATCTGCTGGTCTCCCTTGTCTACGAGATTCTCCTTAGACTTTCTTCTTAATCCCGTATACTCTCGTGAGTAACATGACGTGCGCAAGAATTGGTAGCGGTTCTCTCCGCGTCGGTATCTTACAGGTATGTGAGCCGGTCGCTCGGAAAGCAATGACAAACTACTGAGCGTAATCTTGTCAAGAAATCAACATTCAGCTGAAAGATGCTGGTGTTGACAGCAATGTCCGGTAAAGGATATGTGAACAAAAAAAAAAAATAACACATATCCTTATCTATACTCTGTATCTATATCCTGTATCTATAACCTGTATCTATATCCGGTATCTATATCCTGTATCTATATTCTGTATCTATATCCTGTTTCTTTATGTCTGTATCTAGATATATCAATCTCATATTCCAGTCTCTGGTATACACGAGAACAGCTCTCATGAGACTTAGAAAGAGAAACAAAGCAGAGAGAATCGATTTTTATTGACACGTTTCAGTTTTTGTAATTTGATAGACGCAGCTCACTTGAGGGCGGCACTGTTGAGTGACAAGTGTACAACGAGGACAAACATTGCAAGACATCTTCCATCAGATGTTATGACGTTTACAAGACAGTTGTACCGATTCACCTGTTTAAAAATGTTCCCACTTACTTAGATGTTGCATTGTGGTATTTCTTTTTTCTTGAAGATTACTACAATTTTTATGTTTATTTTCTTATAATTCAGTTTTGTTGACTATGTACAATAAACACATCCACTATGTGCAGAGAGTCCTATGTATTATTTTCAATCGATCTGCGTCATACTGCATATCTTATAATGCTGATACTATGTCCTCGGATGGAGAAGCCACTCATATCATAATAGCAACATGACCAACATATCTTAAAAGTTGAGTTGAGTCCAGAACCGACATCACAGAACTCGGGACATTTCCATACGTGCTCCGTCCTCATCTTCAATAGCCAATGAAGAGTCCCAATACTAATGGTACAAGTAGCAGTCTGAATATGTGTCCGTCTGGCATTTCGGAGTCCTGAGTGTTGGCCAGATTCTCCGGTCACTCCCTGTAGCACCATTCCCTCCTGACCATGATGATATAACTCTTTCACACACTATACACGATCATATCTGAACAGAGGGAATAAGAACGTGTGGTCTGCACTGACTGTAAAGACTCTGATCATAACAACAAGCAACAACTGACAGGAGAAAATCGTAGCTTTATACACAATCAAATAAATACATTTCTAACTATGTTCTCCAGCTTCACCCTTTGCGCCTTGCAACCCTCCTGATGATAAGACCAGAGCACAAATTTGTTTTACCTTTCTCCGCTGTCGTGTTTTTGTTGGAACGGCGTTGTCTATTTTTGTCTGTCAACAGATCGCTTCTTCCCTTGAAGTTAGAAAACATTCTCGTACATTCGATGGCTGAAATACATTCTATCTAAACATTGATTAGGCTTCTTCTTCTGGTTGCAGCCATGTCGAACTCAAGATAGAGTGTAACTTAGTTTATGTGAAGCGAACATAATACATTGGACAGAGAGTATAATAACTTTTGCTTCTTTCGAAATGCTATTTTGCAACGGCAAGCAGGCATTGATCAACTGACAAGCAAAATCAACATAATTATAACGTGAACCTTGCATGCTCAGCCATCATTGCTTATTCAGTTATATGTTGATCTTACTAGCTTCCCATGCCGTATTTGATCACCGTTAACTACTTATTTGTAAGTCTTGTTTGCTACAAAGAGCTTTTTGTGTACGCTGTCTAGCTACAGTGAGCATTCTGCACACAATGTATGCCCAAGAGAAGCCTTATTGTTAATTATGTGTGAACGCTGTACAGTGAACTTTTCAAACACGGTTGATTTCGTGTAGATGTCAGTATTTGTATGTCCTCTTTGTCTCAATCAGGTATTTGGTAACAGATGTTACATCTTTGCACTCCCTAACAATAATAAATGCTCGGTCTCCATCAGCATATATCGTAGAGTGTCTATGTAAATTGGCTTAATCCTTACTTAATCTACAGAAGCCTCTATCAGCTGCTCATGCGCTCGCCTTGTGGCCCCTAAATGCCTGAAAGTTCAATCTAAAGGATGACCTGATGTCTTCGACGCAAGACGCAACCGCGGATTGGAAATGTGTTGTGTCTGAAATTATTTGTGAACACTTTTATTTTCAAATAAGCAACTCGTTAAAAATAGGTGTTCGAGGGGTCAGATGTTCGTCACGCGCATCAATGTGGGTGTAGTCAACCCTCTGTGAAATTACACATGTATGTATAGGGCCTATTTACCTGCCTTGCAGGTATTGTGTAATTGATGCTTGTCCCATATCTTTATATACCTCGATGTGTGAAGTGGTCAATACTAGGCCTGTTTACTCCCCTGGTGATACCTTTATTATTTTGATGAGTCATCGTGAAAGACATGTCAATAACAATAATTTCACCTGTATGGAATTCGAATACACGACACCCAGGTCAAGTAGCCACAACACTACCGCTGCTCCCAGGACAAGAAACTATCCTCATGTAGGAAAATACTAGAACAGAGAGAAATGGGAAGTCAAAGAAAGATATATGTGAACAGTTAGACATCTGGGAACATACATATAATATAAGAAACACCCACGATATAAAATTATCAGATAACAGAGAGGATAGAAGAATCATGCTCGCCGGTGTCAGTCTCAGACCCGTCATGTGACGCGGAAGGAGGACAGGTGGCCATCGCCCATTTTATGTCCGGGGTTTAGCTCACAGACGACGGGGACTCCGTGGAGAAGTAGTGACACCGCTTGCCTCGCGATCCGAAAGTTGTGGGTTTGATTACGGGCTGCGCCATTGTGTTTACTAGTGCAGTTTTCTCGAAGTCTCCTGAAGGTCGTTGCTGGAACTACAGATTTTGTGATGTGTGCGACGCGTTTTTGCCGAAAGATACTGAGCCATATGAGATCAAAACCCGGTGCAGTGAAGTCGATCATCTTGGCCTTTTAAATCGTTTTTCCCACAGACAAAAGTAAGAAAGCAATGTTATGGATTTTAAATGTTTAACCTGCGATTTATACTTGTTGTTCTCCATGCACCCAGGTCTAAAAATTGAGATTGTCCTAATTATTCACAAACCCACGTCTGATGCCCGCTAAAGGAAATTGTAAACTTGTGTATACTCCATGAGAACAAAGTCCCCAAGTCAACCAGTTCTAACGTATTGCTGCTTTCTATCGAAAGATACTGAGCCATATGAGATAAAACCCTGTGCAGTGAAGTCGATCATCTTGGCCTTTTAAATCGTTTTCCCACAGACAAAAGTAAGAAAGCAATGTTATGGATTTTAAATGTTTAACCTGCGATTTATACCTGTTGTTCTCCATGCACCCAGGTCTAAAAATTGCGATTGTCCTAATTATTCACAAACCCACGTCTGATGCCCGCTAAAGGAAATTGTAAACTTGTGTATACTCCATGAGAACAAAGTCCCCAAGTCAACCAGTTCTAACGTATTGCTGCTAATCTAGGACAAGAAGTAAACGGGAAAAGTATTTCTGGAAGCTTTGCAGATGTGTATTCATAAAGGAATGCTGAAAAAGCATTTGACAGCCAATATGAGTAATGTGGACATTTTGAGGGTGGCTAACTGGCGCAAAGACAAATTATCACAAAAATCAGAAAGAGGAAGTGGCAATTTTTGGCAACATTATGAGAAGACAAAAAATGGACATGTAACAACTGGAAACAGTTATTGACAGTCTTGTGTCATGGCACGGAAGGGAGTTAACACACGAAATGAAACATGCCACTGGGGATCACAAGATGTGAAGAAGCATGATCGCCCATGCCTGTCAGCAAGGCAGTTGATGGTGATACATTCTTGATTATCTTTACGGAGCGACAGCGTATTCCGAAGCATAGGGAAATATAGTAGGCCAGCAAATGCTGCGTTCCTCTGTACCAGCAATTTCCATCATTAGTCATTGAGTGAACTGCGTTGCACTGTTTTATCAAGCCTGTGTGGTCCAGAATATCCAACTTGAACTAGTATTTTTTTGTTTGTTTGCGGATTTGCTTTCGCAAGCCTTAGACTGTCCCTGATCTGCCTACAAGGCAGCAGGTTTGTGCATCTCTTCATCGGGTCCCTTGACCTGTCCGACATGAGAAACTCGACCACTAGCAGAAATACCGCCGATATAGTTCTTAGGTCATTGGAACACCATCCGCCTCCATCGCAACAACAGAGTCCTGCAATCGATAGCTACGGATCGAAGATTACTTCGTGATGGATCCGAGGTTACTGGGTACCTCTCAGTCGTGATTACAAGTTTAACTGGCCTCTTGGGCCTCAAAATGCTACCATTGTAATGCCAAGGGCACTTTATATGTAAGAACTTCTACTGTACTTCTTTGTTAGTTTTTCTTACCGACAAACGAATACAGTAAAACCGGTTCTGTTTCATGATTATAAATAAAGCATTCATGGACACGATGGGGAGCTGGGAGTGGCGCAAAGATTAGTAGGTTTACCTGCGGGTCCAGTGGCCATGTAGTAAAAACCTAGCCGAGATGGGCATTATTGTATAAATATGGTCTGGACTTCCAGGTGGACCCATCTTAACATGTGTAACAGGAAAAGGTATGGAAAAGTGGCCTTGTGGTATTGATCACATGGCCCCTGGAGTGCTGTTTAATTTATAAACATATATCTTTGCGTGGTGATTAATTGATGCCTTGGAATGTTGATTAATCTATAAACACATATACCTTGGAGTTTTGATTAATCAATACAATTATACCTTGAAGTGTTGATTATTCTTTAAACATATACTTTGCTGTGTTGATTAATATATAAATATTTACCTTGAAGTGTTGATTAATCTATAAACATATACCTATTAAGTCCTGGCGTGAAAACGAGGCCTTTGTTTTATCGTACAATCCACTTTGAAACATGAACAAGTATAAATATTTGGCTAACTGGCATTAATTGACAGTATAGTGAATCTTCATCTTCAATTCTAATGATTTCGAAACATCTCGTATATTAGTATTTCGTATACACATACCACGTACAGATTAAGAAGTCAATCTTGGTGGACTACGAACTTCGCGAAGTGGAAGACTGCAAGAGAGCCATAACAGTCGCACACTAAGATGGTAGACAGTTTAAAAAAAAAGTCTTACGCTCAACAGCTCAAGATTGTCAGTGGTAAGCAGTAAACGGACCTTTGACACTTCTTAAGACCGATTGGAAAAGCGGTGCAAGACCCATGTTTCCAAGCTCAGTCGACACTAGGTCAGTGATACGCCATTACCACGCTTGCCGCCTTTACTTCCGAAGACATTTCCTTGTACCTCTTTCAAACTGGGTCGACCTGGGATCCCAGGTCAATTGTAACATTTTGAATCCGCCGTGAAGCCGATGGAACCCATACCCATCAGACCGGGAGGCGAGCGTCTGGTCACTATGCTAGCGCGGCTCACTTAGGATGGTACTTAGAATTATTTCTTTCCTTACAACCGAGCTGACATCATGTCGTCACCAAAGTTCAGTTCTTCGATCCATACAGGAGCCCCAACCCTGGGAGTCTGCACCATCACCATAAGTATAACATCAATTTCGAAATATTTGTGAATGAGGAAAGTTGGAGAGTTCTGACATGTCCTTTACGGGACGTTGTAGTCAACCGTAGCATTTATTGGTTCTGTATGGGGATAATCTTCTTCTTCTTCTTCTTCTTCTTCTTCTTCTTCTTCTTCTTCTTCTTCTTCTTCTTCTTCTTCTTCTTCTTCTTCTTCTTCTTCTTCCTCTTCTTCTTCTTCTTCTTCTTCTTCTTCTTCTTCTTCTTCTTCTTCTTCAGCGTTCCGAGCGATTGAGGTTCTTTGCTGCAGATACAATCCGTCTCCATTCGTCTCTCTGGTGGACCTTCTCTTGCCAGTCATTGATTCCAAGTGCTCGTAGGTCTGTATATGTATTATCTCTCCACCGTCTTCTTGGTCTACCTCGGGGTCTACGGTCATTTATTTCCTGAGTGTAAGCGAGTTTTGTTTCCCTATTATCTTCCATTCTTTCTATATGCCCCAGCCATTGTAGTCTATTAGCCTTCATGATACCAGTGATTAGCGGGGACTTAAACAGATAATAAATGTCTTTGTTACTTCTTCTTTTCCACTCTCCACTTTGTGTATCCCAAATGGCTCCAAAGATGCGTCTTAAAATTTTGTTCTCAAAGGTTTGTAACAAGGCTTCGTTTCCTTTCGTTGAACTCCAGGTTTCAGAGCCATACAGCACAACTGGTCTGATCAGTGTTTTGTATATTGTGATTTTGGTGTTACGAGATAGCGCATTTGATTTTAGTAGATGTTGTAGTGCATAGTATATCTTATTTCCAGAGTTGATTTTGTATGGGGATAATGGTAATAGGGAAATCTAGCTCACACGCATCAATTAGAGCAGTGCACACCCTAGTAGGAGCACCTCCTAGTAGTAGCAACACGTTTGTAGACACAACGCTCGGGTTCAAAGATACCTAGACGAGAGTTAAACATCATCTTTGGGCGATTTGGAAGCAGACCGTTGTGCGTTGATTTCATTGGCATCAGGCGTCGGCCGTTCAGAAAGCAATCGAAAACTACTAAACTAATAACTGCCTAGTTAATCACAGAACAGGAGATAAATGCTGGGTTGATTGCAACATTCTGTAAAGGGCATGCAACAAACTATTATTTAAAAATAAATGCTGCTGTTGATTGCAGCGTGCTGTCAAAGAAAGACATGCAATTAACTTATTAAAAACTCTTACCGGTGGCTGGTAATGTAACTGTGTTTACTCTAATGAAAGCATATAGACTAGTACATACATATATACATGAAGTGGATGTGTGTGCACGCGCGCTTATGTATGTATGTGTGCGCGTGTCTATGTATATACATGTGTGTGCATGTGTACGTGAGTCTCCGTGTCTTTATCTATATATGCATATGTGTGTGTATATGTGTGTTCTGCACGTCAATGTGTTCACACAATAGTCTGCATGCCTGTCTATTGTTTTGCTAACGAAACGGGGCCCTGGAAGCGCTCAAGTATCAAATGAAGTAACACGATCTTGACAACGACAGCAATTTTTTTATAGTCACACCTTCTTTATTCTCGTGCAACTGAGATCTGAAGTCAGATTAGTCAGAAAATGTGTTTGCTGAAGAATGGCAATTTGTCAGACAGACTCGACACATTGAGAAAGCTCCTGGGTGAACCGTGAACGCCCCCTTCTGTTTGTGTGGAAAATTAGTAGAGATGCTTCCTTCAACTGCAACGCTTGCGATTGAGTTAAGGATAAATCCTAGTGTTAAATTATAAAATAACTCTTTATAATTGCACATTCTTTATCTGATCATCTGCCGTAGTGGGTTAGTTTAACGGGCCGATAAGTTTAACTTAACTGTTCACTTCCCATCCATGAAACTGGGACGAACGAACGAACGAACGGACTTTATTTTAAAAGGGTAACAAATTGGGCACGCAGGCCCGTCTTACATTCGGCCCTTTCGATCACTCATCTTTCATTCATCAAATGTGCATGTTACATTTACATAGGGGGAAAAAATATTGTCAAATGGATTTTGTAAGCATAAACAATGCATATTACGCATGGTACATTGACATGAAAAAAACATTGTCAAATGAAAGTTGTAAACATAAACATTGCAAATTGCAATGTTGTGAGACATATCCCCCATCCACCCTCACACCCCGCAGCCACCCACACATCCCGCAGCCACCCACACATCCCGCAGCCACACAGACATCCCCCACCCACCCACCCACACATACCTCCACGCACTCACACAGACTCAGGCAAACATACATACCGCCACCCACCCACTGATCCCCCACCCACACACATTTCCCCACCCATACATACATCCCCCACCCATCCCATAACCGACACGCACACACCCACCCACATATTCTCCACCACCCACCCACACACCCGCAACCACCCAGCAAAACACACATCACATTACCACACACACATACACCCGTCAACCCACGCATCCCGCACCTATCCACACATACATCCCGCACCCTCACAATTTTCCCCATCCACCCACACACACCTCGGCCAACCTAAACCCACTCACCCACCCAATATCCGCCACCTCTCAACTACACATCCCCCACCTATACACACATCCCCACCCACAAAAACATCTCCCCACCTGCCCATACATACCCCCACCCATAAACACCCAAAAACACACACATCCCACCCACACACACCCCACCACCCACATATACCCCACCCACATACATCCGCCACTCACACACATCCTCCCACAACCACACACATCCCCCAACTATACATTCATCTCTCACACACATCCACCCACTCACGTATTCATCCATCAACCACTCACACCCACACATCACCCACCCGCCCATCAACACATGCATCTCTCATCTACCCTCCACCCACACGTGCATTACAAGTACATAAGAAATTGAATAGCATTAATCTTATGCTTGGGGACACCGGAAATAAGAAAAGTGAAGCATATTGTAACATAAACCCTGTTCAGTCACTAGTGGTAGCAACACGAGTGCGGACTACACTTGACTTCAAAGTCAGCGAACTCAACAACAACAAAAAAAAACTGAAAAATCACCGTCAGCTATTGGTGACTTATGACATCGTTATATTTATATTTTGGGTTTTCAACATGCAGATTGTATTACAAGTGAGAATGTTGTATATTTGAAGAGCTGGACATAGACCTACATTATACTCTACTGTTGCAGAAGAATGTTACGATGGAACATGAAAGTGAGCATTGAAAGGAACATTGGGAACTTGTGCAGAGATGCAAAAGAACCTTGGCTTGAGGAAAATTTAAAACCAACACAACACCCAGAATACCAAATTAATGCACTAAAGAATTAATGACATCACTAAACACACACACACACACACACACGCACGCACGCACGCACGTACGCACACACACACACACACACACACACACACACACATCAACAGGCTGCCTAAAAACCAAAGATGATAAAATCATAATAGAGAAAGATCACATTTCAAATGCATGGTCAGGTTATGTGAAAGACTTTTATTATGATACATGAGAGGAAAAATATGAAATTCTGAATAATAATGAAGGACCATCAATTCTGAGGACGGATGTTCAATATGCTCTTAACTATATGAAAGGTGGCAAGACACCAAGTCCAGACAATTTCGCAACAGAAATTATCAATGCCTTAGAAGAATATGGAATAGAACAAGTCACCAGACTGCTGAACACAATATATGATACTGGAGATATACCTCCTGAATTATATATATATATATATATATATATATATATATATATATATATATATATATATATATATATATATATATATATATATATATATTAGCTGACCCGGCCCGGCTTCGCCCAGGCCCTGGAGGGGATCTATCTATCTATCAGTCTGTCTGTCTGCTTGTTTGTCTGTCTGTCTGTCTGACCCAGCCCGGCTTCACCCAGTCCCTGGTGGGGAGCATCTCATTTAATTAATATAAGTAGTCATATAAGCTCTCCCGTTCCCGACTATCTGTTTGTCTATCTGTCTGTCTGTTCCGGCCCCACCCAGTCCCTGGTGGGGAGCATCTAATTTAATTCATATACGTAGTCATATAAGCTCTCCCGTTCCGGACTATCTGTCTATCTATCTGACCCGGCGTGGTTTCGCCCAGCTCCTGGCGCATAGTAACTTAAAAGAATGTCCTTCCACACACCATTCAATGAAAACTGTAGAAAAAGATGGGTTACAATGTTATGCATTATGCATTATTTTTATGAAAACTTTGAAAATGCCTTAAAGATTATATCATTATATATTATAACTCATTTGCCTGAAAATAACTATAGACAAAGAGTTTAACAATAGTGCAAGTAAGTCCAACAATATGACTATAAAGTATATAGAAATGTTATTAAAAGTTATGCCCCTTGAAATAACTTTTCTAGAGTGAAGTCCCCCTGCTATATAAACATTATATAATGAAAATGGAAAAGTAAATGTTATTAAATAAGTAGAAGATTTTACATTAAGAAATTATTATAGTCGGTTGCACAGGAATGAAAGGAAGATGTGTAGAAAATTTCATCTCAATCGGATGTACCGTTATCGAACGCATCCAATACATAAATCCGCACAAACAAACATACACTCTGTTTTATATATATATATATATATATATATATATATATATATATATATATATATATATATATATATATATATATATATATATTTATAGCAATCCCAAAGAAATCAGGAGCCTTGGGATGTAATAAACATCTAACAATTAGTATAATGAGCCACACTACTAACATTGTGCTAAGAATCATCATGCGAAGATGAAGAAAATACGACCTGAAATGGAGGGAGAACCATGTGGGCTTGTAGAAGACAAAGGCACAGTAAGTGCTATGGATATGCTGAGAACATTAATTGAGCGTTCGATGTAGGTAAACAAAGACCTACATCTTTGCTTCATTGACTACACAAAGACTTTCGATGAAGTAAAACATGTCGACATGATGAAGATGCTTGCAGATTTAGAAAATGACGAGAAAGACCTTAAACTTGTAAAATAAAACATACTGGAAACAACAAGCTGCTATAAAGATTGATAGGCGTAGACAATCAAACATTTTTGTGCACCTTATGAGAAGAAATAAACTAGAGAATTTGGTGACAACTGTCAAGACTGAGGGAAGAGAAGTAAATACCTGGATGGCTTGACCACATGGCACAATCGAGACAAAAACACAGAGCTGATTCTGGTGATCGTGTAATATGGCGAAACATGATCGCCCACGCTTACCGGCATGGCCCATGATGATATAGATGTATGCATATCTATGTGTTTATAAAGAACAAAGCATCACACATTATCATTGAGGATCATTGAATAGAATGCCTGACGATAACTTTCCGACACCTGTGACAGAATAAATAAGTTCCACCATCGTGCCGCGGCTCCCCCATTCTTTAATTCACAATATTTTCATTGCATATTTCTTCCTGGCTTCAAACAACTGAAATTGCTCCCCTGAATATAATTCATGTTTCTATGTATGTTTAATGCTATATGTCTAAACGCAGAAGCTGGAGACTAGGAATGTTTTATGGCTGGGGTCTTGTCTCAGACACGAGCTCTAATGATTGTACCCGCATGAGGTTGTTCAAACTTGGCTGGGGTTACCAATCTCGCCTTGATTTCCACAAATAAATTTGTCAGTTGTCCATTATCTGCTTCACAAGTAATCGCGGTCTGTCTTCACGTGTTGGTTTTATTTCTGGAGATCGCTTCTTGTGAGTACTCTCTCTCTCTCTCTCTCTCTCTCTCTCTCTCTCTCTCTCTCTCTCTCTCTCTCTCTCTCTCTCTCTCTCTCGCTCTCTCAGTTTGCACTTCGTTGTACAAAAAAAAATGAAAATGAAAAAAAAAATACGATAATCGGATTAAAATTGCCATGGTACACAATCCGAATTAAAGTGTAAATATGTATGTTATATATTTCAGCTTGAAGGATTTATCTAATTACTTTAGTTTATGTTGAGTCATTTCTGCAGTATATACCTGTCGAGATGCAGCGAGATATGTCAGGCAAAACATCTTGCATTCTATTATTTGTGTCTTTGTTATTCAAATTCACTACGGGAAAACATTGTTATGAATAATATATTTATTGTGAATAAGGTGCTGACCTAATATATATTAGACAAATTGACACTCGAGGATAATTGTGTCAGTATCGATTGCCTTATCTCCCATACACATTCTCTTGTCCATTTATAAGCTGTTTCGGCCTGAAAGTCAAATCCAAAGAGAAAGAGCTCGCTTCTCGAAGAGGATTCGAATACACATGATCTCCTTGCGTTCTTGCCACCATTGCTGCTGTGGCTCTCATTATGGGACAAGTCGCTACTTATTGCGCTGTTATCAGCCGTTCGACAACTAAATAACCCACAGATGGTAACATTAGATAGTTTGACAAAATGTGGCGTTGTGGTTTTATATAACACAGAGTACGGAAGAGTAAGGAGATATTTTGAAAACATAAAATTAACTCAAAAAGAGAACTGGTTACTCAATTCTGAAGATGAGAGTCCATATTATTTGGACAAGTCATGAGAAGGGGAAAGCTGGAATTCTTCATGAGAACGGAAAGGGGGAGAGGGAAGAGAAACAGAAGGGGATGGAGAGAGAATATTCTCGGCAGTTGAATATCATGCCATTGTCAACAATTCATGTTTCAGGCATCATCGGATTACTTCTCCCACACCATACAAGAGACTTGCAGTCGTGTGCGAGGAATGAAATGGTACATTTTATTGCCGTTGGCTCTTTACAATTGCAAAACAGTCGCTATCTAATCACACATAAAGTCACAATATTCTCTATCAATAGTTTTCCTAACCCCTATAGCTATTCTCTATCTACTAGGCTACATGAAAACACATATCTATTCTATACGATGTAAACACTACAGAGTCAGTCCCCAGTCTGACTTGCTTCACTCGCGTCGCTACACGCCTCGCGGAAGGACCTTCATACGCCCTTCGGCTCCCTGCGTGCTAGGTCAGTTAGCACGCCCCTATTAGCTGGCTTTGCTTTGAGTGCTAATCGTTGCTATCACGCAGGCGTGATTCTGTCGTGACCAGTAGTGCTAACTATCTGGTCAACGCCTTCGTGTGAGGACTAGTTAATAGTCCCCCTTTTCTCTCATCTATCCTGCCCTGATCCCGGGCACTATGTTCATTTAACTCTATCTGAGGTTGACCCCCACGTCCTGGTGGTGTTCTATCATGAGGCAGTCTTTGACACACACCCACCCCTCTTGTGTTGCGTCATCAACTTTGACTCATTGGTTGTGACGCAAGAGGTTTCTAAAAAAATTAGTGTGTCTAATTTTTGTCAAAGACTGTAGATAACCTGGCTTTGGGCTACCTAATAGACCTACTGACTAATGTCACAATGTAGCATCACTTTACTTGGCTACTGGCAATCGCCACAAACTTGTCTGGTTGGCGTGAGCCCTATTCTCAATCGCAATATTATATTAATTAGAGGTATGTCTGAACCGGACCGTTGTCTTATAAGACCTGCCCTCAAATAGTAAATTAACTCACTACCCATACAAAGTTGACTTTCTGAAGGTCAACACATGAATTGCTTCATGTCCCCCATATAATATTAAACAACCATTACACAAGCTGTGAGCGACAGGCTTTACCTATCTCGCTTCCGCGTGTAAAGTCATATTTCACTGTTAAGTTAGTGTTTCGTTGTCTATTATGTCCCCTGACCCGGAGTTATCTCCCTTTGATCTAATAAAAGTGTATGCAATTTACATGTTTGTTTTTCTGGTTGTTTGTGTGTTTGGATGTAATTGAACGTATAATCTACCCTCTAACATGTGTATCTAATTATCATGTGTATGTAAGTTAGTTTTTCAAGTGCCATAATTCATTTAACTGTGGTCACAAACATGTGTATAATACAAATCTGTGACTACGTTTCTGTCTTATGAGACTCAAAATACTTTCACTAAGATCCTAAACTAAAATACTCAAAATACATTCATTACAACACATTTTCAACATTGAAACCAACATTTGACGGCAATCAAAATTAAAAAGTCTTGTTGAGCGGCAGAAAAAATCCGCTGACTGTTCTCACTCTCTCCTGTATATTTTACATTTGTTCTCTCTTTCACAATTCTGTCACACATCTTTCACCTTCCCTTATGTCACACTTCTTGTACCCTCACTATTGGCACACATCTTTTACCCTCATTTCTGTCACAAACCTTTCATCCTCATTTCTGTTACACTTCTTTCATCCTCATTTCTATCACACTTCTTTCATCCTCATTTCTGTCACACATCTTTCACCCTCACCTTTGTCACACATCTTTTACCTTCACTTCTGTCACACAACCCTCTCTCTCATTTTTGTCACGCATGTTTTACTCTCATAGTTATCTAAAAACCCTGGAGTGACACTGTACAAGTTTGGCTCAGTTTCACAGAGTTGAGCCTAATGACTGTGCATCACCCGTTGCACACGTCAAGTATTTACAACATATTTACATGTAAGAAAAAACGGGTTGATGGTTTGTACCCTGGTATTATTAATCACTCTATTCTAATGAAATATTATTCTAAATAATGACATACTAATACTAGTTCTATAAATATACATTTAATGTGTTGCTTATTTTAATCTATCTGTCATATTAATCCTAAAATAAGATTACATTACTCCTAATATTTATCTAATTTAAGGGATGGAATTTACCTATGTGAAATGAAATTGATGTGAGATGAGTTATGTCTCTTTGTGAAATGGGTAATGTGAAAATGTAATAAGTTACGTCCCTTTTTAAAATGGGGAATGTGAAATATAACATCTTCTAACTAATGTTTTTAAATGAGACAAACTATATGATTAATATTCTTATTCTATATGGTGAAAATGATGTATCTTTAAGTGTATAATATTTCTATTCAATTATGGTGTAATCTAATCATATTACTAAATGATAACGTTTGTTAAATGGATTGGTTAAGATGGAATGAAATCAAATGAAATGAAACAAAGTGAAATATAATAAACTGAATGATACTATTCCTATCTAAACTTCTTATAATTAGTTGTCATGTTTAAATTACTATCCTAATCTACTTTTAAAGCTAAATGAATATGTAACTTGATAATCTATCTAAAGTAAAATGAAAAAGTATTATATTATCTAAATCTAACTATAGATTAAAATGACATAATCTATCTATATTTTATCACTATATTAAAACATTATGATACATATCACATTAAGTTTATATATACATGGTCTTTAAATACCTCAGGTTAGTCATTGCCATTAATGTTCAGAAACATGCTTTCATTGGCATAATATATCTACAATTGTTCTGGGTATTTGAAATCCATTACACAGTCATATTTGCTCTATGGATATTGCACCTTTAGAGTTCGTTTGTAGACCACTGTTCTCGTGTCTGTATGTATATAATCATCTGACACTGTTTTTCTCTGTTTAACACAACTACTTCACTGGAACATATTTGGAGCTTAGCAAGTAATAAGCTGTACTAGTTCACAAAGTGATATATTTGTTCCCAGAGTAAAGTTCTTACTTTTGATGTCTACAGACACATAGCAGGTCAGTGTTTTTGGTGCTTAGTTCAGCACATAATATTCATGTATTTCTAACATATTTCACATAGAATATTTGACTGTACTAAAATAACATATATTACAATATATTCTTATGTGGAAATTTCTGGTATTGCTACATCAGATGGTCGACTAAGGGTATCAGCCAAGATGTTATCTTTCCCCTTAATATGTTCTATACTAAAGGTGTAATTTTGCAGTATTAGCGACCACCTGTATATTCGGTCATTTCGATGTACACCATTCTGCATGACCGTTATTGGGGAGTTGTCAGTCTGGACAATGAAGTGCACACCCGACAGGAATCGATGCAGCTTTCTCACCGCATAGATGACGCTTAGGGCTTCCAACTCGGATATGGAATATCTGGACTCGGTGGGTGTGATCTTACGGCTCACGTAGCAAATCGGATGGAAGATGCCCTCATAAAATTGGCCTAGTACTGCAGCGATGGAGATCCTGCTGGCATCTGTCCTAAGATAATAAACGAGCCTCGGATTAGGCAAGCGGAGGATTGGAACATTACTAAACAAAATTTTCAATTTTGACAATGCAGAAATTAATAATGCATCTTTAACATCCAATTTTACAGAAGCTTTTAAAACATTGGAAAATACACTTGTAATCTCCGCTAAATTTGTAATAAATTTACTATAGTAATTAACCAACCCCAAAAGACTTCTGACCTGTTTCTTGGTGGAAGGCATGGTCAGATTCATAATTTTAGTAATAATTTTCTGGTCAGTCTTTAGTTGACCTTGAGAAATGACATGACCTAAAAACTCAATTTCTTTTAGGCCCAATTCGACTTTTCTCGGTTTGACAGTGAGCCCGAAGAGTCGCAACCTATTAAATACATGTCTCAGTTTCAGTAGGTGTGTTGTCCAGTCATCAGTATGGACACATATATCATCTATATAGGTCACTGTATTCGTCACTCCATGAAGTAGATCTCTAGTTAAGCGTACGAAAGTGGCAGGAGCGTTTCGAAGTCCGAAAGGAAGAAAACGCCATTCGTAAAGTCCTAAAGGAGTTGAAAAAGCAGTAAGATGGATGGATTGAGACTGCATAGGGACTTGCCAATATCCCTTAGTGAGATCTAATTTAGAAAAGATTTTTGGAGGTGGACATGTCAAGAATAAGATCTTCGCAGGAAGGAATTGGCTCTGCGTCGATCTTGGTGACGTTGTTGAGCTTTCGATAGTCCACGCAAAGACGAATTGTAGAATCTTTCTTCTTAACTAGAACAATTGAAAAGAGTACTCAGAGGTGGATTTCTGGATGATCCCACTAGCCTCTAAATTCAGAATTTCCTTATTTAGATTTTCCCTATAGCTTAGTGGGATTGAGTACGGCCTGCATTTAATAGGCTTAGAGTCCGAAAGAAGAATGGAGTGTTCGATTTTGTCCGTCCTACCTGGAATGTCAGAGAATATGTCTTTGTATTCCGTTACTAATTCTACTAATTGTCGTCGTTGACTGTCTGTTAGTCCTTGTTCTATATGTATGCTATCTAATGTAGCAGTCTTGTCTACAATAGGAACTGGTAGTTCCATTCCGTCGTCGTCTACCTGATTCAGTACGGTGGTGGTGCTAAGTGTGTATTCTGTATTCTCGCTAAGTGTATGCTCGTCGGATATGCCAGTCTCGCTAACTAGTGTAGTTGCGTTGTGTATGTCTGTCGTCTGATCACTTGGTGTGGGTGCACTGTGTTCGTCTGTCTCTACTTCTGTCTCTTGTCGTGAATAGTAAGGTTTCAACATGTTGACATGGAATATCTTTAAGTTTCCGTTTATTGATATTTCATAGTCAACATCTGAAATTTTACGTACCACCTTGAATGGCCCTTGCCATGAAGTCAATAATAAATTTCGTTTGTCAGGAAGCAAGAGAATTATGTCTTGATCTGGTTCAAGTTCAATTGTTCTCGCCCCTTTGTTGGCCTTGTACATAGGTCGACCATCGTTGATATGAAGCGATTTCCTTTGCTGGACACCTGATTCAGGGGTCCAACAATATCTACCGCCACACTCTCAAATGGCCTAGAAGCCAGTGTAGAAGGTTGTACTTTAGCTGTAACATGTTTACCCTTTCGTACTAACTGTTGACAGACATTACACGAACGACAAAATAATTTAATATCATTGCAAAAACCTGGCCAATAAAAATGAGCCTGAATTCTGGCCCTGGTTTTGTCATATGCAAGATGGCCAGCAAACGGTGACTCATGTGCAATCTTTAGCACAGTTATGCGATGTTGTACAGGTAACACCGTTTGCTGAATGTTATGGTTACCATTAGTATAATGTTTAGTAAGAATGCCACTATTTAATCTGAAGAACCCTGATGCGTTCTTTGTAACCTTAGCTCGTTCTTTCATTAATTTTAAATAAGGAGACAAACTAGGATCAGCTTTCTGCTGTTCTATGACTTTTTGTTTGTTGGTATCATCAGTGCTCGATGGAGAAAGCACCAGTAGTCTCTTATCTTGAAGCGTGTCTTGATGTTTTATAGTGTCTGCTCTGGTTGTTGCATTAACTGCATTCAGTTGGTTCCATGCAGTTATTTCATCGCTAGTACATTGTTTTAGTTGAGGTAAGCAACCCAGAATTAGGTCAGTACAAGGGTTGTCAAGTATAGCACAAGTAAATGTACCCGAAAGGAAAGGAGTGTCAATACGGGCTTTGGCCAAAGGGTAAATTTCAATGTTACCCGAAAAGGTTCGGAATTTGACAGAGTCACCTGTATAATCCTCTTGACTCACCAGTTCCTTTCTGAGACCAATAAGGGTACTCCCGCTGTCCAGCAAACATTGGCATGGTCTATCATTGACCATTGCATTGTGGAACTCTAAATTGCCTCTGGAGGCTAAGGCTGCATTCACGCTCTCAGATGAGCATGGAACTGTATGTCCACATTCTAATTTTCCGTCAGCATGAAAATGGTGACATCGCTCACAACTGTCAAAACTCAACACATCGTTTACACAACACACCTCTTCCGTTTGGTTAACAGGTAATTCATTTTCAACATCACACTCAGTCTCACTACCACTATCAGAAGATGTATCAAGTAAAATAGCATTGTTGGCTTTCATACGTTGGCGGCCAAGGCACTTATTTGAATAGTGGCCGTAGCTGGAACAAAAAAAACATTTAATGGCCCGCCGGTATGCAGATCTTTTGTTCTGTTGCTTCTTAATAACATTTTCAAGATGTGCCGGATAACTCGGCGATTTGTCACACATTGAATCAGTGTCATGTAAAAGGTGACAGTGGATACATTTTGAAATTTTTCTATCTTTCTTGTCAAATTTATTAAATGGTTTTCTATTGCTCTGATAGTTTTTAGATTGATCTTTTACAAAAGAAACTATTTCAGAGTCATTTGAAGTTTTAAAAATATTTCTGTTTGAAGAAAAATATGCTGACCCTTTCTTTTCAAACTGTTCTATGGTTTCAATGTCTGACTGCTGCAAAAATTTAGCAAAAGAGGATGGTATCGTGGATATTACCTTATCCATAGTTATTAAGTTTTTCAATCTATCAAAGTCTTTTCCTATGTTAGCTGCTTTAAGCCACCTATTTAGTACACTTTGAACATTTGAGACGTAGTCAATGAAAGTCTCAGTAGGTTTAGGTTTTAAAGTTGAGAACTGAACCTGATACCCAGGGGCATCAAGTAAAAAGTGTTGCATAATCCTATCACGGATGTATTGGTAGTCAGATCTAAGATCGGTTGGTATAGATTCTATTACTTTAAGGGGCTCACCACTTAGGTTCTTCATATAAATCATAGCCCACATCTCTAAAGGAACTTGGTGATATTTAAATTGATACTCGACATTTTCTGTCCAGGCAGATATTGAATCCTCTTTACAATATGCTTTGATAATATTTTTGTATTTGTTGAACTTATTTTCTTCTTGTTGACTTTTAAGTTTAGTGGCAGAGATCTCTGCGTGTGAGTCTACATCCATCTCTTTCATCTTTAATTGTGTCTCTGATTCTACTTGTATTTGTTTTTCCTTAACTCTTGCCATTTCATCTATCTCTTTTTGCTTTAATTCCAGTTCTTTCTGTTTAATTTCCTTATCATGTTCTAATTGCCTCTGTTTTAATTCTAATTGATGTTGTCTTTCTAGTGCGCGTTCATCTCTTTCTGCATCCTTTGCTTCTTTAAATTTCTTATCCGCATATTGTTCTAGCTCTTTACATGTATATTGCAATTCTTTGCCTGCTTTAATGAAGTCAGCTAGAGTAGCCATGTTGTTGGGTAATTGGCTCGCGTTGACCTAAACTGACTGCTTCAATTAGTTAATTTCTTTGATATGCTATGTTATTTAATATCTGAGCACCACAAATTGTACTCTTTGTTTACAATCTGGAAAATTTTATTCTCCACAAAATTAGAGCACACCGTCTGTTCATACAATACACGCTGAAAAAGAGATGCACTATTAATCACAATGCATGCCAAAAACGTAGGTTTTACTCAACTTAATGTTCCCCAGAACAAGGAACAACACGTCAGCAACACCGGTCCCGTTGTTTGGCACCCCGGACTACACACGAGGTTTCTACTCAGGTCACCCTGTTTGGCACATCGGCACACTCTCACGTTATCACTCAGCTGTTGTTCGCCCTGTTTTACAGAGCAGCAAAAATTACCAACTCGTAAACGACAAATAGATTTTTGACAAATTGGTACAATGACACAAACATGCCCACGAACAAACAGAACATCGATTACTTAATATTTAATGTCACTGTCCTGTCTTCGTTCTACCGTAATATGTCTTTCGTTACTAACCTAGTTGAATCTATGGAAGTAAGGATGGTGCAGGCCAAATCTAATTTGCATAGCCGAAAGTAGTGCCCTCCTGACGGTAAACAAATAGAAAAGTACGAAAAGAAATTCAATAACTGCTTTTAAATAAATATAAATATAATAATAATGTGTAAATAAATAAATATATTCATTCTCTAACTTAGATAAACAAATAATAGTTAATTTATCGTAAAGATTCAGGCAGGCAGCAGCTTGCCAGTATGTAAACACTGATATGCTGATTGCAAATGGCGAGGCCCAACTGTCTGTCAATCGTGCCACGTCACAGGCGCAGCGCTATTTTTAGCTTGCAAAAATCAATACTGTCGCTGACCTTTGTATTGCTCCGCCATGAATCATTTGTGACAATTATTCACAAACAAATAGATAATTACATAAATAAATGAAAGAAGAACATAATATAAATACTTACAACTTTGAAAAACATATTATTTAAATATATAACATTCTAATAAGCACAAATAAACATTATTTAATCACGATAGGCACACTTCTGCCGGCAACTCGATCTAGTCTGCACACGTCATCGTACTGACACAAATTAAACAATTTAATCTTTGTAATCTCCTATCCGTAAACCTAGTCTAGAGCCGTGGGTAAGTGTATATAGCTTGAACTCAGGTTCAAGCAGCACTTCTGTGATGTTGTTTCCCCGAGAAGAGATTGGGATCAACATGCACATCTTTAAACTGATTATCTGTTGGGATTATTGACTGACTTTTCGTCTACACTCCTCTCTTCTGTCTTCCCTTCCATATATCTCTTTCTTTCACTCTCTCTCTATTATTCTCTCAACACATACTTCGACAACAGTTCTTTTCCACATTAAATAAAAGATTTAATTTAAAACTATGTCTGGTGTATGGGTGGATATTGTCTGTGTAGTTGCTAGTGTATTCTATTGTTGGTGACAGAATGAACTCAGAATGTCTATCAGCGGTATCTTCTCGCCAGTCATTCTTCACGATTACAGGACATCACATCAAACAGGACAGAGCTCACCCGGGATGATCCGTAGACTTGAGTCTGATGGTAAATCCGTTAGTGAAATGAAAACAAACTGTTCACCACTGAGTCACCGTATTGCTATAAAAGTCCCGTAAGTTTATGACTGTGCCCAAATCGGGTTCATGATAGTAAGTATCCATCATCGAGAAAAAAACACACCACATTGTCAATGTTCTTCCTATTGTCTATTATGATTATCACTATTGTCTTTGTCTATTCCTTCTACTCTATGTATGCAAGTCGTATGTAGGTTGAAGTCTCTGCTTGCCCCACCTTAACATCTCTTTCTGTTCCGGAGCCCCAGTGGTATATGAGTGTTAGCATACAGTCTTCTGTATTTTACTGGATGTTAGTATTTGTTCATCTGAACAAACTGTTTAGGTTCTTTCTGGATCTACGTATGTACTTTATTGGTTCAAGTAGAGTATTTTTTTTCTTTCTTCTCTAATGTCCCTAGAAACTGGGAACCTGTGGATGAATATAACAAGTCGAGTGGTAAGCGTCCGCCCCTTACTCCTAACTTATGCAAGTGTCCTTCTCCAGCCATAATGACAAGGCTTTCGAAGTCACCATCAGCCTAAGACATAAGAATTCACCTCAGTCTAAAACCCCCACTAATAATATGTAATGATAAAGGTAATACACGCTCATCTATATTCCTATTCTAAAACTATATTTTAATATACCTTATACACATCTATGTTCCTTTATAGAATTAATGTAGATCCACAAATCGAAATTAATCCGCAGCCAAGCACTTTATCCCATTATAAGGGAGGATATTTCTTTTCATTACAGGACACATAATTCTATCTTTCCGTCTAGTTGGGGAACACACACTCAACTGACACAAAGAAGTGGCCACTCTCTTTAGATCATCTTTGTCCCATCGTCCTTGACATTGCTGGACAAAGCAAATTCAGACTTCATTATCCCTTGTCAGTGGAAAATTTCTGATCTCGAACTTTTCCGTGGTTTAATACAACCAAACCGCATTCTGCTGTCCAGTCTTAGTCGCAAACCTACCTCCAGAACGCAATAGGCTGGTCCATGATGCTGTCTCTCTTTGTCGCTAACCAAATTTTCCACTCGACAGTTACCTGTGTTGTAGTCGACTCTCCCGACTTGACCTACATACACATGCGATGGTCAATCCTTTGTGGTTATCCTTCTGTTTCATTAACCCTTCTCCCACCTGGGCAGTTGGTGTATGCAGTCGTCCATCTGGGAATCATTAACTCTCAGTATTTCACGACATAGGCCCCCTCTTAAGAGATTAGACCGCGTCGAATCTTTCCCACTGTAGGTTTGATTCCCATGATCCACAACCCTAGTCTTCTTCCTCCGGAGCTGGATGTCTGGATAAGAAATCTGCTCCTACATTCTCCTTTCCCGGGATGTATTCCACTGTGAAGTGGTATGGTTGCAGCAACAGTGACCATCTCATCAACCTGGCATTGAGTTTCTGTGATGTAGCTAGGAACATCAGGGGTTGATGATCTGACTGGACCGTGAACTGTACTCCGTACAAGTATGGTTGAAATTTTTGTACAGCCCATACGAGTGACAAGCACTCTCTTTCAACAGTTGAATAATTTTTCTCTGCCGGTAGGAGTTTCTTACTGGCATAAGCTACAGGTTTCAAAACTGAAGCATCGTCTATTCCTTCTTGTAATAAGGCTGCTCCAATGCCGATCCCACTTGCATCTGTTCTTAGCACAAATGGCTTTGTGAGGTCTGGGAGTTGTAGAACTGGCTTGTTCACCAACGCTTCCTTTAATTGACTGTAGGCCTCCTCACATTCCGGCGTCCATATAACTGTATCTGGAAGTCCCTTTTTTAAGGTCTCTGTTAATGGATTTCCCAGTTCGGTAAAATGAGGAATGAACTTTTGATAAAATCCACACAATGATAGGAAGGATCTTATATCTTTCTTGGTTTTAGGCCTCGAAGCTCGTCTGACTTTTTCCAGGTTCTTCGCCTCCGGGACCATTTTCCCTGGAGTGATTGTATGACCTAGAAATTCCAGAGTTTGGTAACCAATCATGCACTTGGTTGGTCGCGCAGTAAGCCCGGCTTCCCGGAGCCTATCGAAAACTCTCTCTAAGGATCCCAAATGGTCATCTAATCTTTCACTAGCAATCAGTATATCGTCCATGAATGAGATAATGGCCGGGTCACGTAGAGGATCCAACAACGCTCTCATCATGCGAGTAAACACACTAGGCGCATTACTGAGTCCAAAAGGCATGACATTGAACTCATAGTGTCCCGTAGGTGTACTGAAAGCCAACAGATGTCGAACTTCTGGTTTGACCGGGATCTGATAATAACCCCTACTCAGATCTACTTTAGAGAAGTACTTGGCCTTATGGAGCCTGGCGAACAACTGGGTTGGATTTGGCAACGGTTCCACTTGGAACTGGGTATGACTATTCAAGAGTCTATAGTCAATACACAACCGGTGTTCTCCACTCGGTTTGCGTAACAACACCACTCCAGCATTATATGGGGATGTGGATGGTGCAATCACCTCATCTTCCAACAGTTTCTGTATCTCCTCCTCCAAAGCCTTCTCTTTAGCAAAGGGCACTGGGTAGATTTTTTGGCGAACCGGATCCTGCGTAGTTAAGGTCATCTCGAACTCAACCAGCTCCGTCCGTCCTGGTTTATCCGTCAGGATTTGCTTATGGGATTTGAGAACCTGTCCAATCTTTTCCCTCTCTTGGAGAGTCAGATCAGGGTTCACCTGTACTTCCCGATAAGTTTCCTGGTTTTTTAGAGGATACTCCCTCCCCTCATCTGGTCCGGTTTCAGTCTCCACTGCTACCGCCATTGCCATGAGATGGGCTGCTCCTTCCCGGGTTCTTTCTTCATATTTTCTCAAGAGATTAATATGAAAAATCTTCGACTTTCCCCGGATCCGTATTTGATAGTTGGTTCTGGATACCATCCTTTCCACGGGAAATGGTCCTTGCCAGCCTATCTCCAGTTTGTTGTTTCCAGTTGGGAGTAACAACAAGACTTTGTCTCCCACCTCAAGAGCTCTGTCTCTAGACCTACGGTTATAGTACTCCGCATGTCTCTTCCTGGCCTTTCTCAAGTTTCGAGTGGCTAGAGCCCAACCCGTGTGAAGTTTTTCCTTCAGTTCCTCCACGTATTTGTACGAGGAAATCACCTCTTCGGAAGTTTCTTCCTCCGTCCAACTCCTCAATAAAGCTTCCAATGGTCCCTTGATTGGTCGACCAAACAGCAGAGTTGCTGGCGGTACTCCTGTTGAGCCATGTGGCACTTCCCTATAAGCAAAAAGGGCTGCCGGGATGTATTCATCCCACCTATCAGGTTTTTCCTGGGCCAATTTCCTGAGCATTGTCATCAACGTGCCGTTGAAACGCTCTACTTGTCCATTAGCTTGGGGGTGGTAAGGACTGGTATGTATATGGTTGGAGTGGAACACCCCAAATACCTCCTCCATTAGTTTCCCACAAAACTGTGACCCATTATCCGTCAGAATCTGATTAGGGAAACCTAATCTGGTAAAAGCCTCCATCAATGCATCAGCCACTCTTTTCGAGTCAATGGTTGACAATGGTATGGCTTCACTCCACATTGAACAGCAATCCACCATGGTGAGGATATACATGTTCCTCTTCTTGGTCCTAGGAAGAGGACCCACGATATCGATGGCTACCCTCTCGAAAGGAGAGTTCATGATGGGCATCTCACCCAACACCACCGGTGCTGTCCAGTGTTTAGGTGCCACCCGCTGGCACTCTGGGCAGGACTTTACATATCGACTCACATCTCCCGTCAATCCTGGCCAATAATAATGACAGGAAATCCGCTGCATGGTGGCGGCGATACCCATGTGTCCACTGAACGAAATGGTATGCCCCATCTGGAGAATTTGGGAACGGTAGGCCTTCGGGACTACCAATTGACCGTGTAAGTTGTCTCCCCTTCCGGCTCTCCGGTAGAGTATCCGATTCTTCATGTAGTACTGTCCCCGTTTGGGTGGAACAGCACTCTTCTGCAACTTCTTATAGCAAGGACGTAAGTTATCATCCTCCCTCTGGGCAGTTCGTAACTCCCCTGGCATTGGGTTTGAAATCCTTGCCTCCGCCTGATCCGTTTCCTTCTGAGAGCGTGTCTGCATAGCTCCCATGTGAATTGGTTCCTTTGGCATTCACAGAAAGACATACCGGCAACCGAGGATGACTGGAAATATGGGATCACTCAATACGGCGGCCTTGATTGTGCCCGTGACGTATCTTGACCGAATCTCCACTTGAGCAATGGGTAACTTCATGGCTACAGCACTCTTAGTCGCAGGCTGTATCTCCATGGTCTCCCCTGTGAGTTGTTCGGGGGATACTAGATCCGCCGAAATCACCGCTTCCCCATCCAGTCCAGTATCGTATAAACATTGGACTGGTTGTCCATTCACCTCAATCAATTCCACTACCGAGGGTCTCCCTTGGTCCGGAATGTCTTCCCCCTCCTCGACTTTTCCCTGGGATTCCTCGATGGGTTCATCGAGGCGCGTTTCGAAGGGACCGTCATTTGCCTTGCCTCGGCATTCTGCCGTCGTATGGGCTTTCGACCTGCAGTGTGTGCACCATGTTCCCTTCCTAGGTTTTCGTGTGTCCTTTTTGTTCCTTTCTCCTTCGCCGACCTCAGCCTTGTCTGTGATCACCTTCTTATGATTCACTTGGCATGCCGCGAAGTAAGGATTTTTCGGTTTCGATCTGCAGTCTTTTGTGTTGTGAGATGCCGCCTTGCAAATCGAGCACCACTTCTCGAACCACGGTCGTTTCGCTGGAGAATTCGAGGTGTTCTTGGTTCCTTCCTTCACCTTCTCGGAACTCTCCGTTGACGTCTTTTTATAAGGTTCCCCTTTAGTTTCTTTTCCGTTCGTCGATTTCCTTCGGTCTTGTTTTTCCTGCCCTTTGCTTTGTGTACTTAGTTCTGCCGCCTCCCCATGTACCTCTACGAATCGCTCCGCCAGCTTATTCACAACATCAATCCGTTCCGCCCCTTGTTCTCCCAAGAAGGTTCTGAGAGGTTTCGACATTTGCTTTCGCATCTGGTCGACCACCATCATCTCTTCGAGACTCTCATAATCCCTCTTGAATTCTGCCAAGTCCATCCATTTCTGGAGATAGGATTTCAGCCTTAGACTGTATGCGGCGAATAGCTCTCCCGGCTCTCGTCTAGACGATCTAAACTTTTTCCGATATGTTTGTGCTGTGACTTCATAATGTTTCATCAAAGCTGCTTTCAATTCCTCGTACTGATTTTCCTGTCCTGGTGGTAGGCGTGTGTAGACCTCGTACCCTGAACCACGTAACGCCTGGGATACTTTAAGAGCCCATCTGGATCTTTCCAGTCCCATAGCGATTGCCATAGCCTCGAACCGATCCAAAAACTGGAATATCTTTTCTTTACTTTCATCATAGACTGCTAAAGGAAACTTCATGGCATGGTAACCCTGTCCAATCATGTGGGTTGCCCCAGGTGAAGATGAACTTCCTTCTGCTGCATCTATTTCACCCTTAGTTTGTGTCTTGAGTTCTAACTCTTTCAAGCGGTATTCATGTTCCATTTCTTGTCTCCTGGCAGTCTGTTCCATTTCCAGTTTCTTGGTCTCCTGTTCCAGTTCCAGTCGCTTGGTCTCCTGTTCCAGTTCCATTCGTTTCAATTCCAACTCAGTCTTACGGTCTTCTCTTTCCGCTTGACGAATCTCTCTCTCTCGTTCTTGTATGTAATCCGTTAGCTCTGAACCAGCTAACCCAATTTCCTCCCCGTTGGCCTTCAGTTCGGCTGTAGTTACTTTAGGAGTTGCCATAGTTACAGCAGGTAAGTCAGCACGTTGAGTAAAGACACCCCAAGGCAGAAAAGAATACTCACTATAAACAGATAATCTACCTAGAACCTATATCCTTAATCTATGTCTATTTAATATAATAAATCTACAACACCACACAGTACATCACAACCACTCTCTCATCCACAAAAGGCGATATAGGATAAAGACTTATGTAGACGTGTGACCGTGTGACTAGGTATGTAATGTGTCTTACCACCTATCCACATTCACTCTGTCTGGAACTTTCTCACTGTAAAGTCACCAGCCTTAATGAAATGTTTCTACCATAAATGTAATGGCACCATATATCCAATGGACGTCCTTCCATTAAAAGTCATCAATGTATACTTCTTTTTATTCCAATCAGTATGTCCCAACATGCATGTACTCCGCTATGCCTGTGCCAATATGCAGGTCATATGGGTATAATGTATGTACGTATCCCGCTCGCTCCACCAATTATGTGATGTTGTTTCCCCGAGAAGAGATTGGGATCAACATGCACATCTTTAAACTGATTATCTGTTGGGATTATTGACTGACTTTTCGTCTACACTCCTCTCTTCTGTCTTCCCTTCCATATATCTCTTTCTTTCACTCTCTCTCTATTATTCTCTCAACACATACTTCGACAACAGTTCTTTTCCACATTAAATAAAAGATTTAATTTAAAACTATGTCTGGTGTATGGGTGGATATTGTCTGTGTAGTTGCTAGTGTATTCTATTGTTGGTGACAGAATGAACTCAGAATGTCTATCAGCGGTATCTTCTCGCCAGTCATTCTTCACGATTACAGGACATCACATCAAACAGGACAGAGCTCACCCGGGATGATCCGTAGACTTGAGTCTGATGGTAAATCCGTTAGTGAAATGAAAACAAACTGTTCACCACTGAGTCACCGTATTGCTATAAAAGTCCCGTAAGTTTATGACTGTGCCCAAATCGGGTTCATGATAGTAAGTATCCATCATCGAGAAAAAAAAACACCACATTGTCAATGTTCTTCCTATTGTCTATTATGATTATCACTATTGTCTTTGTCTATTCCTTCTACTCTATGTATGCAAGTCGTATGTAGGTTGAAGTCTCTGCTTGCCCCACCTTAACATCTCTTTCTGTTCCGGAGCCCCAGTGGTATATGAGTGTTAGCATACAGTCTTCTGTATTTTACTGGATGTTAGTATTTGTTCATCTGAACAAACTGTTTAGGTTCTTTCTGGATCTACGTATGTACTTTATTGGTTCAAGTAGAGTATTTTTTTTCTTTCTTCTCTAATGTCCCTAGAAACTGGGAACCTGTGGATGAATATAACAAGTCGAGTGGTAAGCGTCCGCCCCTTACTCCTAACTTATGCAAGTGTCCTTCTCCAGCCATAATGACAAGGCTTTCGAAGTCACCATCAGCCTAAGACATAAGAATTCACCTCAGTCTAAAACCCCCACTAATAATATGTAATGATAAAGGTAATACACGCTCATCTATATTCCTATTCTAAAACTATATTTTAATATACCTTATACACATCTATGTTCCTTTATAGAATTAATGTAGATCCACAAATCGAAATTAATCCGCAGCCAAGCACTTTATCCCATTATAAGGGAGGATATTTCTTTTCATTACAGGACACATAATTCTATCTTTCCGTCTAGTTGGGGAACACACACTCAACTGACACAAAGAAGTGGCCACTCTCTTTAGATCATCTTTGTCCCATCGTCCTTGACATTGCTGGACAAAGCAAATTCAGACTTCATTATCCCTTGTCAGTGGAAAATTTCTGATCTCGAACTTTTCCGTGGTTTAATACAACCAAACCGCATTCTGCTGTCCAGTCTTAGTCGCAAACCTACCTCCAGAACGCAATAGGCTGGTCCATGATGCTGTCTCTCTTTGTCGCTAACCAAATTTTCCACTCGACAGTTACCTGTGTTGTAGTCGACTCTCCCGACTTGACCTACATACACATGCGATGGTCAATCCTTTGTGGTTATCCTTCTGTTTCATTAACCCTTCTCCCACCTGGGCAGTTGGTGTATGCAGTCGTCCATCTGGGAATCATTAACTCTCAGTATTTCACGACAACTTCTGACACCACATTTAATCCTATTGCCTGTCAACAACTCATGTTTCAGGCATCATCGGATTACTTCTCCCACACCATACAAGAGACTTGCAGTCGTGTGCGAGGAATGAAATGGTACATTTTATTGCCGTTGGCTCTTTACAATTGCAAAACAGTCGCTATCTAATCACACATAAAGTCACAATATTCTCTATCAATAGTTTTCCTAACCCCTATAGCTATTCTCTATCTACTAGGCTACATGAAAACACATATCTATTCTATACGATGTAAACACTACAGAGTCAGTCCCCAGTCTGACTTGCTTCACTCGCGTCGCTACACGCCTCGCGGAAGGACCTTCATACGCCCTTCGGCTCCCTGCGTGCTAGGTCAGTTAGCACGCCCCTATTAGCTGGCTTTGCTTTGAGTGCTAATCGTTGCTATCACGCAGGCGTGATTCTGTCGTGACCAGTAGTGCTAACTATCTGGTCAACGCCTTCGAGTGAGGACTAGTTAATAGTCCCCCTTTTCTCTCATCTATCCTGCCCTGATCCCGGGCACTATGTTCACTTAACTCTATCTGAGGTTGACCCCCACGTCCTGGTGGTGTTCTATCATGAGGCAGTCTGTGACAGCCATGTATGAACATAAGTATCATATTTTTTTTTTTGGTTTACATCAGGCGAACCCAATCCGACTTCAGTTGCAGTTTATGTCCCCAAGTTAAGGACAAGAGGTTAACATTTTAGTCCAACTGACCTTTGTATGGGTTAAACCCGCTACCTCGGCATCACCATACCGGATGCATGAGAACGAGAGCTTTGATCCATCATCCATGATGACCCGTGGTATCAGAAACGATTTCCTTTCTTCAATTGATTCAGTGCCAAACAAAACGTAGCTCTGGACTAAATATAAACGTATGGAGGAAAATGGAAAGTAGGGTGTGTCGCAGTTATGAATTAAAAGTTGTTAACATGGTAGCAGACATGTTGTATGGATACTTTACATATATCTATTTGGGAGTCTCTGTGGCGAAGTGGTCAAGCCGTTTGACTCGTGCTCCGAAGGTTGTGGGTTCGATTCCGGGCCGCACCCTTCGGTTTACGAGTTAAATGTTTCGGAGACTCCTGTGGGTCGTCGATAAAAGCTACGGAGTTCGTGCTTTGTGCGACGCTTTCCGTGCTGCGGAAAGAGACCGAGCCATATGGGATAAAACCCGGTGCAATGAAGTCGACCCTGTCGACTTTTAAGTGACTTTTTTTTTTTTTATAAGAACGTGGCAGCTACTGGAAGTTAAAACAAGACGATTTATCAGCCCATGACACTTAATCAGTTAAAAGTGTACGCTGTTTGCAGGACTTTGCCAGGTTTATTTTCTAGGCAGTCTTACAGACAGTAGTTTACCATTGCTTCCTGAAAGATAAGTCAATTTTTAAGTCCAACTGACCGGGGTTGGTAATGAACTCTGCCATTACCTCACATGAAGCTATAATGAGCGATAAACCTCTTGACAACACTGCTAATACATTGGCAGTACACAAGGCATGATCGTCAACGCCACACGCGATTGACTGTAAAAGAATAAGAAACGATGGCGTAAAAGGATATTTAAACAGGTGGTGGTGGTAGTAGTAGTAGTAGTAGTAGTAGTAGTAGTAGTAGTAGTAGTAGTAGTAGTAGTAGTAGTAGTTGTTGTTGTTGTTATTTTTGTTGTTGTTGATGCAATAATAGTAGTAGTAGTAGTAGTAGTAGTAGTAGTAGTAGTAGTAGTAGTAGTAGTAGTAGTAGTAGTAGTAGTAGTAGTAGTAGTAGTAGTAGTAGTAGTAGTAGTAGTAGTAGTAGTAGTAGTAGTAGTAGTAGTAGTAGTAGTAGTAGTAGTAGTAGTAGTGGAAGTTAAGAGGAAACCATCACATTAATTAATGTACGGACATCAAAATATTCATGGAAACATGATATGTTTAACAAACATCATACTAGTTTCGGGCTAAACAGCCCGACATAACATTCCCTATGTTTATATTATAATGTATTATTTATTTTCTGCATTTAAATTAAAATCGAAGTATTGAAGAATTATGAGAGCGGCGAGTTATACGGTTGTTTATAAATTACAACGTCAACAAATAACGCGACATGACATGTACTGTAAACATGTCATGAGATTAAATACACTTTTTACAATAATAAAATGATTTTGCGACATGGATGCACCATTACAGGAGATATATTGGAAGCAATGAATGTTGTCGTCTGTGATTTGTCAGGAATCCAACTCATTGAGTGTAAGCGAGCAGGCATAAGTTAGTCTATATCGTTTGTTGCGACATCTAGCAGTATGTAATCTCCGCATCTGGGCGTTTTGGAAATGTTTTAATTGATCTGGTCTTCCAGGTTGAGCCAGTCAAACATGATTACCGGGAAATGTTTTGGTGTATAAAAGAAGTACGACTGCAGTTGTAATACTATTGTCAAAACTGTCATCTACTGCCTAAAGTACCTTGTAGTGTAGGGCAGGAGGGTTTCGAGCCTAAGGAATTAAGGCCGCTTGGCTAGTGCAGTCGCAGCGAACTACGCAGGTTAGGATTTGTATTTTGCCCTCGACAGAACAATATCCACACCTTACTGAGGATATGAACCCGGGTCTCTCTTGGCCACTCGGTCAGCCGCTTCTGTGTAACGTTTTTAATTTTCTAATTTCATGTTTTTCATTAGATCTGTTTGTGTTGCTCCTGGGGAAGATTATTTTAATCAAAACGTAGATTACTTCTGTCGTGGTATAGTTATTTCTTTACTTGTTTGTGTGTGTGTTGGGATATCATATTATGATTGCTTTTCCACTGTGATTTACGTTTGCCGTAGTGGAGTTCGTTGTAAGGTCCGCACATTGTATCTGTGTTTAGTATCTCTCATTTTCTCGTAGACGTTACACACAGAGACATGATTTATTTCGAAGTAAAGGCGGCCGGCGTCTTGAAAAGATGGGTCTAGCACCATCTGCCCATTGCACAACATGCGTGTACAAGAAATCTTTACTTGACCTGCTTACACCCTAGCCTCCTGGTTATGGTTGTCTAGTTCATTGACTACGTACCAGACATTATAACTAACTTGGAGAACAAAACTGGCTTATATAGAGTGTATTTTTAACGACTGTGCAGTATTTGAAATATTGCCAGTCCATGTTTTGTATTTACCTATTATGTTGCATGAACTTTACACATGGTGAATACGAAACTTGAACCGGCAATATGTTCAAACACTGCACAGTCATTAAAAATACACCCTATACAAAGCATCCTGAATTACTTTGATCATATTTAACGTCACAGTGGCTTGGACAGAACAGCCACGGAAGGCATGGTTTCTGGGAGAAGAGGCACAAGCTGACTGCATGAGATCACATGATGACAGTGGAAATGTGGTTTCTGAGAAGGAAAAAGAAAACACCATGGACAAACAGACAACACCAATGAGTAAGTAGATGGAAATCTTAAACTGATTAAAGAAATTAGACGTAGGCAGTCTCAAATTTGGGGGCAATGATATGAGAAGAAATAAATTGGAGAACTTAGTGACCGCTGACAAGATTGCGGGGAAAAGAACAAGGGGAAGGCAGAGAGGTAAATATCTGGATGGCTTGACCTCGTGGCATGGTCTGGACACGAACACTGGGCTGACCCACGACTCTGGTGTTCGTGAAAGATCACGAAACATAACTTCCCATGTTTACCGGCATGGCACATGATGAATGATGAGATCAACGTTTTTGTCCCCCTGTTATGTTATTGTTGCATGTTAATACAGGTTGATGAGTGTCGGCATGCCATTGGACACCATCAGCTATTGCACCAGAGTTCATTCTTATAATTAATTGTATTAACTATGGGGTCGACCAGGTCTTGAACTATGCGCTCAAGAGAGCTGAAAACTATAGATGGTACAGAAGCGAACTTGCATTGTCAATGTATAATATACTATATATGAAGACATACCACTTTAAGCGTCTCCGACTTTATCTGCCACGACCTAATCTTTATTCTCATAACTCACTCAATAATTTCATACCAGTAAAGAAAGTTGCCACTAATATCTGAATTTACCTTATCACGGGTCGCGATAAAAGAATTTATTTGATCAGTCCACCTTTGATATTTCATGAATAATTGTTGTTTGTTTTTGTCAAACTTTCACATCTGTTAATTATTTTGGATCATTATAATTTATTGTAAATCAATGGTTAAAATTAACCTTGGCATCAATATTGTTATGTTGCAGAAGATCGCTACATATGAATAGAGTTCACATGTATTGATATAGCAATCGCACGATTGTGACATACCGGGTATATACATAATATAGATCACCGGATACTGAAGTGGAGTCATCGGCGCTTCTACTCACCACATTTTCCCAGATAAGTATACAAATTAACCAATATCCATTTTATACGAATGGCCTGACCCCATAACTGTCATCATCATGTTGCACGTCTTTTACAGAACGTCGCTCTCAACACGACCCGTTGAAAGGTTTCTTGATCTCTGGTCATTTCTCCTGCCCCTTGCACCCACATACGCTTTCCTGATGTTTGCTTGCCTGAGTGGCCATGAGTTCGAAATGACATCGCGGCGGATGATTACAACTGACCTGCGCTTCCGGGTCACTCAGACTAAAATGGGTATCAGGAAATGTCATGAGGAGCAAAGGCTACCCCGGGATACTACATCATGTCTTCATCACCCCGGGGTGCCGGTTGGGCTGTACACATATGTCTATATCACCCTGGAGTGCCGACTGGGCTATATCAATATCTCCACATCACCCCGGGGTACCGACTGGGCTATATCAATATCTCCTCATCACCCCGGGGTACCGACTGGGCTATATCAATATCTCCACATCACCCCGGGGTACCGACTGGGCTATACAAATATGTCTATATCACCATGGAGTGCCGATTGGGCTATATCAATATCTCCACATCACCCCGGGGTACCGACTGGGCTATATCAATATCTCCACATCACCCCGGTGTACCGACTGGGCTATACAAATATGTCTATATCACCCTGGAGTGCCGATTGGGCTATACAAATATGGAGCTGGCACCATGTGCCAAAATACGCCCAAAGGTGTGTAAAGGAACCTTACGTAATTGTGCACTCTCATGTCCAAGGTGTCTGCACAGTCCGGCGTCCGTCTCCGTGCTGGATGACACTTGCCTCTTCTCCATGAGTACGCGGTCCATCCCATAGCTGTCCTGTCACAAACATGAATATTCTACAGGGTTTATTTTTAACGACTGTGCAGTGTTTGAAAATATTGCCAGTCAAAGTTTTGTATTTACTTATTATGTTGCATGAACTTTATACAGTGTGAATACAAAACTTGGACTG
>OY992878.1:150880681-150953181 GCA_963921405.1 Cepaea hortensis | reverse complement strand
GGCCCGGAATCGAACCCACAACCTTCGGAGCACGAGTCAAACGGCTTGACCACTTCGCCACAGAGACTCCCAGTTAAATTGATAGCTAGGATATAGCACTTTTGAAGTAACAACTAGGATATATGCAGTTAAATTACTAACTAGGATACAAACAAAACTTGTAAAGTAACAACAACGATTTAACGATTTACTGCAGTAACATGGGTATAAACTTTCAGAGTAACAACTACGGTATAGCTATTTACTACAGTAACATGGATATACACCTATAAAGTAGCAATTAGCGTAGAATCACGTAAAGTAACAGTTAGGATATATATAAATTACAGAAACAATCGTATAGAAGCAACTAAACGGCGGAAATAGACATCCTTTCCGTAACTACTAGGATACAACCTTAAGATTAATGTGTAAAGTAGCAACAAGGATAAAAAAAAAAAGTTGTTGCATGTCGTTCACATGACGTCGCAATCAACCCCAGCGTTGTTGCCTGTTTGTAATTTATTAGACAATGTTTACGATCAACAGTGTGCCATTTCTTTTTCTGAACTCCCGACGCCCATACCATCGAAATCAACGCAGTGCGGTCTGCTGTCACATCACCCACAGCTGATGTCGAACCCTCGACTCGCTATGTTGGGGAATTGTGAAACGCGTTCACTGCCTCTAAGCAGACAGCAACAAGGATAGGGACATTTAAATTAACAATTAGATTAGGAATATGTGAAGTAAGCACAAGGAGTGGAACATTTACAGTAACACCTAGGGAAAGCACATGTTAAGTAACAATTAGAGAAAGTATATATAATGTAACAACTAAGAAAAGAACATTTAAAGTAACAACTAGAGAAAGCACATTTAAAGTAACAACTAGGAAAAGAACATGTACAATAACAACTAAGGAAAGCACATGTAAAGTAACAACTAGGGAACGCACATTTAAAGTAATTACTTAAGAAAACACATTTAAAGTTATTACTTGGGCAAGCACATTTAAAGTAATAATTTGGGGAAAAAGCATTTAAAATAATAACCAGGGTCGAAGAATGTAATGTAATCAATAGGAAAGAAACATTTGATCTTACAAATAGAATGGATGCACGCAATGTAACAGATAAGGTAGAAACACAGAAAGCAGCAATTAATATTGACATATTTAACCTAACCACTAGGATATTAACAATTAACTTTTCTTTATTCGCTCGCTTTTTCCTTTGTTCGCTTGTGCGTAGTCCATGCTGGGCTGATGTTTGCCTGTGTTAACTTCCCTTATTACCAGTGTCCCTCGCCATCAGGCTAATTCTCCCAACCCACCCCCTGACTTCTGAGCTACTTGTAATTTACTTTCCAAAACCAATGACAAGCAGTCAACATTTAGTCTAAATTGCTGTTATAGCGGTTGAACCCTCTTTCTCGCCATCGCCACACCGGAAGTGCGAGCGATCGCTCTTATCCATTCTGTCATGCTGACCTCCAACAATAAAAGAAACCACTAGGGTAGAAGCAGCTAAAATAGCAACCAGGAAATAATCTATAGAAGTAAGAAAACGAGCATACTGGATGCATGTAGCAATTATTCACAACTAAAGAAGTAAAAGAAGCAACTGATCAAGGCATGTGAGGTTGCCTGGTGCAAAAGAAAATCAAATCAACCCATAACTCAATCATCTTTCCTGGAGGCACCATGATGGAAGCAATCACACACGGTGTCAGATAACCCTCAATGTATTTCCAGGAACTAGAGATCTACTTGCACTTGCTCATCTCCTCTACAAAGGGGCCTCCATGGCGAAATAGTCAAACCGCCTGCCTTGCGCTATGAAAATCGTGTGTTCTTTTTCGGACTTCTTCATTCGGTTCCCGACGGTAATTTTGTCTTTCTGAAACTTTTGTGAGTGATAGTTGGAGCAACGGAGTTCATGCTCTGTGCGACATTTTCGGTTGACCGCTCTGCGGACAGAAGACGGGGCCACATTGGGTAGAACTGGGTGCAATGAAGTCGATCCTCTTACGTTTAATACATGTAACCTTAAAAATTCGCTTAATAGTCGACAGGGTCGAATTCATTGCACCAGGTTATTATCCCATACAGTCTTGTTTTGCAGCACGGAAAGTGTCGCACAAAGCACAAGCTCCGTAGCTCCAGCGACGAACCTCAGGAGTCTCCGAAAAATTGACTCGTGAACCGAATGACGCGGACCGGAATCGAACCCACAACCTTTGGAGCCCGGGTCAGACGGCTTGACCACTTCGCCACGGAAACTCCCTTAAGAACCCTTATGTAACCTTTCTTCTCCCCATCAAGTCTACCACATATTTTCTGTTGTAGTTATATTTTCTGATTTCTTAATATCTTCTTCATATTATCAGTTAATGTAAACCCGTACAGAGGCTTTCTTGGCCTGTCCTTTAAGTGGTAAAAGTAGCAACTTAGCAGATATTGATGCTGGACTGATAATTCTTAGACATTCTTATATTATAAACCTCTAATATGAGACGAAGTGACCAGTTCGAGTCCTCGTCGCATTTGTTTCAGAAGCAACTTTAAAAAAAAAAACATTGTGAAAATTGCTACGTCCTGTAAAGAACATGCTGCTTACGTGCTTGTGTGATTGGTTTTCATACATATGTACAGCCATGATCAATTGAGTTGACTGAGTGTTGTGTTGAGTTGGATTTTTTTAAGAGCTGCATTGAGTTGAGATGAGTTGAGTTGAGTTATGTCAAGAACCGACATTACGGCACTCGGATCATTCCCATACGCGCTCAGTCCTTATTTTCAATACCCATAAAGAGTCCGAATACTTATAGCACCAGTAGCAAGTCTCATTATGTGTTCATCTCGCCTTTCCTTGGAGAAATGATCGACTTTACTAAGTCACAACAGCGCCTCACATTGCGATTATACAGGTCGCAGTACTACAGCCAATGCAACAAAATCATCCCAGGTTGTGTTCCCTGACCACTGGTTCCTAACACCATTCCACATCTGGTAATTCACTCATCAATAATTCTATCCGGTTCTGTTTGCATCGGTGGGCCGATGTTTGTTAAAGGTCATTGTCACGTCCTTGGAGAATGAAATATGAGGCTGTGTCTTCGTTTCTGGCAAATATGACCTATTTAAATTGGCAAGCCCCGTCCCGGGGAAGTAATTTTGGCGCCTGCTTCTACAAAGTTCAGTACGGGAATGCAGTGTGATTGGGATAATAACAATTGTTATGACGTGTATGTTAGTTTTGTGAAGTCGTGTTACACGAGGGAGCGCGCACGTCATTTCCATGCTTTATTAGTATAGAGTGTATGCCTCTGAATGTCCAGCGGGCGTAGAATCGTAATCATTGATATGTCGCAACTGATTCCAAAATGAGGATATATAAAAAAATTACATAAATAAAAAACGTCATTACTGCATATAAATACATTGTGGTGTAGGACAAGGGAGAAAAGGGGGGGGGGGGTGAGGTTAAGTCCTTCTGGGGACTAATATATTTCAGTCCGTAAGTAGACTTGATTATTCCAGTCATTGTGAGGACTAATAGTTTTCAGTTCGTGTGAGGGCTTTAAAAAAAAAACAAAATTTTAAGTCGAGAGGATCGACTTCCGGGTATGATCCCATATACCTTGGGTTCTTTCCGCAGGACGGCCTGCCGAAAGCGTCGCACAAAGCACGCCCAGCGACGACCCCCAGGAGTCTCCTAGAAAAATGCACTGGTGAACCGAAAGACGTAGTCCGGAATCGAACCCACAACCTTCGAAGCGCGAGGCAAACGGCTTGACTACTTCGCCACGGAGACTCGAGGACTAAACGAGACAATTAATTGTAGAGAAAGCAACTGGAAAGCTACTGAACATGGTAGGTCCTCCTCAGAACCGACCCTCATCAGGACCAAGTCAACGCAATAAAGAAAGTGCAACCCAGCGTGAGACCTATAAGACCCAACAGTACCCGACGAATACAGCGGGGGGAATATAACCAGTCGTGTTTAGGACTATAGTACGTTTTATTTTTTATTTTTTTGCCGCAATATAAACATCCATATCTCAGTAACCAACTGAGGGAAAATTATGAGATTTAGTATATAACCTTATCATTATGTCCACCCAACAAAAAAAAATTTGTTCTGGAGATTTTACACCAGATTTAAAAGTTTATTTATATGCGGTATATAATTTACGGGTCTGAGATGAAATTCATAATTTTAAATGTATTACAGCGTAGCCAGAGAATCAGCGCTCAGTGTTGAATATTGTTCGTTTTTTTCACGGGATTGGCCTTATGCCAACTACCCGCGTTGTTTAAACTAAGACTGTTCATTCAGAGGTGTCTCAAAATGTGGGTTATTTCATGAAACCTGATTAATATGTTTTTTTTTTTTTTTTCTCTTAAATCTTACCACTTATCGCTAACATTGAAATGTGTGAATATTTTTCAGTGGGATTGAATGCGAAATTATACACTTCAAAGAATCGCTATGAAGTTGTACACATATTATTGTCAAGGAGCTGATCGCAGGAAACTGTTTTATACTATTACAAATTCCGAAAAAGAACAATGCATGCATTGGGTTTGAGTAAACGGTCATTTCCTCGACAGCTTTGACAAAGATGTCATAAGGCGAGCTGTTATAACAATGCTTTAAAGAGTCGCTTGATATACGACAGGGTCGACTTCATTGCACCGGGTTCTATCCCATATGGCTCGGTCTCTTTCCGCAGCGCAGGAAAGCATCGCACAAAGCACGAACTCCGCAACTCTAGCGACGACCCACAGAAGTCTCCGAAAAATTTATCACATGAACCGAAGGATGCGGCCCGGAATCGAACCCACGACCTTTGGAGCCCGAGTCAAAAAGGCTTGACCATTTCGCCACGGAGACTTCTAAAATTATAAAAATTTGGGATTTTATATCCAGGATTATCCAGCATTATAAAAATGCTGGATGCCAAAGAAACAGTGACTGTAAGAAAACTTAGGGTTTGGTTCAGAAAGAACAATAACATAGAGCTATCCAAAACAAGTTTGTGGAAAATTATGAGGACATTATCTTCACTAGTTGATAGTACAAGGGCGGTAGAAATAATCTTTGCGATCAACCGCATTTAGGAGCCATGAGAAGCAGATACCTACGTGAAATAAGGGAAATGCGCAAAGCAAATTATGGCATAGTGTGTTTGGATGAAATGTGGATCAATGCGCACCACACAAGTGATAAGGAATGACAATCAGTGGATGGACATATAAAGCGATATGTGCCCAGTAGTATATGACAACTTTTGGTCATGGCCCATGCTGGTAATACGCATAATGGCTTACAACAGAATGCTGGGCTCGTGTTCGTATCAAAGCATACAGACAATAGGGATTATCATAATAAGATGAATGGTAATGTATTTAGAGATTGGCTCGAGAATACTGTGCTTCCATCCCTAGATAGACCATCGTGTCTAATTATGGACAATGCATGATATCAATTTTGTTGCCCAAGAAGACAAAATACGTACAGCATCGAGTACAAAGTGAGCTATAAAGATGTGACTCCGAATGGAAAACATACAATTTCCAGAAACGTATTTCAAGCTAGAATTGTTGTCCCTTGTAAAACAGACGTCAAAAAGCAAGAAATATCAAATCGGCAAGTTGATAGAAGAGCATTGTCATGGGTGCTTGAGACTTCCGCCGTACCATTCTCATTTAACCATATAGAACTTGTGTGGGCTAAAATTAAAGGACAGGTGGCAGCTGACAATACTATATTCAAATTGTCTGACGTCAGGATACTAATCCAGTCCGCGCTATTAAATATTGATAAAAGTTACTGGAAAAATGTGAGGACCATGTGTTAAAAGAGGAAGAGAATTATTGGAGAAAGGATGGATTGAATTTTATGCAACCGAGAGCGGTCATCAACCTAATGGAATCGTCCGACACAGATTAAGGTCTGAGCCGATCGCAGACCTTAATCCACCTGCACACTAACTGGGATATTTTGCTATAAATATTCAGAAGAATTGAAGGCCCTAAACATTACAGTATCAGCATAATGTCAATGGCAACAGTTTGTATTCCACAGTGATGGATTTTAAATTACGCAAGCCCTCAGCGGGACAAACAACTGTATCGAACACACACACACACACACACACACACACACACACACACACACACACTAAACGCATTGAATACCAATAGAAGAGTAATATTGCGGTGGAAACTGACATATTGTGGCATAACAAGAAACGTGAGAGCAAACACGTTGTCAAATTAGGGGACAACACACGTGCATACGAATCAATCTATAAGCTTCAATGAAAAGAGGACCAACATCTTGGTCGTTAAGAAAAAAGCCCACTACAGAGACACTGACAACTATTTTCATAGTGCAAAACAGGTAATCATGTTCCGTCTCTGAACGGTAAACAGTAGAGTAGACAATCTTTCACGAAGACTCAAATCGGGTCTGTCACCAATGTGTACGTGTGAACAAAATACACAGACAGCTGAACAGATCCTTAAAAATGGAAACATGATAACTAAATTGCGGTATCATTTCTGGTCACTCCATACGCACATTAATGCACAGCTATTTGGAAGCTTTCACGAACTCAATATAAAAGGCTATCACGAATACTTGTGTACACATTATTAACCAGCAGCTGAAGAAACAAGAAGACAATGAAAAAGAAGGTAAGAAATATATTCCTTCTACTTTCCTGTCAATTTACAAATTATTTACCCCATGCCTCTGTAAATTCTCTGTCTTTACTAAAATTACACATTGCACCCCTCTCGGGATTTTCCGTGGTGAAGTGATCAAGCTGTCTGACTCGGGCTCCGAAGGTTGTATGTTCGATTCCGGGTTGTATGTTCGATTTCACGAGTGCATTTTTTAAGAGACTCCCGAGGGTCGTCGCTGGAGGTACGAAGTTCGCGCTTTGTGCGACCCTTTCCGCGCTGCGGAAAGAAACTGAGCCATATGGGATAAAAATCCGGTGCAATGCAGCCGACCCTGTCGATTTTAAGCTACTTCTTTCATTGCACCCACTCCCATACGAATCCGGATACGCCTGTGTGTCATCTGAATTGGCAGGGCTTTCATTACTGTAAACATAAATTTGTTAGCGAGAAATCACTAGTTTTTCAGCAAAACATCAAAGAAATGTCGCCGCCTTCGATGATTTAAGTTGTTTTTGGACCTATCAAAGACATATTCCTTGGGTGGGGGTAAATGTAAGACGGCTGGAAAAATTTCATAACGATGCAACAGACAGTTTTCAAAATAATTGATCGTGAATGAAGGCATTCTTTTCGGGACATACTATATCTCGAAAACCCTCCAAACCCACTCCCGTAAATACTGACTGACAAGGGAAGAAGGACAGGGGGGCTGGCGGGTGTTGAGCCTAAGGAATTAAGGTCGCCTGGCTAGTGCAGTCTCTGCGAACTGTGCAGGCTAGGATTTACTTTTTATCCCCGTCAGAAAACCATCCATATCCTTACCGAGGATTCGAACCCGGGTCTAGAGGATAAGAACCCGGTGTTCTAGTCACTTGGTCAGACTCTACTCTCCGGGTTCTAATAAACAGCAATAAAATAAACCATACTGAAATTTTTGTTATAGAGGCTGGCCTTCCTGTCCGGTGGATAAGTGTTCGAATCTGCATCGGGCCGGATTAAAATTTTTTAAAATGTCCTGAAACCTCCTGGTCTCCTCAGCCTTTTAGTTAAAAGGTGATGATAACAGTTCAATCACTTAAATGTGGCATGTCCTTTACAGGACATTGCTATCAACCCCAACCCCAGGTTCATTTTCCAGGTAATTTTACGTTCAGTTGGTTGCCTTTGCTGTCTGACCGAGAAGTCAACATTGAAGCCTAACTAAACGGTCTAGAGGCTGAGCTCCATACATCGTCGTCAGCGAACAGGAAGTTTAATTGCAAGTGCATTAAGCTCTGAGGTTACTGAAGCACCATTTGTAAATATCAAATTTCTGCCAAAGTTGTCTCGTAAAACAGATAGTCCAAACCGACGCAAACTACATCTTCTTTTGTCCTACATCTGTGTCCGTAAAGTCTCGCAGAGAGGAGGTGGGTGTAATTCTCTGTTTATAGCTTGTCCGGTTGGTTTTGCTAATGTCATATTTGATTTCTTCAAATCACTATTACTCCATCTAGGAAACTCTTCCCGGTTCGTCCTCTAGTTGTTCGCATGTGGAACGCTCTAGCCGCTGGTTAATCTTGTTCAATTCTAGCTAAATGTCAGAAACCACTTAATTCTTTTGTGTTCAATAAAGCCAGTAATCGCTTGTATTCCTACTCTTTTTCAAATTATCTAATTTGTCACTCTATCTCTTCTTGATTTTTGTCTAACTGTGCTTCTTATGTACCTCATCTCACATGACATGCTTTTTCCAGTGTGTGTTTCTAGGACTGTCTGACATTGGTGAAACAGCGCTGGGACGAACACAACATCTCTCAGCTTCTTTTTTGAATGCATGCTGATATTTTGTTCTTTTAAAAATCTCAAACAACAACTGGTAAATGGTCCAAAATAACGAGATTACGATTGCAATGGGAACAAATACATATTTGCATCAAAACATCACTGCAGGCTTCGAACATACATTTTATTAACACAACGCTGGACTTTCTGATACTGAGTGTCACGTCTTAATACTGCTTGCATTCCTCATATACATATGAATGCGCAATTTCTCTATTGATAATGTATTCAATATGTTCAATATCCAAATCCTCAAAGACCTCACGCGAAAGTAGACGGTAAATCTATGAGCTGTATCCAACAATAGGATCTGCCCGCTGATCATATGCCTCCCTTGAAGCTGCCTTGGGGCATGTTATCGCCTGAGCCACGATAAATTACAATAACGATTGGTGTACATCTACTCAATTTCCGTTCAGAAAGCAATCGCAATTGCTGAACTAACATTGTCTGGTAAATCACAAACAGTCAATACATTATGGAGTCGATTGCAATGTCGTGTAAAGAACACGCAACTAATTTGTAACACCTAAACTCAATCTCAATAACGGCGTCTAAAAATATAGGTTATCATCACTGAAAGGTCATTGTCATTTTAACCTAGTAATTGCTGGTTGCTTCGTGGCTTAGAGGTTATGACTTTTCTCCGCAATCTCGTATACTCTCGTCGGTAACGTGATGACGGTGAGAATCAGCAGTGGTTCGAATCGCATCGGTAACTTACGGGGTATGTGAGCCGGCCGCTCAGAAAGCAATGGCAAACTACTGAGCGTAATCTTGCCAAGAAATCAACATACAGCTGAAAGATGCTGGTGTTGACAGCGATGTCCTGTAAAGGATATGCCAAAAAAAAAAAAAAAAAAAATACGCTGCTCCTCTTTAGTGAATGTCAAAAGAGGGGCGGCCATCTTTAAACTGTCCACATAAGGCCACCCTGTTCGTCTGCACCGTGATGTCACGTGCTGAAAACTCTTGACATGCTTAACAACAATATTGACAGGTTACAAGACAATGTCATGGTTATTGTAATTTCTATCACACTTTTAAGGTTTTCATTTTAAACCCACCACGTAGTAACCCACAGTCAGAATCTGATATTTTTAGTATTTGATAAGCCTCCTGTGATATTTATTCGGAGAGGAGTACATATTTTATATTGCTCTGTATGCATGTTGACATTTGGATTATTTTCTTAATGTATGTGCTTCGTCTGACCTTTCCTATCTTTGTTGGCTTAAGTAGATGTACCTTGATGTCGGCTGCAATCGTTATTTTTTTTTTTTTTGCATATCCTATTTACAGGAGATCGCTGTCAATGCCAGCACTGCTGTTGTTGATGTCCTGGCACGTTTACGTTCAGTAGTTTGCCATTGCTTTCTGAACGACCATCTCCCACACCATCACGTTAAAACCCAGCAGGACACGGTCTGCTGCCAAATCGGTCGCAGCTGTGTTTTTAACGCAGGTAAGCTGAATTACGAACCGCGTCCGTAACGTCTTTGCCACGGAGAATCGTTCATTATTTAGACGAATATCAAGTGTTTATATAGTTCTATTGTAGTTAAAAAATTACTTCCATTTTGTAATGATAGCATTGTTTGATTTTGGTATTTACTACAGCCAGCATTAGCTTGCCGAATTGGCAGAATGCCGAATACTCCTTCGGCTTCTTATGTTTACTGCAGGTGTAAAATATATAATTCTCATGCTCACATTGAAATGTAATATATATATATATATATATATATATATATATATATATATATATATATATATATATATATATATATATATATATTCACTGCAAGTATAAAATACATGCTACTTACATTTCCTACTTGTTATAAAATATACGATTGTTACATTCCCCAAGGATGCTCCTTTATGTCAGCTAGTGTCAAATACATACTTCGGGCAAGCACGTTCGACAAATAACAAATAAATTTCTATAATATAAGATAAATTACAAATAATAAAATGTGTATTTCTTTACTAAACTACAATGAACAATATATATCATCATGATCAGGTGCCGACTTGAGAAGGTGTTCACGTCTCTCCAGAGATCTTAATTTTTTGGGGTTCTTAATAAACTCTGCTGACGATATGCCTACATACCACTGGCTCAGCCCATCCAGTATCATTTGTCTTGGTCTGCATCTGCCTCTCTTCGCACTAATCTTTCCAATTGTTGCGATGTTCTTCAATATATACTTCTCACATTTCCTGATAGTAACTCATGATATGTTGTTGTTTTTTTCTTTCACATTCCCTAAAAGCAATAAAATGCATGGGTCTAAGGCAGAGGTTCCCAAACCACGTCCCGCGGGCCACTTGTGGCTTGCCAGCTGTAAGAAAGTGGCACGCTACGCTAGGCCACGTTGTTTAATATAATATGTTTTAATAATTTAAAAAAAAAAAATGCAGTCGGTGCGCAACATCAGTGTGCGATAATTTACTCTGCTCGTGGTTGTTATGCTTATATATTATCGAATGCGCCTGTTCAGTTCACAACGAAACGTTGTGAAGTTCCCATATCCCAGCCTTGTCGCCCAATCAGAGTGCGCAAGGTGCCATGTTGTCGTCTGTTCAACTGTTTAGCAGAGTCGGTAGTACTGTGTTTAAATTTGATTTTTTCAAATAAAAATTTACCGATAAATCCTATAAACATGAGTGTGGAAAATCTAAAATCAAACATTGGTAAAAAGCGAAAATGTGAAGATGTTGATTGTCGTGATTTCAACGAAGATTGGACGGAGAAATTCATGTTTATGCCTAACCGTAGTGGTAAAAGTGCTTTCAGTTTCAACAGCAACTTGAAGACGCTTTCACTGATACACCAGAAAATTGTACAGTAAATGATAAATGGAATAAACTTAAGGAAACTCTTTGTAAAACTGCTGTAAAGGTTTACGGCACTGTGGATCATAAGAGGCAGGACTGGTTTGCGGCCAACAGCGAGACTCTGCAGCCCTTGATTGATAAGAAGAAGAAAGCTCTCTTAAGAAACAAGGAAAGACCAACGCGTAACACTCTGAGTGAGCTAAGGCAAGCTAGGAAGGATGTGCAAAAGGCTGCCAGGCAGTGTGCAAATGATTATTGGATCAAGTTATGTGAGTCCATTCAAATCGCAAGTGATAAGGGAGACATAAGAAGCATGTATGAAGGAATAAAGAAAGCCTGTGGTCCAGTGATCAAAAGAAGTGCACCATTGAAAACCTTGACTGGAGAAGTCATCACTGATAAGAAACAGCAGATGGACAGATGGGTAGAGCACTATTTGGAGCTTTACTCAAGTGAGACCAAACTAGCGGATAATGCCCTCAACGCCATAGAGGCTCTACCAACTCTTGACCACCTGGACACACTTCCCACCATAACAGAAGTTAAGTGTGCTATAAATGAACTTGCATCTGGCAAGGCTCCAGGTAAGGATGGGATTCCAATAGAGGTTATCAGGAGTGGGCAAGACACACTCACTATACAGATCCACCAGCTAATAGAGCTATGCTGGCGTGAAGGACAAGTCCCACAGGATTTCAAAGATTCAAGCATCATAACACTGTACAAGAACAAGGGCGATCGGAGCGACTGCAACAACTATAGGGGTATCTCACTTCTGTGTATTGTTGGAAAAGTATTTGCCAGAATTGTTCTGCGCAGACTTCAAGTCCTAGGAGATCAAGTCTACCCCGAATCACAGTGTGGCTTTCGACAGAACCGGTCTACCACTGATATGATATTCTCATTGCGACAAATGCAAGAAAAATGCCGTGAACAGAATCAACCACTGTTTATTGCCTTCATCGACCTCACAAAGGCATTTGATTTGGTCAGTCGTGAGGGTCTGTTCAAGGCACTAAAGAAGATTGGCTGCCCACCAACTCTTCTGTCCATTGTGGAATCGTTCCACACAGGCATGAAGGGTATAATCAAGTTTGATGGTGCAACTTCTGAAGAATTTGAAATCAAGAGTGGAGTTAAGCAAGGTTGTGTACTAGCTCCCACCCTCTTTGGAATATACTTTTCACTTCTACTGAAATATGCATTTCGTGATCAGGATGGTGGTATATACATTCACTCACGCTCAGATGGCGGCCTCTACAATGCTCAGAGATTGAAGGCTAAGACCAAAATTAGGAGGGTACTGATCAGAGAGTTGCTTTTTGCAGATGATGCTGCAGTTACGACCCACTCTGAGGAAGAATTGCAATGTCTACTATCTGCATTCTCCAATGCTTGTTCTGAATTTGGTTTAACAATTAGCAAAAAGAAGACACAGATTATGTCACAAGGTGCACATGGGGTACCATCAATCTTTATTGACGCCGCCGAACTAGAGATAGTAGACCATTTTACATATCTAGGATCGGTGGTAAATAGCAAATTATCCCTAGATCAGGAAATCAACATCCGGATTGGTAAGGCAGCAACAACAATGAACAGGTTAAGAAAAAGAGTCTGGGAGAACAGGAAGCTTACTGCCAAAACAAAAGTCCTTGTCTATCAAGCCTGTGTCCTTAGTACTCTTCTCTATGGCAGTGAAACCTGGACAACTTACTCACACCAAGAGAACAATTTAAACAGCTTTCATATGCGGTGTCTGCGAAGAATTCTTGGTATTAAGTGGCAAGACAAAATCACAAATACTGAAGTATTGGAAAGATCAGGTTGTGTGACAGTTTATTCCATGCTCAGTCTTCGTAGACTTAGATGGATAGGACATCTTAGGCGGATGGATGATGGTAGAATACCAAAGGATATCTTTTTTGGTGAATTACAGATGGGTAAGAGATCTCAGGGTCGGCCTCTACTACGATACAAAGATGTGTGTAAGCGGGACATGATTGATACAGGCATTGATAATGCACATTGGGAGCAAGTCGCCGCTGAACGTGTTGCATGGAGGGCAAATATCAGAAATGGAATAAAGTCAAAGGAGAAAATTATTGCAGAAAAGTCACACACCAAGCGTTTGAGACGTAAGATGGTGCATGATGGTGGAAATGACCACGTGTTCACATGCACCCACTGTGAACGGACATTTACAGCGCAAATTGGCCTTATCAGTCACACTCGCTACCGCCATAGTTAAAAGTCATTATGCCTTTTTAAAGCACAAACTATCGTCTGTCAAGACGGCAAGGTGCCAATGAGTGGTAAACTAGTTTGCTTAATCTGCGGATTTTGTGTTTTTGTTACAAAAAAATTTAATCTGGAAAGACACTTCACGACCACACATTCAGACATAAATGCTCAATATCCGATCAATTCGGAGTTAAGAAAAGATTTCTTAGCTAAAAGAGAAAGTTCTCTGACCAGGCAGCAGTCCTTTTTCACCAAGGCTAACGAACAGAGCAAGAGTGCTGTTGTTTTGTCGTACGAAGTTGCTCTTGTGTTGGCTCGCAAAAAGAAGTCGTTCACCGATGCAGAAGAAATGATCAAGCCTTCCCTTAAAATTGCTGCTAGAATGCTTGGCGATAAAAAGTGTGAAACAAAATTTGATTAGATTCCTTTGCCTAATAATAATATGGCCAGGCGAGTTGAAGAATTAGCCTACGATATTCATCGTCAAGGAGCAGCACATATCAAAAGTGTAAATTTTTCTGTCATTGGTAATGGATGAATACACTATCATTTCTGACACAGCTCAGGTCGCAGTTTTTGTTCAAGCAATAAACGATAATTTTGAAGTCATTGAAGAACATCTAGGACTTGAATCAATGCATACAACTACCAAAGGGACTGATCTGTTTGAAACTCCGAAGTTGTGTGTAGAGAAAAACAACGTAGAATGGACTAAATTAGACAGTGCATGCACCGACGGTGCTCCGGATTTGACGTGTAAAATGTCTGGATGTCTAGCATTATTGGAACAGTTTCTTGGCCACACTATATTAAAATATCATTGTATTATTCACCAAGAAGCTCTGTGTGAAACGACTTTAAATTTGAAACATGTCATGGATGTTGTTCTGAGATGTGTGAACAAAATTAGTAGTAAGGCGCTGAACAGGCGTTAGTTCAGATAGTTTATATCAGACCTGAGCGAGGAATACGGTGACCTATTGTTACACTATTATGTCATATGGCTATCTACAGGGAAAAAATGCTGTCAAATTTCTGGGCACTGAAAAATAGTGTCTATCTGTTTCTGTATGGGGGGAACAATGCACTGCCTACAGAACGGGAATGTCTGCTGAACCATGACAGGCTTAATGACCTGGCATATTTGATGGACAGCACGTTTCATTTAAACTCTTTGCGAGGATTCAGGGAAGGAAAAAAAAAAAAAATATTCACAAATTTGTGTGATTACATTTGTTCATTTAAAATGAAATGTGACAACGACTGTTTATCGGACAGCTGACTGAAGGGACCTTAGAGGTGTTTCAAACATGTGGTGTAAAAGAAATTAGACTTGTTACAGTACAAAGTAAAAGTTGATACTCTTCTGGATATCTTCAGTCGAGATTTCCAGAGTTCACAATAGAGGTGGATAATGTTGCCCTCTTCATAAAGTAATTGAAGTAATTGATTTGAAATGTAATTCTGCACTGCGATGTATATTTCTGGAGCTACCTGCTTCACCTTCAGCTGATCATATGATGTCATTTTGGCGACTGTTGCCTGTCGAACAATTTGAACACTTGCGTTCATTCGCCCAGAGATACACTTGTCGTATCGGTCGACTTACAGATGCAAGCAGTCATTTTCCCCAATGACCGTTTAAAAAAAAAAAAAAAAAAAAAAAACAAGCAACGTTCCAGACTCACCGACAATAACCTAGCTGCACTTATGACTTTGGGCACGACAGATTTGTGCCCAGAAATTGATAAACTGTCATCTGAACTTAAGTAACTGGTTATGAAGAACAGTTACAATTGTAAATTAATTACATTAATAGCGATTTTCGAAACTGATTAAACATTTATTGTTAAATAAAACTTGATTGTAAACCAAAAAATGACCGCATGTAGTACTGACACTGACTGCCTTTAAAGTTTTAGAATTTTGTTGACCAAAGTTAAGAAAGGTAAGAATGATATTGCGCGACTTTTATAATGTTATAACTTTGTGGCTCGTTTAACTATCGAAAATAGTAGATATGGCCCTCTGCTTGAAAAGCTTGGGAACCACTGGTCTAAGGTATTTTAAAGTTATAGGTTTTATTTTCATTTTTTGGGGGTGGGGAAAAAGCAGGAGGGGGGTGGGGGTGCTATGCATTACTTTCTAAGCAATTTTACGTTCAGTAGTTTGTACTGCTTTCTGAATAACCGAATCAACTTTGCCATTGTGAAAGTCAAGCCAAAGCGGTCTGCTTCTAAATCGGCTGCCGGTGACTTCGACGCCAGTATATCAAGAATAGTGTTTTTAATAGCTTCTGTTAGGGTGCCATTTGGACCAGCAGCTGTCCATTCGTTGAGATATTGGATACCTTTGCTAATTTCTTGTTTAGATATATTCTCACGGTTGATATCCAACCCCATATCTGCAGGACGCATATCTGGTGGGTCTTATAGAACCCATCTTTCAAGTATATCTTTAAAGTGTTTAGCTCGTGTGGCCATATGATCTGTACTGTTTGTAAGATTTGCTCCTTACTATTTATGATCAGACCGTTTTGTTGATTAAATTCCTCTACTATTTTATTTTTAGTATTATGAAAGTCTCTGAGGTTCCTATTCGCTGCTGTCACTTAAGCCTTTCTTCATCTGCGATCTAAATGTTTTTTGTTTTATCTGAAGGTATCCGCTTCCTAACTTCTTTATGCAGTCTGATCTTCTGTTTAACCTTTGAGTATTTAAAAGCAATAGTTTTGCTATTATTTAAATGTGTTGCTTTATTTTACCTGTATTCTAATTTGTAAGCTTGTCAGGTCTGATCCGTATTTCATATTTTCGTTTGCTGTTTTCCAAAGACATCTATATATATGGTTTTGTTCCAGACTCTTTAAACTTGCTGCCATCAGTCCTCCGTTTTCACCTCATTGACTAACAATAGCAGGAACTGGTATATATTAGAGACTGACTATAAATTGTTCGGTAACTTCTTGATATGAAATATATCATATATTGTACTGATGTTTATGCTGCTGAGATGGTAAGTGTGTCTTGAGTTTCAACTGAACATTACTTATAAAGAGAAGGTTATCTGGCTCTGTGACGAAGGAGTTACAAATGCAATTCGTAATTTCACATACCGCTTTCGAAATACAGCTGCGGGCGTTTTGGAATCAGACCGCTTTGCGGTGGTTTCAATACAATGGTATGAATGTCGGTCGTACAGAAAGTAATGGCAAACTACTGAATGTAAACTTGCACACGAATCACAGTCAATAAAGTTTGGAGTTTACTGCAACGTAATGTAAAAGATTTGCAAAGAACTTTTCTATATAATTAACTGAATCTATATCTGCACGCGTGAAAATCGTTTACGTCAATTAGGGATTAACTAAATTTATCGTTATTCACACTTCCTGCAAGTAGTAAAATGTATGCTTCTCACAATCCTTACGTGTTTGATAATTATATTTATTTTGTAAATTACACGTAACTTACTTTCAACAAGAAAGATCAGTCGCATAAAGTTGAATACCGAGTTTGATGACTACAGACAGAGCAAATTGTGTTGCTGACATTGGACACGATCAAAGATGTGCTCCAACATCTAAGGATACCAATTCTATTATTTACCAAATAACATCAATACAATGCTGAAATATCTAATTGTATTGGTTCCAGATGACCTCCCATGGATTGATGTATTCGAGGAAACAATTAGTTACCCTCTCTGGTATAATAAAATAACAGTCAACGAAAGAGCCATGCATGACTCGGATACGAATGCGAATCTGGCAGGCCAGATTCAGTCGTATTCATTGGCGCCCAGAGAGAAGGATAGGATCATCGACAAGGTTATTACGACTTTTATTTTGACGTACGTGATTATCCATTCATCATCAGCATGTGCTATTCCGACCAGATTAGGAGATCATTGTTCTCCACACCCATCTGATTTCTGTCTTTCTAATATGTTCACTCGCTGACACTCTTTTATGTCGCTCAAACATTCCATCCAGCAATCTCTGCCACTGAAGCTTCATCTAACACATTCAGCATGGCCGAATGGATAAGAACTCTTGTTCTAAAACATCCGGTGTGATGATGCAGAGGTAGCGGGTTCAACCCTAGCACCGGTCAGTTGGACTAAATGTTGACTTCTCGTCCTTGACTTGGGGACGTGAATTACAAGTACCTCTGAAGTCGGAGTTGGTTCGCCTGCTGGCGAGGGATACGGGCATTAGGTAAAGCTAATCCACTCGCAAACTTCAGTCCAGCTCTAATATCATTATCGTGTATGGCTCGTGTTCAAAGCGAAAAAAAAATATTTCCTTGTTATGTTCGGCTTTGCCATCCGAGAGAATCATAGCTTTCTATGAGGAAGTCTAATCTCTGGAGCAATTAGTTTCCATTTCCTATTTTTGTGTTCATGGCCAATAATTGATTGACATAAGATAGTATTGGTAGTATGTAACAACCCCACGCTGTTTCTATTGTTTTATTAGGAATCAATTAAACACAATAGAGTTGCCTGATTCAATACCAAACAAAACGTAGGTCTGGACCAAACATGTTTTACAATCAAATGAACACTATTACAATGTAAATTTATGTGCCCTGAGCATTCATTTTGCGGAAGATGCAACGAAACAGAACAAATAATACGATGGCCCTAGTATGGCGATATATCGTCCTTCTGTCGAGTATATTATCCTTTGGCATTTAATCAGTTAATATATGTATATTGTCTTCTGCAGTCAACCCCATATCTACAGGTATGACGGATTCTACATATGACGAGGGAGAGTAACTCTAAATGTCCATATCCAAATTGCCTTTGTTTCAATTCTTGGTAAAAGCAGCAGTCCCTTAGTAATGAAAGTGAATCACCGGTGATTCGGAGTTCGTGCACTTTTTTGAGACCTTTGTGTTTGATCTTCTCTTCTTCTTCTCTTCTTCGTTCTACTTTCGAGGGTCGCATGTCACACCTAATTATGCACCTCAAATGTTAATGTGTGAAGTTTACTCCGCTAGACAGATTGTATCCAAAGTAACAGTGTCTATCTACCCATGGGAAGGTTTTACTTGTTCTAACAAATTAACCACGTCGGCGACCTTACGGCCTACTCTTTGCGATTTTTAATTGCCTTGGGATTTCTAACGGGCATAATTTGCACTCGGGACCTCCTGCTTTTTCATCCGTATTCGAGAAGACTGAGAATCCAATCTTACTACCCAAGAGATCATGGGTGTGTGATATCATTAAATTATAGTGGTTCTTGCAAACATTCCTAGCACTGCAGGAATCGAACCTGATATCTTATGAGTCTACGACTAACACCAGAACATCTCAGCCACGGCTTCCCACTCATGTTTGATCAATGGAGGAGAGTGGAGCACTTAAGAAACTGCCAGTGTGAAATTAAAGAGATCCTTTACTAACAACATCAAACCATTAAATATTTATCAGCTGCCTGTCATAACTTTTACTTTATTCTGTCCGTCTTAAAATCAATATCTTTCATTTTTAATGTTGACTTTGTTCAGCTCATTGATTAACACGGCTGCATTTAATCTCTTCTTGCACTTCTAGTTTTCTCTTATCTTCCTCTTTGTTTATTACATTCACAATGACCTTCTGTTGCGTTGACTTGACTCTTCTGAAACCTTAGATTTTTTCCAGCATTTTTGGTGCAGAATTATCCTATAATTTCGAGTTTTATTTAGAATTTTGCAATCCACAAGTTGGTGTCAAATTTCTGAATATGTGATTTCCATCGCATTCCATGTTTGTGACAAGGTCATAACTTAATGTTTGGAAGATAATGTGACAGCCTGACCTTATCTCCCACATCAACATTGATGGTTTGTGACAATGTAACAAAGCACACACAGAGAGGACTAACGAGTTCTGCTGGTTGAATATAAATGGAGTTTTATTTCAAATTGATGACCACTACAACAATCCTATTACAATTCCATAATCATGGTGACTTCTCTCCTCTAGTCCTAGATGTTTACTGACTCACCTAACAACAAGCCACGTCACGACTTGAGCATCTTTCTCCTCATTCCATCCTGATGCTCAAGCGTGCTGTAGCTTTGCACACCTAACTAATACATTCTGCTACACCTTCCTATGTTTTTAAAAGACTTTTTCCCTTCAAAAGTCTTTACTCCTAATCCCTCTATTCTATATCTTTTTTTTCCTTACTTCCCATAATTTTTCTAAGCCGTCCCAAACTAACTCTATTTTATGCAAATATGTAACTCTTCCCCCTGTCATATAGTAAACCACTATGAACTTCTTCTTCGTTTCTGACTCATAACACATATTATTTACATATCCTCAATAACATTTAAATCTCAACTTTATACAATACATCATAACACATATAGTTACCTTTTTGAAATAAACCCTCCTTCTTCTCTTCATAAGCAATCCGCTTAAAATTTCAAACGCTGTACTCTTCTGATACTAACTCCCTATTGTCATTACCAACATTACTTACTAATTCTCTACTTTCAATCAACCTGAGAACACTCGCACATGATAGAAAGACAAAGAATCGGTGCACACCGGAGATTCAAAGAAGTAGAACTCTTTCTCACAAAAAAAAAAAACCACACTTACCTAAACCACACACCTTTACTCCCCTATGTCATTTGAGACTTTATGTAATAAAGTCTAAAACAATTATCTCTTCTACAGTGCCACTTATTATGGTAACAGTTTACGCTGCTATCTACAGCATCAAGTACCAACCATCAAAAATATTATTCACTCCCAAATGTCTATATATTACAGACAGTACACAATTAACAAGGTCCATCATCCCTCTAGACCTCTTCCAACTTTATACACATCACCTCATAACTAATCTTCTCGTATACCTCACTCAGAATTCTCTCTTAATTTCGCCGAAAATTTCAGCGACCCCTTAATGTCCATTTATTATGGTCATCTCTACTAAAACCTCTACTTATGCCGTTATCAACAGCAACAATATACCACCCCTGAACTCATGTCTGTGACTGCTTGCAACCAACGTTATTCTATTACAGTCCATATATCACGGACCCTCAAAAACCCCATGTCATTTTGTCTCCACAGTGACCACGTTCATTTCTCATTGACACCCTTACAACCCTTTACTATTGTACTGCTATCCACCGTATCTAATCATTCTTCGGAGTCAAACATGGATTCAATTCATGTTTTGCTAATTGTCTGGCGTAGCACGTTACCCACTTCTTCTTCTATAAGCCAGCAATCTCGTGTCTCTTATGAAAGTGCGCCATGGCTCTTCTGACCCCATGGAAACTATGTTCAAAACTTTCCCCTCATTTACCCCACTTCTATATTCATTAATCTTTTCTTCCCCAATATGGCGTCCAATCCATATATCTTCAACTAATGCTCACTTAAATTCCCCATAACCATTTTACTTGTGTAGTAACCCCGTCACTTAAGTATGGCCTATGTTTCCACAACTTAACCTCCCAACGCTGATTATCACAGCAATCTTGCTAGTAGAATATACTCATAAACTTGTTATTCACAAGGAGAATGTGTCTCTCTTCTAGTCCCCAGTAGTTTATTACTATTTTCTGAACGAAGGGTCCTAAATAAAGCCCCATTTATTGTCTTTATTCTAGACAAAACCATGTAAATTAAACATAACTTAATTAAATTTGTAACATATTTACTAACAAGGTAACCTAACACACAAAACAACTTATTTAAATTATGAGTGAAGCGAAATAAAATCAAAACAGGACATCATACCCCCCAAGTAGTTTTTTTATACATATTTATGTTTCCCCTCATATTAACTAAAGATATCAACTCATTCAAAGAAAAACACATTTTAAAATAATATAACATGCATCCTATCAAATCAGGAGAAAATATTCTAGTGTTACCTAACACTACTGGTCTCTTTTACGGACCAATAGTTTGTACGCAAAAGTCTAAGAACACAATAATCCTATTCTAAAATCAAATAATAACAATCATTTTACAGGACCAAATCAAGCAAAAAAACATATTTATGAGGCATTAAAATCTCAAATTCAACAAAAACAACTGTCTTCTCGCTAAAGAGAAGGTTTTCAAAAAAATATAATTCACTTAGAATTAACTACGTAAAGTGACCAAGCAACATTTGCTTCCTATACGAACCAATGTAACACATATCTATTCACACAAGTCATTCCATTATTTTTATAACCGAGAAAACAAAACAACTCACTGCCAAGTATATATATCTGTTACCTACAGACCAATTCCTAACTTAAAACAATATCTGTTCTCTCAATAAAAAGTCATTAATTATAAATGACCGTCAATCATTGATTCTCTCCTCTCACAATATTCTACCTTTTACCAGACTAACTCCTAACACATCACAATATCTGGAATATCACCCTAACCAACCGCTGTAAACTGCAGCTCAAATCACTTCACTTACTACTATTGTGGCGGCTATCCCAGCACACTACAACTCATTTCTCTACTAAAGGAAACCGTACCTCGACACACTAATTGTTTCCCTTGGATTTGTTCCAAGTATTACTACAACTACTTAATCATTATTACCGTTAACTACGGTATCTCCACCCTCCTACGTCCAACAAAACTTTGTCTATTTACTATAGACCTCTCACCAATACATCTACCTACTGTACCAACGACTAATTCTACTTTTAAGTTTCTCGTCTATCCGACGCAATTAATATTTCATTCTCCTGCATCAGTACTTTCTTAACATCTCACCACAACAACTCTAAGCTATCCTCAAGTCTCTCCTAGCGTTCTTGCACCGCGATGATACTAGTCACACTTATCGGAACACGTTCTCCAACATTCATTTAACTAATCTTATTTACCTCCGTATCTTTCACTCATCTTCCATTTATCGGGATTATTACAGAACAGCAACCCACACCACTTATAACTGACAACAGACCTCACTTCCCTCATTTCTCAGTATCAGGCATTCATACTTCAACCTGTCCCTGTCCCTGTCAACAATACTAAACATATTTTATGAAACGTCATTTAGAATGTTAACTCTCTTTCTGTCAACCTGTCATACAACTTCCATAAATTCCGTCCAAGATTACACATTCCAAACAAAAGACATCACACCTTTCTAATCACCTACTTTAACAATTTAGCACAAGCAAAACAAAGGCAACGACTATAACCAAAGAAGAACAAACAATAACCATTCAGCTAAACGAACATTTCTCGAAACAAATAAAGAGTCTCAAGTGCCTAGGAAGTATAATATCATCAAATGGCAAACCAGAAGATGATATTGACAACAGTTGTAATAAGGCTATTCAACTCTCTGAACAATTGGACAACCATGTATCAACAACTACCAAGCCTAAGTGTGCCGATCACTTCCACCCACATTGACACTTGACACCGTTTCAAAACCTCATTCCTGCTTCACTTATACTCACGCACGGACTAAACGCCTCGTACATGCATGCTGTACTTATCACTTGCCATCATCCTATCCATTCTCGACGCACATATGTTTGTCTACATTTTTACACCTACAAGAACAACGGATTATCAGACAACCTACTTCAACACTCAACACGACTTTCACAATTCAACTGTTTTCTTATTTCTACTTTTCTCACTCATACTCTCCTTTTCAAAGATCATAACCTAAGCATTATCTCTCGCAAACTATATCTCTCTTACACACTAACCAGCCCTATCAACGATCTCTCAGAACAAACTTCACTCCAACGAGCCACTAACCTCGTAACTATCATTCTATACTTCTCCACACAACAAGTTTCTCAGATTTAATCAGCTCTTCTTTCTCCTCAAGCATGACGTAATTACTTCATCCCCCTCACCAAGAACTCGTATTCTTCAAGCATCAACTTCTACATTCTTTTACTCTTAATACTCTCGCGCTCAACTGACTATTTTACACAGGATACTCAATTCCTCCTCAATCTATATCTCCTCATCAGACACTCTCGGTTCAGCTGTCAACAATACTATACTTACTTCTCAAACTACCAAGCGAAACTATCTCAGACATCATGTCATAGCTCTGAGTCGAACCATCCACTCTAGTACGAGCATTCATTCTTGGTTTATCTCTCTCTTTACTAGTTCTGTGCTGAATCTACTCTACTTTAATCACACCAGTTATACATCACTCAACGTGATTAACTCTCTGTATCTATCCATTCCGGACAAAGGACTATTTTAATTTCTACCTTGTTTACTCTCCCTACACCGCAACCAAATACCAGATATTCTGTATAACGTATCCACGTAGAATATCAGTTGTCGTGACTCTCTATCCTCAACAACACTATTGCCTACCTTGTATCATGTGATGCTACACCAAAAAAATTCATCTGCCTATTTTAGACAGCCTATATGTATTTGCTCAAACCGCAATTCTTCTCATAATCCAAAACAATGCCATATGTCCTTCGTCACCCAAAGAATTTTAACAGCCATAAAGCGCACCCAATCCAAATATTTCATTGTCTCTTAATACATTAGTACGTCTTTTTTCAAGTATGTCATCTTCAATATCGTCATCTTCAATATCCGTACTTGTTAATCCGTTGTTAAAGTATTCAGGTCTTAATTCTCTGAGTTTTCTCATGTTATTTTCTGTCGTCGAGTAAATTTCCGCTATCTGTTTATTACTATTCTTCTTCTTAAATGCTTTCTTCCTATTTCCTTTATTTGCGTCGGTCTGCTCACTGTTTCCTGTATACCTTACGTAACGTTTACATTTCCCCATCTCGTCTTCAGATGACACACTGATAATAGTTCCCTCATCAGATTCATAGTAGTAGTTTACTGCAGACACGTCGATCCTATTCCCATAGTCGGCTTTAGAGCGTCTGACTTTCTTTTTACTTTTATTCCTCATGCTCCGGTTCTGTACAACTCCCATATCTTTACCTGAAGTATTCTCTCCATAACCTGAACTCTCACACTTAATATTCCTACACCATTTAGGTATTAAGTTAATGTCTATACCTGAGGAACTTGACATCTCAGTTGTACCTTTATTGACCATCAGACTGCTTCTATTTCTTTCTTCAACACTTTTCCTCTTTGGTTTCTTTTCGTCTTTGGTTCTCGTCTGTTTATCTTTCTTAATTTCAACCGTGTCTCTCTTAGTCAAGTGAGTTGGTTTTAACTGAGTCTCTACTAACTCGGTTTGACTTCTCTTTGTTATCTTGCTGGCTGGTTGTACCTGGACTTTTTCCTCTATTGTATCAATCTGTGTTTGTGTGTTCCTGTCAACCACTTCAATCATCTGTGTTTGAGTCTCTTGGTCTATTTTCTTCTTTTCTTGTCTAAGAGTCAGATTCGCAACCAATTTAGTAGTTGAATTCTTACTTATATTTCCTACCCTGTTCTTTGACCCTGACCTCAAATACTGTTTCCGTCTTTGTTCAAACCAGTCGTCACGTTTTTTCCTAGCAGTCTTGCTATGGGATGGCCACTTCCATAACTTATTGAAAAAGTCTCTCTCAGGCCCATTCTTGTATCTATAACAGCTATACCAGTCCGACCTTTCACCATTACGTCTGTTTTCACCGTCTTTTATTCTATATACATCAGGCCTTGGTTCGTCATAACCATATTGTCTTCTGTCTTTATTAAGCAATGGCTGTCTCCTGTTATTCTTTCCTACTCTATTACAGTCTACCTTAAATCTATAAGGGTCTTGTCTAGTCGTTCTGTTCTGCAACGTTTCTACAAAATTTTCTACCTCACTAACTGCCTCTTTTAATTCTCCCAACCATGTACTGATACGTTGTAATTCTACATGTAGGTAATTCATATTAACTTCTTTGTAATTTATCTCAAGCTTATACAACAATATGCCTACTTCTTCCTCTGTATATTCCTTGGTACCTGAAAAAAAACTCGTCCTGAGCTCAGCTGAAATAAGAAGAAAAGAAAACTGTTTCTCTACTGTGCTGTGACGGTCTGCCTGTTGCCATATCCTGTTGTTTCTTTTGCTGTGTTAAGTCTATCTATCACTGTTCCTACCCCCGTCAAAACTTGTGCCAATGAATCTTGTTCTGTCATGCTGAAATATTTCGGTATATACTAATAAAATCAAATTCACATTTGTAACATGTTAATTTAAAGATATGATCGTATTTACTTTACACAATAGGAATTGTTCAACCAGTCAATGGTATCTAAAATGATATTTAAGGTTTACTAATTACCATTATCTCTGCTCCCGATCCAAGACAGACGGATTCCTCTATGTTCGCTGAAAGTTTTCTTGTCAGGTAGAACTCAAACGCTAGGAGTCTGTGTTAGTTGAAATGCTCCTCCAACCGATCACGCACTTCAGGGAGTTTCTTCTTCCAACGTTTCAGTAACTTCAGCCCCTGGTTGGGCCCCTACCAGCCTTGAACCTTCTCTTCACCCGATAACAGGGCACATCAAAGCGACGTCTTGAGAACTGGTGTAACTCACTAAAGCGATAATTTGGGTCCCCTCTTCAGTAGGTCGGCAGCCCAGTCTGCCCCTCCCACTTCCGAGAGTTCCCTAACGATATCGCCTCTGTTGATGACCTTCTCATTCCTTCTTATCCTTCAAATGAGCGATTGACTTGTTTCCTAAGACTCTCAAGGTCACGATTCAACGGCTTTCAGTTCGCTCCAGGCAATCTTGATGCGAAGTAGATAACTGCTCTCTCAGTACAACGTCTCTACTTGATTCTATTTGTCTTGAAGTTTCTTTTTCCTGAGCCTCTTATTTCGAAGGATCCAGAAAAAACGTGCTGGTTTTTCCCATTCTTTTGCTCAGTAAGATGGTACAATTGCGCAGCAACCCGCCCTGGCAAGCCGGTTTTCATACCTCCTGATAACAACTGCCTGTACAGCTAGGATTCTTGATAACAGGTCCGTACATCGAGGTTCACTGAAGAATACTTACAGACAACCACCCCTAGCCGGGCTTTTGGCTGCTGTAACTCTCACAGACGACGTAGTGGCCATTTATCAAACTCGTTTGAACGTTCAATATAAGTGTAGAACCGTGCCGTAACCCTGTCTCTGGGCAATTGATACGAGCAGAACAAAGATCTTCACAATTTTGGAGTTACTTCGATGTGTTACATAGTAGACAGCGTTTTGAGATTCTGCGACAATCCAGGTTCAAATCCTAAGTCGTGGGCACCATTTAGCCCTCTGTAACAAAGCACACACAGAGAGGACTAACGAGTTCTGCTGGTTGAATATAAATGGAGTTTTATTTCAAATTGATGACCACTACAACAATCCTATTACAATTCCATAATCATGGTGACTTCTCTCCTCTAGTCCTAGATGTTTACTGACTGCCCTAACAACAAACTACGTCACGACTTGAGCATCTTTCTCCTCATTCCATTCTGATGCTCAAGCGTGCTGTAGCTTTGCACACCTAACTAATACATTCTGCTACAATAACTGTCTTTGGCACTAACGTCCATACTATTAAGAAAATGTGTAATCAACTTTCCATGAATGTTTCGTTGTATAAGTATTTTGTGGAAGCCTAGAAAATGAACAAGCAATTAGAAAGTCGAACATAGGCCCCAGAGATGTGGATATACAGAAGAATGTGGCATATATCATAAAACAAAAACAATGAAATACAGAGGTTCTATACAAACTGGGCATGAAAAGAGAGGATGACAGCAATAATAAAGAGGCAAGTGAAATATTTGGGTCAAGTTAAAAATCATAACTATTTTATAAAAACCATACTGGAGGGTAAGGTTGAAAGCAAACTACAGTCAGGACGAGAGGCAGACGGTGTTGGAGCTTCGTTGCAGCCAACCTTCATTAAGGAGACGACACCTGTTTGATTGATATGTGTTCCTTTAAAACTCGGTTTACTTAGCTGCGAGTTAAAACGCATGCCTGTTGTTCGCTCACTACTTCTAGAAGAGACAGCTACATATTGCAGTCGTGAGTATCATCAACCTGAGACTGACATGACACTCTGTAGTATTGTAGAGACAGTTTGTTATTAAAAGAATTGTGAAGTTTTTTTAAAACTCAAATATAGTGATGACGGGTATAAAATGAATAATTAGCATTATATTCAGGACAGAATTGACACATTGGTCACGGGTTCGACACGCATTGGGACAGGTCAAATTGTTAAAATTGACCTAGCTCCTAGGTGGATCTAACCTGACAAGGGTACTAAGGACTGTCTTGGGAAATAAAGGCGGTCGGTGTGATACTGCAACATCACAGGTTCGATCGGTCTATTAAATAAGGGTCTAGCACCAAATATTCAATGCCGCTGGGCGTATAAAACTCCTTTACTTTACTTTACTTTACTTTACTTTTCACATCAGAATCAAAGAAAACTTTCAGTAAATATTGATGACTGTAAATTCTGACCACACAATGGCCACAAGCAAAGGTCTCTCGCCATTTAAGAGTTGCAATAGCAAGAGAGAGAGAGAGAGAGAGAGAGAGAGAGAGAGAGAGAGAGAGAGAGAGAGAGAGAGAGAGAGAGAGAGAGAGAGAGAGAGAGAACGAATGAACTAACTTTATTTTCAAAGGGTCACGAATTTGACACGCATGCGGCAAGCCTGCCTTACATTCGGACCATGCAAGCACTCATCTTTCGTTCATCAATTATTTATTGTGCATGATACATTCACATAGGGAAAGAAACATTGTCACGTGAATGTTGTAAACATAAACAATGCATATTTAGTATGTTATGAAACATGCAGGCAGACACACGTACGCACGCACAGGCAAAAACACATAATACTTACCTGCATACATACATACATCATTTTCTCCAACACTCACAGTTATGCACCCACTGAATAACATACAATTACACACTCCATCACAACAAGTCCGCATGGCCGAATGGGTAAGAACGTGTGTTCTTAAAACATCCGTTGTCCTGATGCCGAGGTTAGCGGTTCAACCCCTACACCGGACAGTTGGACTAAAATGTTGACCTGTCGTCCTTGACTTGGGGACGTAAATTACAAGTACCTCTGAAGTCGGAGTGCAAAAAAATAAATGTTCCCTCCCATACACATATATTCACTCACAATCTCTCTCTCTCTCTCTCTCTCTCTCTCTCTCTCTCTCTATCTCCCATATATCCCCATTCATACCTACAGCAAGAAGAGAGAGGAGAGAGAGAGAAGAGAGAGAGAGAGAAGAGAGAGAGAGAGAAGAGATAGAGAGAGAAGAGAGAGAAGAGATAGAAGAGAGAGAGAAGAGAGATAGAGAGATAGAAGAGAGATAGAGAGAGATAGAGAGATAGAGAGATAGAGAGATAGAGAGAGAGAAGAGAGATAGAGAGATAGAAGAGAGATAGAGAGAGAGAGATAGAGAGAGAGAAGAGAGGTAGAGAGATAGAAGAGAGATAGAGAGAGAGAAAGAGACGAAGTGAGAGAGTAAAACAGAGAAAGAGGGAGATAGAATAACAGAGAGAAGAAACTCACACTATGTTTACAGTGTTGAGAATGGTACATGCCCGACAACCTTACATTCTGCCCTCTATATCAACAATCATCGTAAACATGCAATATGAGAATTACCATAGTAATTATATATAGTGCCCTTTATAGCGACTTGAGACGTATCGGGTGTATAACACTGCCCGCATGTCTGTATAGACCAATTAGCACTCGGCAGCTGTTGTGGTCGATAACAAGTCGGCTCCTTTTATTCCCAGGACATTTGCTAGTTTCTGTTTTAGGCTGGGTCTACTTAATAGCTCTGGTGAATTAAAGAACAAAAAAAAAAAAACAGAAACCTCTTAACTGAAAGGGGATTCGAACACATGACCACAGGGCCGGCAAACAAGCGTCCTGGCCACGTAGCTACCCCTGTTACCTACAAAAGTAATTTCTATACTATTTACAAGATTGAGTGTCAAACAAAACGTAGATTTGGACCCAACAAAAATATATGCCTGGAAATGGGAAGTAGGGTTGTGTTACAGTTATGACTAAAGAGCTGTTAAAATGGTAGCAGACCTGTTGTATTATACCGCAATGACAACATTTCGGTGATACATAAGCCCATGGCAGATACGAGAAATCACATAAGACGATTAATCATCCCATGGCAATTAATCAACTAAAAACCAAAACTTAATGTGGGAATGTGAATTGTCAGGTCAATCACTATGTAAAAAAAAATAAAAATTCCAGTCGCCTGGTTTGAAAATTGCTAAGGGAAGTACACCTTTTTTGTTGTATGTTCGTTATATTGGAGGAGCAGTTGGCCGAGTGGCTATTAAGCCGGATTCTCCTTCGGGAGACCCGGGTTCGAATCCTCGGTAAGGTGTTTTTTTTTCTGTCGGGGGCAAAAAGAAAACTCAAACCTGCACAGTTCGCGGCGGCTGCACTAGCCATGCGGCCCTAATTCCTTAGGATCAAAACCCCCACCCCTTCCATACACCTCAAGGCACTATATTGGCAGTAAATGACAGTTTTGACAGTTCGTAATATTTATATATTTTTAGTGTTTCAATGTTATCGTTCCGTTGAAAAAGACTTCAGTTGATACGTTCGCCTATATATGTAACTATTTATGTTTTTTTCTTCTGCAGTACTTCTTAGTGGCATTTTGTGTTCGAGGTCTGACCAACTGTTCCCGTCTGTCTGCTACAGTTAGTCCGCTGGTTGATTTGTAACCCCCGGGACGACATTGAGGTTGCCTCTCCAGTCCGTTGCGTGGTCTGCCTTTGAAAAGAGTTGCATCTGAGGGTGTGAATCATGTGTAAAGACTCCCTCCTCACTTAGTCCTTTACCCCATATGGACAACAATTACCTTCAGATCAATAGAACTGTGATGGTAAAACCATGGACAGCTGCTTTGGTGGCTGTCTAGTCACATGACTATCATTCTGAGCCGATGATGGACCCTAGCTATAACTTCTCCTTGAGGTTGAACGGGGTAGGGGTAATGGTAAAATCAAATCGAAACAATTTGATTTCAAAGAATCACGTCCATGGGTGTTTTGCTGCAGAGTGTGTCTTCCCATCTCAGAGGTAAGAAAACTGCAAAATGTGAAAGATTTTACTGGGGCTTCACAACTGTCGAGGTGCATTTTTATCATTGGTTCGTTAACTGATTCAGTTCAAAATTTAAATGTTGGCTAGGATCAAACATGTTGCACAATCAAGAGAACACGTATTATACTGAACATTTCCATTCCCCGGTCATTAAAATTGTGGGAGATACCGTAACAAATAACGTGGCCCTAGTATGGCGATATATTATCCTTCTGTCCAAATTAGAGGTCACATTTGGAGATATATTATCCATCGGCACTGAATCAGTTGATCGATGATCGTTGGCCCAAGTTGTTTGTGTCTAAGCCTAAACCCCTATGGTTGCTTCAAGATTTTGCCCATTGCGAGGCCTGAGCTTAATTATAGCAACATCAACTGCTGGCCTGTAACAGTTAAACATTTGGGTTTTATGTACACGGCTGTATAGATTCCTGTCGATTGATAGTATCAGGAATTTCCAATAACTGCAACCTGTCGATTGATAGTATCAGGAATTTCCTATAACTGCAAGATAATTTGAATGACAAAACGTTACACCCGACACGGGGGTCAGACTTTAACCTATGAGGGGTGGAGTATGTCAGAGGTTACTCTGCCCAGCGCAGGCTCAAGCATACCCTATTCTTCTCACAGTGTTGGCTATTTGGATTACTATAAAATATAAACAAGAATATCATTCTCCCATCTGACCTGGGGTAGTGTATCGGACTAAAGACGGAGATTTTCGTGGCGAAGTGATTAAGCTGTCTGCCTCGCTCCGAAGGTTATGAGTTCGATCCCGGATTTCATCATGCGGTTCACCAGTGCACTTTTCTTTTGAGATACCTGAGGGGTTGTCGCAGGCGCTAAGGAGTTCGTGCTTTGTGCGACGCTTTTGGCAGGCTGTTCTGCAAATAGAGACAGAGCCATACATGATACAACTCAAAGCAATGAAGTTGGTCCTTTCGCCTTGAAATCCCCTTGAAACGTATAGCCTCCTCAGACAAAAGCGAAAAACTCAGAGGATCCGTGTCCATGTTGCGTGCGTTAAAAGTCCCTCGGCAATTGGAAATAAAAAATAGCATGTTGAATAGGCCACCGCCATGGCAAACTTTCTAAACTGCAAAAGCTCACACCATAACAATGTATACCGTAAGTGATTCAGCAATACACACATTTAATACCTCGTCTATGATACGGGGTTGGTGCACAGTGCTGCGATTTTCCTTTTGAAATCTATACAAGGAGACTGGAGCACTTTTGGAGATATCTGCGTGTGCAATGGATGTGATCCTTTAGAAAGCAAACAAACCAAACCAGATTGCTTAATCCTGTGACTTCAGTCCGCCAGTATGTGTACCAGCCAAGACAGTAACCTTTGTTGACCTGCGTTTCGAATAATTGGTCTCTATATTAACATGACCTTCAACTTCATAGCAAATAACAGCAGTCTACGGCAGGAAGTCAGGATTTGAATCCGATCCCTTCCCTCCGCCTCCTACAAACCGTGTGGTCCTGAACTGAGGATTTTTTTTTTTTTTTTGCAGCTAAAGGCACCATACACCTAATGTATCTGAGTTAACAAGATTGGGCGGAGGTTGGGGTATTTTTCCACGTGGGAGGATCTACTTAATGCTTCTACCAAACAAAAAAAAAAGATTGACGAAACATGCAGTTTACGAAAATGTTACATCATAATTGGCTTAAGGGTTTTCCCAATGTTGATGCATATTACTTGTAACTTCTTAATCTTTCAGATGCTGTCGAAGTTTGCGGAAACGCGTGTGCCCATCATTTTTCTAAACTATATGTTATTGTACATCGCTGTAAAGAAACGTTTATATTCATAGAATTAACAAAAGACGAAAGGAACAATGTGTTTCGAATAGATCCTTCTGTAGTCCTTCTGACTTTCTTCTCTGTAAATTTTCTTGATGTCACGACAAATTTTCTGCTTTTATAGCTAATGGGTAATGAACATAATTTTGCAATATGGCATACTGTGTCCGAAATCAACCACATACAATTTTAAAGCATACTTCCTTGCGTTAAATTTCACAATGTTATGAGCGTCGGTTGCTCATAAATCAATGGTAACATAGAAAATCACAAAGAGTAAAAAAAAAATGCTGGGATGATTGCAACGTCCTGTAAAGAACTTGTAACTAACCTGTAACCCTGTCTCATAGCGTCTCCATAGAACAGGGATTGTCCACGTATACCAGAAAGCAGTTCTCTTTGTGTGTCAGAATTCATACAAGACGGTGTCATTCCCGTGTCATGTGTCCAGGGTGATCGTAGTATTCTTCTATAGAAGCACACCTTTGCAGCCTCTAAGTAACTCCTCACTAATTTGTTAATGGTCCGTGATTTCCTTCCATACATCATAAATAGTTAACACCAGTAAATAACTTCATTTACACGCCTTGATGAGTATTGGGTACATGCTGCCGTCCATATATCTATATAGACTAAACTATATTAGATGAGGGTTGTGGAATCGAACCCCGAAGCACCACGGAAGTTTCCGACCAACTTTACTTCCCAGGAAATGTACTGGTACCTATTTTAGGCGAGGTTGACCTAGGAGAGCAGGTCCATTTTAAAACATTTGCCATGGTGGAAATTCGAATTATCACCTCCGGGCCGGCAAGCCAGCGTGCTAGTCACTGCGCCACGGTGAATCCCATATATGGTAATTTACAGTAAAGACAGTAAAGAATTTCATTTTACGCCTAGAGGTATATTGGTTATTTGATGTTAGCTTCATATTTTAGATCGAAACAGCACTCGATGGGTGATGTGATTAAAATCGCCCCGGCCGCCTTACCTTCATAGGCAATTTTATAGTACCCACTTGTCACTGGGTCGTGACGAAAACCAAGGTCTATGGGGAGAAAATACCACTTAAGAGGATTCAAACACATGACAACCAGATCGACTGACAACAGTGCAGCCACAGTGGTACCGCGACTTCTCAAACATCACAATTGACTCTATGCAACTCCTTTAAGTTCTCTTTCTCTAACCTCAGTGGCAGAGATATGTTTGTCATCATCATCATCATCATCATCTTCCACTTCTGCCGTCAAGCGACGTGGGGAGGAATAATTTGTTTGTACTTATGTTAATTTCCCATCTCGTGAATTACTCTTTGGTTTTTGATTGATTGATTGATTGATCTAGGAACCGACATCACAGCATTCGGGGCATTCCCACAAAGGCTCCGTCCCAATCCTCAGCAGCCAGCGATGAGTTCCAACACCAATAATACCAGTAGCAATCTGATTATATGTCCGTCTCGCCTTTCCGCTGAGCGTCGGCCAGATTCCCTCGTCACTCCTCGCTGCCTCATTCTTGCCAGACCATGATGCTCCATTTGCTCCTCGGAGGTGTACACGTGCTCCCACAAGGCTGCAAGCACGTCTGCCTTGTCATGCATCAATACTCCAGCAAGTTTTGCAGAGCCAGCCAATCTGTCCGCCTGTTCATTCTCCAGCACACCGGCATGCCCCGGAGAAAAGATCCAGACGATGCCTGTCCTCATCTTCCTCTGCATGCTTTCTGAGTCAGTTACAATCACGATGTGTGTATGTGTGTGTGTATTGTATTTTCGATCCAGCGGAAAGCTGCAATGACCGCCTCCACCTCCATTCATAAGCTAGATGTTGTGGTATCATATGCCAGGCTCTCCTGCACCAAACGTCGGCCATTAGCTTTTCCGATGAACCCCCAGGAACTTCTCCTACATCTTGATTCTCTTTGATTTGAGCTATTGTACATTTCACCACAGAGCATGATCATTCTGTCATAGCCTGCTACCAAAGTAAGTGAAAAATTGAAAATTAAGGTTCACATATATTTCAATTTTATTAAATGCTTTACAATTGTTACATTTGCCACAATGATATACATTTGAGGAATTGCTTTTGTGTTATTTCGAAGACTTCTGATTTTCTGGTATTAAGACTGTGGATTGTTTTGATATTCCGCTGAGATTATTTCTCCAGCTTTCCATATTTCCAGATCAAAACTATATCAACAGCGTATCTCATATTGTTTATAGTATGCTTACCAACTGATGCATCTGGACTGTGTTGTATGGATCTAGAAGCTGAAGCTCGTTACTGGTCACACATTCTGGCTTCCCGTCCTGGGTGATTTAATGTTAACATTGAGTCCGTAGCATATATTGGTATAAGGTGTGTACTATTGCGTCTTCATATATTCTATACAAAGATGAAATAAGAATTGATTACGAGTTCACTGTATCGTTTAATTTCACTCCCAGACAAACGTCAGACATTCAAAACAATGTTTTCCCGTGATCTATTGTTTGTGTCTTCGTTATTCAAACGTCAGACAAATTATGAACATAATCTGCATTTACGAGGTTAAATCTTCTTCTTCTTCTTCTTCAGCGTTCCGAGCCATTGAGGTTCTTTGCTGCAAATACAATCCGTCTCCATTCGTCTCTCTGGTGGACCTTCTCTTGCCAGTCGTTGATTCCAAGTGCTTGTAGGTCTGTACATGTATTATCTCTCCACCGTCTTCTTGGTCTACCTCGGGGTCTACGGTCATTTATTTCCTGAGTGTAAGCGAGTTTTGTTTCCCTATTATCTTCCATTCTTTCTATATGCCCCAGCCATTGTAGTCTATTAGCCTTCATGATACCAGTGATTAGCGGGGACTTAAACAGATCATAAATGTCTTTGTTACTTCTTCTTTTCCACTCTCCACTTTGTGTATCCCTAATGGGTCCTAATGGTTAAATCTTACCCAGCCTTAATTTACTTCTGGTGGTGGGAACAGATTCTAACTCTGTTGTGGATTTGTCCTTCAAAGGCATATGTGTGGTAACGGTAGGGAACTGACCAAGACGTTTAACACTCTATTTGAAGGTCAGTTTTATTTTGCGTTCGCTAGTTTTGAACTCAAGCATAGTCCATACACTTGCTACTACTACTAGTGCACTGGACTGATTTTTACTCGTGGATTAGCTTTTTCTTTCACCAGTGTCCTTGGCCATCAGGCGAACCTACTCCGACTTCTGAAGTACTTGAACAAGAAGTAAACATTTTAGCCCACCTGACCAGTTTACGGTTTGAATACGTGACTTCAGCATCAGCACATAGAACGTTTAAGAGGGAGCGCTCTTATTTATTGGACCTTGTTGGTCTCCGCACGAGGGTTCATTATCACACAAGGCAAAACCTCGCTGACTCCAGCGATGACTCGTGGTCTGAAAGGCCAAGTTCTGGCTTGGGGGTCGTTTTCACTGCGTCTCTCAGACCACGACTAATCACTGGAAGGAGGGAGTTCTTGCTCGCGTGTTGCTCTAGTCAGACTATCTTCGTTCTCCGGAGACAGACAGAGCCCCACAGGGTAAAACCCGGTGCTATGAAGTCGATCCTCTGACCTTGAAACTTCTAGGCAAGTGCACTAACCACAATGTCACACATCCATGCTTACTTTCATCTTAACCTTGTTTGAAACACATCCAACGACCCTGAAACACTTCCACTGCAGATCTGTTTTTCTTTTCTAACCGCACTAATCTCTTTTCGTTCTGCCAGTGCCAAAATATAGATATTATTATCCGCCCATTTTATTGGCACATAAGCCGGGTTCTCTTGGGGAATTTATAAATAAATATTCCAACCAGAACTTCAGATGCAGTAGGAGGTGAGCGTATGGGTGGTTATTACGCCTGGATAATTAGTTCCTGGAGAAATGAACATTCAAGAGTGATGTTGGTAAGGGGGTGTGACGTCAAAAGACTTCCGTGTCAGATCGGGGTTCGATTCTGGGTAAATCCTTTACTGGTCTGGGACGGAACACGGAAAGAATGTCTTACTGATTGTGTGTATATGCATGCCAAAATATAAATGCTTGCTCGATTTGATCTCAAGCGTAGTTTATACACACTACTTCTAATAGCACTGGACTAATTGTTGAGTGTTGGTTAGCTTACCGTATTACCAGCGTCCTTCATCATCACGCGAATCCACTCCGACTTCTGGGGTACTTTAATTTAAGCCCCCCCCCCCTACCCCCAAGTCAAGGATGAGAAGACAACATATAACATGGAGTTTTATCACTCTGGTTCATAAGGATTTAAGATAGGATAATTGTGATCTTGTGGATAATTGTGAGATTGAGGTTTTTTAAGTAGAAATACGGATATGCACAATTCGAGTAACAAGTAGGATATAAAGATTGCAAATAACAATTAGGATGTAAATATTTAAAGTTACAGCTAGAATATGAAGATGCCAAGTAGCAACACACATTTCAACACATAAAATTTCAAATAGTATGTACATATTTCAAGTAACAGCTAAGATATAAATATTTAAAGTAGACATTAGGATATACACATAAAGTAACAACTAGGATATACAGATTTCAAGTTGCAGCAAGGAAATACACATTTAAAGTAACAACTAGGATGTACGCATTTTAGGTATCAATTAGGCTATATATATATATATATATATATATATATATATATATATATATATATATATATATATATATATATATATATATTTAATGTAGCAAATAGGATACACGCATGAAGTAACAACTAGGACAAACCACATAACTTTCCAACTAGCACAGGATAGGAAAAATTACTTTTTGTTTCTTCTCTCGTTTCGAATTTGAGCATAGTTCACACTGAATTGATTGTTGCGCGTGTGATAGCTTTCCCTATTACCAGCGTCCCTCGACATCAGACGAACCCACTTCAACTTAAGAGGTACTTGTAATTTACGTCCCAAATTCACGGACCAGAAGTCAACATTTTAGTAAAACTGATCGGTGTGGGGGTTGAACCCGCTACCTTGCCATCGACACATCGGTAGTTTGAGTGCGGACGGTCTTACCAATTTGGCCATGCTGACCAACTAAATTTCGTTCTAACTGACTAAGACTGGACGTATCAAGCAGTATATAATGCTTCCCAGGTGATGTTAGGCAATGATTTTCAACGTGTGCGAGTCCATGTCCCCACCCCACCCCTCGGCCAAATGCATTCTTTCTGGGGTCGCCCCCCCCCCCTCCCGTAATATGGCCGGTAAAACTATATCCTTGTTAATACATTTAACCTAACATTTCTAAAGAGGAGTTCATTGGAAGGCTCCCCCCCCCCCCCCCCCTGAAATTAAACTTTTTTAAAAGCAATTTAAAACCCAAAAAGCTTCGAAAATATATAGCAAAAAAAAAACGAAAAAAAAAAAAAACGAAACATTCTTGTAAAACTCTAGTTATTAGATAGAAAGCATTATGATCATCATGTGTCATGCCGATAAGCATTGGCGACCATGGTTTGCTGTCTGACACGATCACCTGTTTTGAATCAGGTCTGTGCACTTCTCCGCATTATGCCGCATTTCCAAGCCATTCAAGCATTTATCACTTTTCAAGTTTATTTCTCTAAAAACGTGCCCAACAAATCTTAACTGCCTGCGTCTAACTTCCCTAATTAATATACGGTTCTCATAAATTTTCTGTTCGTACATGGTATTCTTTGCATTTTCATCAGAAACCACATCCACTTCGATGTGTTTCAGCTTTTCAACTAATTGTCCTTGTGTCACATGCTATAGATAAGTATAACACTTCAACACTATTTGCCACAAGCAACTGACAGCTGTTTATTATTGTTGAGTATATCCCCCCCCCCCCGCCGGTCTCTCTGGCCGAGGGGTTACAACACTTTCTCCGTAATCCCGTTTATCACGCAGAGTCTCGTAGCGGGGCGAGAGCTGGGAGCGGTTCTATCCCCGCTGGTGACTTGCGGAATAACTGAGCCGGCCGCTCAGAAAGCAATGGCAAACTACTGAGCGTAATCTTGCCAAGAAATCAACAGACAGCTGAAAGATGCTGATGTTGACAGCGATGTCCTGTAAAGGATATGCAAAAAAAAAAAAAAAAAAAAAAAATTCTCCCCCCCCCCCCTATCTTGCACAAAACTACCTTGCTACGGCGATTCTTATTCTAATCTCTACCAGGGAAATTCTTTCAGAATGTACAACAGGTCGTTGACAGTACGTATCCATTCACATAATTAACAGGTTAACAAAACGTCGGTTTGGATCAAACAAAATTGGATAACGAAAAATGGGAAGTAGGGGTGTTTCACAGTTATGATTTAACAGTTGTTAAAATAGTAGCAAACGTGTTGTATTATAACGCAATGACAACATTTCGGCGATATGTAAGCCCATAGAAAATACAAAAGTCGCATAAGATGCTTAATCATCCCATGACACTTAATCGGCAGGGAACGTCACATGTAAAAGATGTCTCCGTACCGTCAGCATGCGATTGGGTTCAAACGATTACATTGTTTCCAAGAGAAAGTATTATGCGAGATTTCTGAGATATAAAATAAATAGCCGTCGAGGGACATAACATCAACAATATAAGAAATGCAGATAATACAGTATTTATTGCAGACAATGAACAGCATTTAGTGGAGGTGGTTTCTTGTACACAGCGAGCAATAAGGTGGGAATACATGGTAAGAAAACAACAATTATACTAATCTCGAAGCGGAGCACGCGTTAGAGCAGTGACTAGACGCTCGCCTGCAATCATGGTTTCGATCCGAATCGGGGCGGATTCGAATGTTAACAATGCACCTGCCCTCCCGGATAGATTCAGCATAAACTTGGTACCAGGCTATGCCTTGGGAAGTGAAGGGGGCCGGTGTGAGACTGACAAGATCTCACACCGAGTGCCTGTGGACTATAAATATGTTGGTCTATAACTCTATACGAATGTTGGTCTATAAAAATGTTGGTCTATAAAAATGTTGGTCTATAAAAATGTTGGTCTATACAAATGTTGGTCTATACAAATGTTGGACTATACAAATGTTGGCCTATACAAATGTTGGTCTTTAAAATGTTGGTCTATAAACATGTTGGTCTATAAACATGTTGACCATATGCTCAAGGCGTCTTAAGGCGTGTGAAAAGAGGATCGAAGAGGAAAGAAATGTCACAAATGTAACACACCTCTGAAGTCGGAATGGGTTCGCCTGATGGCGAGGGACACTGGTAATAGGGAAAGCTAACCCACAAGCAAAAATCAGTACAGTGCACTAGAAGTAGTAGCATGTGTATGGACTACGCTTGAGATCAAAGCGAGCCAACGTAAAACAAAAGGAACATCCAAGTAAATGGGAACATAGCTAAACACTTTCTTAGCTTTTGTTTGTGGGTCAGGTGTTTTGCCTTGTTTGTGTTTAATCCGTGCTTGTTTGATGTGCCCTTGTGATTGTGAATCCATTACTTTCTTGTCTTCCACTGACCGTGTATAGAAAATGTTAAATATTTTGAAGGTACGCGTTGGTGAGAAGTTTATCACGCTTAAACATGCAATATATTGATATGACATGAAAACAATACGGTAAGTGTGATTCATGCGGGGGGAAAAGTACAGACCTTACAACGAATTGACACCCGGTTAACAGAAATTGCTACAGGGAAAATAATAATAATAATAATAATAATAATAATAATAATAATAATAATAATAATAATAATAATAAATTAAAGGAAAGCAGAATTGTAAAAATAGGTGAACCATAACACAGCGAATCTAATGTTTCGAATTTAGTGTTCTTCTTCAGGAACAGCACAAACAGATCTAAAACTAAATGAAATTAGATAATGAAGATAAAACTAAAAGTGGATTGATTCATTGCACAGGCTGGTCAGTTGGATTCAAAAGTTGACTTCTCGTCATTAACTTGAGAACGTAACATTACAAGTACCTCAGACGTCAGAGAGGGTTTGCCTGATGTCAAGGGACACGTGTAACAGGGTAAGTTAACCCTTCAGCAAAAATCAGTCCAGCGCACTCACTGTTACCAGCACAGGTGCAGACTACGCCCTAGTTCAACGTGGGCGAACGGACATAAATGGTATGTGTTCTGTAACAGGTCACGTGTTCAGTTAAGGCTCTAGTCGCTGTATGTCCCGCACCCCATTATCATGTCCCCATCTACGGTTGTAAATTAACAACGCCACTGATCTACATCTGCACTTTCGACTCTTACTAGGAGCTTACAAACGGGTCTTTCCACCTTACCAAATCAGTCAACAATTGTACCCTCATCTCATCATCATTTCATCTTGTTTCTCTAGTACCTTGCGGTGTCGAGGTTCGATTATACTACTTAGTTTTTCTACGAACAGTGAAAATCCCCTACTACTTGCAAGTCTAGTCGCTGGTTTAGGACAGAGATTGTACCCTCATATATTTTATTATGTATTATAGATATTATCGAGGTGAGGAGTGGTTCTTAAGAGCTATACTGAGCCAATCCTACTGTATGGAAGCGAATCTTGGAAAATTAGCATACACGTTAGGAATTATGTGGAGACTGCGGAAATTTGGCTTTATAGAAGAATGACAAGAAAACAGAGTAATGTAGATGTCGTGAAAGGAAGGAAACTGATTACTCGCATCAGAAGAAGACGGACCACGTTCTTAGGACATGCCGTGAGACGGGAGGAGTTGAAGCAGCCATCACAACGGGAAAGCTGGAGGGGAGGAGAGGCAAGGGGAGACCAAGCGAGTAGATGCTGGGCAACTTGAAATGAAATGAACTTGAAGATGCTGGAGAGCATGAAGGAATATATAAATAGTTGACATTTAATGAGACAGAGGGCTGTGGACAGGCATAATCACCAACGCCATCCCGCATAAAATAAATCACGAATATGATCGTTATCTATCACCGTGATTCCATTCATAATCACATCAGAATAAACGAAGCAAGAGAGTGCCCATAAGAGATCATCCCATCAACAAACCAAGTACATGGAACAAGAAATTATCACAAAAGAAGTTATTTTTTTATTTTGAAAGCTGCAGATCACAGTCTAACAAGTCAACGTCAGATGCAAGTCTGTGATCCGACATTCGATAGTTTGTAAATGGATGCCTAAAGATCAACATTTTGTCAATATGACATACCAAATGGGAGATGACAGACACACGTTGATGCGTGCTGTTTGCCAGTGTCAACCACAACTTCATCTGTCGCAACTGGTGTTTCCTCTAATAGATATGGCACTGCTGATTTGGACAGAGCGATACATGTCCGGATTTTCTTTGTAGTTCTGTTTGAAGAGTATTTCATTTGGCTTGCAATTAATGCTTATATTAATTTCTTTTGCGGCGCTCACCAAACTCGACATTCTACATTGTGCCAATGGCTTCCGGCAGAGGAGCACAATTGGGAGGGTACAAGCCTTAACATAGTGCGAGAAAATACATCCTAACGAATAATTGTCATTGCAGGACGACCATGCCCTAAGCGTTGATCGGTAAGTGGTTTAGGGTCGAAGCTCCAACAGGCTTATATATAGAGAGAGAGCATTGCTTTGCTGATCTTGTAGCTTCTGCAGCTTGTCCAGTTCTAGATGTACTGGTGTCATCTTTCCTCTGGGGTAAACTAGGCAGACTCAGGTCATACTGCATGGGCAACACATGGCCTCAACAATACAGCCCAGAGTTTATTTATGGTCTCAACAATAAGCCCAGAGTTTATTTAATGAAGAAATATAACTCCATCCCAGGACACCTCTATGGGTTGTATTGAATATCAAGAAAACAGTAACAATGGTGATATCAAAGAAAATGGTGACATAGAAATATGACATAGAAATAGAAGGGGAAATTCGTAACCAAATGGATAATTTAAAATACCTAGGGGCACTAATAACATCAGATAGAAGATGTACAACAGATATTAAGGGCAGAATAGGGCTGGCAAAAGCCGAATTTCAGAAAATGAAGAGTATCTTATGCATTAAGTCGCTATCAATGAATGTAAGAAATACAGTGCTGAAATGCTATATAGAACCAGTTTTGCTGTGTGGCAGCGAATCTTGGAATGTAAATGAACAAATTAGGAAGAACTTAGAAGCAACAGAGATGTGGATTTTGAGACGAATGTTGCGAATTCCTTGGACTGCCAGAGTAACTAACAACGATTGCCTGAAAGAAGCTAATGAAAATAGAACACTATATACAACAATAAGAAAGAGACAGACAGCTTTCTTTGGTCATGTGATGAGAAGAGAGGCATTGGAAAACATTGTGACAACTGGAAAGATCGAGGGGTAGAGGGGCAGAGGCAGACCAAGAGAAATGAGGCTGGACGGATTGAGACCTTGGCACATGGAGGAATATTAACGGCAGAGTTGATCCAGAACTCCAAAGACCGAGATCTGTGGAGAGCCATGAACGCTTACGACAGCTGGAAGGGCACATGATGATGATGATCGTTTGTAAAGACGGTAAGGTGACAGTAATACTTTCTGTAGCCAAATAGTTGCATGTCCACATGGTACTTGTTCTTTCTTCCATGCAACCCCATGTGATTTTAACGTTGTCTTCCTTTTCGTTGCGTTAGGATGTTACTTCTTTCTCCTCCGTGACTTATAGATAGCACTAATTCTCCCTTTTTTGCAACTTCATAAGGCACATGTTTTGTCTCTCTTTCTGTTAAGTTAATAATTAATTTGTATCTATTCACGACAATTCCTTTGGGGAAGTAATTTTTGTTTCTTTATAGCTGTTATTTTATAGTTAAATTCTTAGTTCTTTTATCCGTTCCTTAATTTGTTTTAGCCCGCTCCGTGGCGAAGTGTTTACGAACGTAGTTTGCAACCCCGCTTACCCGCTTTCGAAACACAGCTGCGGGCGATTTGGTAGCAGATCACCTTGCGTTAGTGTTTTACCAAACTGGTATGGGTGCCGGTCATTGAATAAGCAACTGCTGAACGTAAACTTGCCAAGAGACCATAACAGAAAAAAATGCTGGTGTTGACTGTGACGTCCTGTAAAGGATATGCAACTAACTGTAACTAATTTGTTTTGCTTTATTTTCTTTCTTCCTTGCAATAAAGAAAAATAATATCAATTCTGTCTTTCTAGTGTTTGGAGAGTGTTTTATTTACTTCACCCTTGTAAATGTCACGGTGTTAGAGTTTATTCTGCTTGCTAGTGGTTTGAGGAATAATGTGGTAGCAGTTTTATAATCTCCAAACATATTGAATAAGGGGTTCGCAATCAGCCGCGACATATTTCTTAACAGCCCGCTTTGCGTTGTTTTCTATGGTGCAAGGTGTCGGCCGTTCAGAAAGCAATGGCAAACAACGGAACTAAAAATGTCCCAGTAAATCACAAACAGCCACTGAATGCTGGGGCTGACTGCAATGTCATGTAAAGGATATGCAGTCAAGTCTCTAGCCATCAAGAGCGCACGATTTATTTAAGTTATACTCTTCTGAGAGCCATATACAAAAGATACAAATACATTTTCCTAAGCAGTTTCCTGTTGTGGGTCTGTAATGGGTTAGATATCGATTCTGCCATGACCCCTACCCCGTTCAACCTCAAGGAGAAGTTATAGCTAGGGTCCATCACCGGCTCAGATTGATAGTCCTGTGATTGAGTCAGCCGCAAAAGCAGCTGCCCACGGTTCTACCCTCTTTGGCTTCTTAATCCGAAGGTGATTGTTGTCCATACGGGGTAATAATGGTTTACCCATATTACTAGTGTGTAATGGGACATCGCCATTCCATTTAATGGGCATGAGAGCAATTCGGAATATGCGGCAAATCTTGCCCTTATGTTTGGCAACGTCGAGTAGGCGTCGAACTCGCTCGCGTCCGACCGTGCACTTGACATTACCAGTCGAGTTCACTATCGACATAGCAAGTGCGCGCACCACCTAATACTGTAGTTTCAGCCATATGTTTCCTACAAACGTCTAATTCAAACTGAAACATGTAATCATGAAATGACAATATAATGTGACACACAACGTCTCAATCTGTTAAGCAGCACGCAAACTTAAACGTTTGGAACTGCTTCATTTCTTAGTTTCCCTCCATGTTGGCAATTGTCACTTGTCATTGAACGTGACGAGTGCCATACAGAGATTCTCAACCTGTTGACAAATGTGTTACCCAAAATTATCTCAGATATAATTGAAACGATGAAGTACGAAGATTTAGAAACATTGTAATATATCTTTCTATTATCTTATACTTAAGCCCAACATGAACAATATTTTAGAGGAAAAATGCAAACACGACATTGCTGGCAGAAAAAATGAATGAGGGAGTCCATGTAGGAGCAGATTAAAACTGTAGTTTGGTTGCGGAGGCATAGGTATTCAAGAGGTTTGGGGCATATTAAGAAGAAAAATACGCTTCACAACTTAATGAAAGTGCCGACAGCTGTCGAAAATATCAACAATTTGGGGTGGGGTGGGAAAGGCAATTTAAAAAGACAAATAAATATGATTTTTACAACAGTCATAGTCTTAACAAGAACACATACCTGATGTGAAACTCTGATGATAGTGTGAGATGGCAAACCATAACGCCCACCTTCATCGATAAGAGGCGTAGGGCGCGTTAGCGAAGTTGATAGCGAGCTACTAAGACACTGTCATGAGGTCGGTCGAACGCAGGTTTGCCTGGGCGTGTCATCGGCGAAAGTGAGTGAAAGCCTGGTTACCTGTTCCTTGTGTAATTCAGGTCTACTTGAATGGTCACGCTATCACTTCACAGAAACATAGCAGAAAACTGATTTGAGGTTGTTTTTTTTTTTTAAATTGTAAATCGGCATTGTACAAAATGACGATGGTGATAATAACAAATATAATAGATGCACAGTGAACAACTAGGGTTAGAATTAAATTGTAAAAAGACACAGGTTATGGTCGTCACTAGGATGAACGAAATATCACAATGTAATATACAAATAAATGGGAATATTCTTCAACAAGTGAATAGGTACAATTATCTCGGAACAGTAATAACATCTGATGGGAGATGCCTTGAAGAGATTAGAACAAGAATCGCCATGGCAAAAGTAGCCTTTTGCAAGATGAAAAACATACTGACCAATAAAAAGATGTCAATTGAAACGAGAAAAAGAGTGTTGAGATGCTACATAGAACCTATACTTTTATATGGATGTGAAGCTTGGACAATGAGCAGTCAGGCTGAAAAACATCTGATGGCTGTAGAAATGTGGTTTCTGAGGAAAATGCAAAGAATACCATGGACAGCCAGAAAGACCAATGAACAGGTCCTTCAAGAAACAAATGAAGATCGTAAACTGATTAGAGACATTAGACGTAGACAGTCACAAATTTTTGGGCATGTTATAAGAAGAAATGATCTGGAGAACTAGGTGACAACTGGTAAGATCGAGGGGAACAGACCAAGGGGAAGACCTAGAAGCAAGTACCTGGATGGCTTGGCCTTGTTGCATGGTCGAGACAGAAACATGGATCTGATCCACGACTCTGGTGATCGAGTGAGATGGCAGAACATGACGGCCTACGCTTACCGGCATGGCACATGATGGATGGATGGATAATAACAATGATGATGATAATGACAATGATGATAACGACAATGATGTTGAAGATAATAATGACAATGATGATAATGGCGATGATGTTAATGACAATGATGATAATGCCGATGATAATAATGACAATGATGATAATGACGATGATGATAATCTCAATAATGATAATGGCGATGATGTTAATGACAATGATGATAACGACAATGATGATAATGACAATGATGATAATGACAATGATGATAACGACAATGATGATGATAACGACAATGACAATGATGATAATGACAATGATGATAACGACAATGATGTTGAAGATAATAATGACAATGATGATAATGGCGATGATGTTAATCACAATGATGATGATAATGACGATGCAGATAATGAAAATGATGGTAATGACGATGATGATAATGACAGTGATGATAATCGCAATGATGATGACAATGATCTTAATGACAATGATGCACATTTCACTCCCAGTTGCCTCAGTAACCATAAGACTAGATACTTTAGTTGTGGCTGCCTTTGGTTTCTCAGATCACAATAAAGTTTGGTAACCAATTCTTAGAAAGTGTCAAACCTAAAAATTGAACAAACACAACAAAAAGCCAAAATGTAATAATAATAATAATTTAAAACATTGCGTATGTCTGGAGTTTGAAAAACATTATTATGTTTCTTCCTGCGTATCAGGTGATCAGACACTTGTATTCTTGGCTGTCTTAAATTATCCAAACATAATTATTCTCAAACCTATTATGTGCTTGGGTGAATGGAAAAATCCGTTTACCCCACTGCAATAAGCTGGTGAAAGCCAGATCTCTTTAACACGGTGTAACGATTTCTTTTTTATGACTAGGGTTTGCGTCACAGTTACATGTGGTGATTTTAAAATATAGAAAATAGATCTTACTCTACATGTCGTCGACGAAAACGTGTGTGTGTGTGTGTGTGTGTGTGTGTGTGTGTGTGTGTGAGCGTGCGTGCGTGTGCGAGCATGTGTGTACATGTATGTGTGCGTCAGTGTGTGTATGTCTGTGTGTGTGTATGTCTGTGTGTGTGTGTGTATGTCTGTGTGTATGTGTGTGTAAATATATGTATGCGTGTGTAAATATATGTATGCGTGTGTTTATGTATGTGTTTGTTAAAATGTGTGTGAACATGTGTGTGTATGTGTGTGTATGTGAGTGTGTGACTGTAACATTTTTACGATAAACATCACAAATGATATGTACTACATGTTCAAAGTGAAGCTACAATGTTGTCCTGTATGTCGTTTCTGTTGGTATTCAAGTTATTCCAGGTTTATCTTCTTCTTCTTCGCCTTCTTCTTCTCCTTAATCTTCTACTGACTCCTTTTCTTCTTCGCCTTCTTTTCTTCCTCCTCATCCAACTCCTCCTCTTCCTTCTACTGCCTCCTTTTCTTCCTCCATCTCCCCATCATCGTCTCCTTCTTCTCCGACGTCTAATTCTTCCATATGATAATAGCTACATCTATGTAAATTATAAAGTTTGCAGTTAGCCTCACCGTTCCCTCATCACAAAACTAAGTTACTCTATCTTGGAGTAGAGATAAAACAATCACTATTCTAATCAATTCAAACACCCCACAGCCTTCAAGACCATGTTCTGCTGTTCGTTTACTCTCTCCCATATAGGCACATCTGCATCTGTAATGTTCCTTTACTCTCTCCCGATATAGATACATCTGCATCTTTAATGTTCCATTACTCTCTCCCCATATAGATACATCTGCATCGGTAATGTTCCATTACTCTCTCCCACGTAGGCACATCTGCATCTGTAATCTTCCATTACTGTCTCCCCATATAGGTACATATGCATCTGTAATGTTCCATTACTCTCTCCCACGTAGGCACATCTGCATCTGTAATGTTCCATTACTGTCTCCCCATATAGATACATCTGCATCTGTAATGTTCCATTACTCTCTCCCCATATAGATACATCTACATTGTTAATGTTCCATTACTCTCTCCCCATATGGATACATCTGCATCTGTAATGTTCCATTACTCTCTCCCCATATAGGTACATCTGCATCTGTAATGTTCCATTACTCTCTCCCCATATAGATACATCTGCATCTGTAATGTTCCATTACTCTCTCCCCATATAGGTACATCTGCATCTGTAATGTTCCATTACTCTCTCCCCATATAGATACATCTGCATCTGTAATGTTCCATTACTCTCTCCCCATATAGGTACATCTGCATCTGTAATGTTCCATTACTCGCAACCCATATAGGCACATCTGCATCTGTAATGTTCCATTACTCTCCCCATATAGATACATCTGCATCTGTAATGTTCCTTTACTCTCTCCCGATATAGATACATCTGCATCTTTAATGTTCCATTACTCTCTCCCCATATAGATACATCTGCATCGGTAATGTTCCATTACTCTCTCCCACGTAGGCACATCTGCATCTGTAATGTTCCATTACTGTCTCCCCATATAGGTACATCTGCATCTGTAATGTTCCATTACTGTCTCCCCATATAGGTACATCTGCATCTGTAATGTTCCATTACTCTCTCCCACGTAGGCACATCTGCATCTGTAATGTTCCATTACTGTCTCCCCATATAGGCACATCTGCATCTGTAATGTTCCATTACTCTTTCACCATATAGGTACATCTGCATCTGTAATGTTCCATTACTCTCTCCCCATATAGGTACATCTGCATCTTTAACTTTCCATTACTCTTTCCCCATATAGGTACATCTGCATCTGTAATGTTCCATTACACTCTCCCCATATAGGTACATCTGCATCTGTAATGTTCCATTACTCTCTCCCGATATAGGTACATCTGCATCTGTAATGTTCCATTACTCTCTCCCACGTATGCACATCTGCATCTGTAATGTTCCATTACTCTCTCCCCATATAGATACATCTGCATCTTTAATGTTCCATTACTCTCTCCCCAAATTGATACATCTGAATCTGTATTGTTCCATTACTCTCTCCCCGTATAGATACAAGTGAATCTCTAATGTTTATTTACTTTCTCAACACACACACACACACACACACACACACACACACACACACACACACACACACACACGCACGCACGCACACACACACACACCACCAAATATAATGTTCATTATTGTAACATAATATGTTTGAGGGAGTTTACTAGCCTGGAAATCAAATTGATTGTTCCTTGTCAGGAGCCGCATGATACTGCTGTTTCTGTATGTGCGTTTCTTGATCTATATCTCTTTCAACTTATTCGTGTTTATTATCGATTGTATAATTTAATATATCGATCTGAGTGTATATTTTCTTCCTCCCTCCTTTGCAAGTTTATTGGCCTACTGTTTTCTTATATAAACATCAGAAATCAATCCCACTTGTATCATATTTGATGAATAACGTGTTGATGTTTACCAATCTTTTATTAATACTCCGCAACATTCTGAAGGGAAAACACATCTAACTGGGAGTCACTGTAGAAGACAATCTTTTCTGTAAGAAAATGAATGTTCTTCGTGCTGACACAAATTGTTGTTGTTATTGTTTCATTAGCTTTGAATATGTTTAAAGATGCCCCGTCGACCTGTGGGATGTTGTTATACGTTGATACTTTATTTGTATGCGTACTCTATCGCCGGTTGTTTTGCTATGCTATTTGTTGGTTAGCTGCGTGAGTCAATAGATACCATCAGACAAAAATATATACCTCACTTTATTATAGCTTGATTTATTACGCTTCCAATGCATTGCCTTCTAGAAAAATATTCATGTTCATTGTTTTCAGAATTGCCTCAAACATTAATAGGTTTTATTTTTTATTTTATTTTATTTTATTTTTTTTATTTTTTTATTTGGTGGTGGCAATGCATTGAATTGAACCATTGTCCATCGCACAATTCCTCCTTGCGAATTACCCCACATTTCTATCTCCATTTCACATTCTAGCAATTTCGCAATATATCACACGTTTCCATTGTCAATATATTTCTCTTGGAGGTACCTCATAAAACGGACGAGTAGTTGCCTGTTACGTGCGAGCAAAGACAATCCTGTCTTGAGACAGAATCCATTTCCTGTGAAATTCCCATGAGCATTGTCGAAAGAGCAATATATGATTTAGAATATTAGATAGGTTTGGTTCATACAGGGAGCCTCGTGGTGCAGTAGACAGTACGCTAGCCTGCCGGTTCGATAATCGTGTGTTCTAATTCCCATCCAGGCAGAGATTATTTTTTAAATTGGCCCGGCCTGAAATAGGTACTAGAAAACGTTCTGGGATGTAAAGTTGGTTGGAGACATATTACTACGTCATCACTCATCGAATGGTCATTGGTTAATAAAAATAAAGGAGAGTACCATGGAACCCATAGGCAATATTCCTTGGAAAGGGACCCTTTGCATTTTATTTAGCTTAATTAAAACTTAGTGAGAGCAATAAACATTACTACTTTCAACCAGGCAAACTAAGGGAACAACCGGACAGATTTTATGGAAAAGGCGATAGAGGAAGACAGTGAGAGAATATTCTTGACAGTTTTATTTCATGACACCAAAAGGAGTCAACAATGAATTGATCCTTGACGTCGGAGATCGCAGTTTGTGGAGAAACATGATTGCCCACGTCAGTCGGCAAGGCACTTCATGATGATGATGATGATGATGATGATGATGATGAGTGATATAGAGAGAGCACCATGTACCCTACAGGCCCATGTTCGTGGGAAATGGTCATTATCGTGTTATTTAACTTCATTGACACTGTGTGACAGGATAATTGTAGTTTGGTGACGTTTCCATAGTGTTTCTGCTGTGTTTCAGAAAATTAAAACAATGATTTCCCATAGAGAATTTGAATAAGAGGGCACGAACAATATATTGCACGATTTATTGTCTGGCATATTGCACTGCATCTCATCATGTATGTACTGCAGAACCTGGCCAAACCGAACACCACAAACCTCCTACGTCATCAATTGGACGGCATATCTTGGAAACCGGCCACGTGATTGATAGAGACAATGCGTTTCGTATATACAGTCCATTGTTTGTGTCTTCGTTATTCAATTTCTGCTGTGTGTAAAATGCTTTTGAAGGGATCCCATGTTACAGTTAAACCATAAACAGCAGGCGTTGCCTTGAAATGGGGCAAAATTCACTTTTGTCATTTGTTAACTCATATAGATCAAACTCCTGACCGTACATAAATCAGGAACCTAGTAAATGGGACTAACATACTGTTGGCTCTCTTTACTTAGAATTGCTGAGAGTTACGAAGTCGGCATTGAGCCTTAAAACGTCACACATGTTTACACAGTAACTGACTCATCTAACATCATCCATAAAGTTAACGCAGTTGTACACTCTTTCTTCTCAGAGACGACCATATAATCTCTGGTTTCCTACAGTTTAATTCTAACCCTAGTTAGTTGTTCAATGTGTACAATAACCGTATCTACTAAATGTTGCAGATCCTGTTCATTGTCTGCAATCAATATTCGGTATTATTTCATGTCTGTGAATTTTTCACGCAAAACTTTTACAAGACGCATTATAGTTTGAGAATCATTAAATGGCACTCGTCTAGCTCAATGACAAGTGACAATTACCAGCATGTAGGGAAACTAAGAAATGAGGCAGTTCCAAACGTTTAAGTGTGCGTGCTGCTTAAGGATTGAAACGTTGTGTGACACATTATATTGTCATTTCATGATTACGTGTTTCAGTTTCAATTAAAAGTTTTTTGGAATTATATTGTTGAAACTATAGTAGTTGGCACTCATAATACCACAGTATGGACGAAAGATATAGTGCGCACTTGAATATAAATTAAGACAAACTGAAATTCGATAACTATTCAAGTTATTAAAAAATGAGGAGTTGGGGGGGGGGGGGGGGAGGTCCCGACGAAAGCTTCGCTCAAAGCGCGAATGAGTCCCAATTATAGCCACAGAATGAGCTTATGTTAGACCAGGACATATAGAGTTAAAGACAATCAGTCTATAGGTATTGACGACAGAATAGGTGAGTAAGAGTTAAGACGGGTAACACTCGACGTCAGACACCCACCTTCCAGGTCAAGGACACCCGAGGGAGAACTAGAGTATTACTCACGACAAAGACGGGGAAGCCCGACTGAACACAGGTCGGACAGGAGACCCGTGGAAAAGGAACACGTGACAGCGTGGACAGGGCAGTGGTCGAGACAGAGTGTGGGACTGTGCACAGGAACAGACATGTTGGTAGAAGATGGAGCGAGATTGCAGGCCGAGATAGTTTGACAAAGAAATGTGAAAGGCTTGTGAGACTGTATTCTGGCCGTTGGCTAACTGCGATAGTGAAGTACGACTGCCACGTGTTTGTGAGATTGGAGAGTGCGATGACTGTTTAAGACACTAACGGTCTTATGTAAATATATTGATAAGGACGGACCGAGTGTTGACGGTCTGTAGCAATGATTGTAAATATAGTGTGAGACCGGTGTTGACTATTTTAGAGACGATATGGATCGCGTGGAGAGTGTCACGTTGTATGATAAACCTGTGCTACTTAAGTTGTAATAAACTACCTGGTCGTGATGTTCCCAACCAGTCTCCCAGTGGAGTGACTTATAGAAACAAAAGTTACCTGCTAGAGACGTGTGTGCAAGTGTATCGTGACTGCTAGGTCTCTGACACGACCCCCTGGAGTCTTCGAGAAAGTTGCACTCGTGAACCGAACAACGTAGGCCGTAATCGAACACACAAACTTCAGACCGCCAGGCAGGCGGCGTAACCATGGAGATTCCCATACAAGCAAGAAAGAAGTTGTTCTGTATAGTGCTGCAATGAAGGAAGAACATGGAACAAAATCACATTAAGTATAAGGTGGAAAAAAGTAAAACATAGAATTACACGGAAAATTTGTTAAGATAAATCAACTAGTTTCCAACAGGCAACTGCGATGAATAGGAATAAGGACTGTGATTAACTGAGAGACAGACATAAAGTGAATTTTATGATACTGCCAGAAAGAGAAAATTTGTACCATATATATTTGTAAAAGAAAGAACGAATACCCTACCGAATTGTAAGGATGACAGAGCTAATACTCTACTAATCTGTAAGGAAGAAAGAGCTAATATCCTACCGAATTGTAAGGCTGAAAGATCTAATAATCAATCATGTGCCATGCAGGAAAGCGCGGCGGTCATGACTCGCCATTTCACTCGATCGCCAGCGTCATGGATCAGCTCAGTGTTCCTGTCTCGTCCATGCCATGTGGCCAAGCCATCCAGGTATTTTCCTCTCGGTCTTCCTCTTGGTCTGTTCCCTTCGATCTTGCCAGTTGTCACTAAGTTCTCCAATCCATTTTTCAAAATTTTTTGACTGTCTACGTCTAATTTCTCTAATCAATTTACGATTTTCATTTGTCTCCTGTAAAACTTGATCATTGGTTTTTCTGTCTGTCCGTGGTATTCTTTGCATTTTCCTAAGAAACCACATTTCTGCAGCCATCAGATGTTTTTCAGCTTGACTGCACATTGTCCAAGTTTCACATCCATACAAAAGAACAGTCTCTATGTATCCCCTCAACGCTCTTTTTCTCGTTTCAATTGACATCACTCGATCACCAGAGTCGTGGATCAGATCCGTGTTTCTGTCTCGACCATGCCACAAGGCCAAGCCATCCAGGTACTTGCTTCTAGGTCTTCCCCTTGGTCTGTTCCCCTCGATCTTACCAGTTGTCACCAAGTTCTCCAGATCATTTCTTCTTATAACATGCCCAAAAATTTGTGACTGTCTACGTCTAATGTCTCTAATCAGTTTACGATCTTCATTTGTTTCTTGAAGGACCTGTTCATTGGTCTTTCTGGCTGTCCATGGTATTCTTTGCATTTTCCTCAGAAACCACATTTCTACAGCCATCAGATGTTTTTCAGCCTGACTGCTCATTGTCCAAGCTTCACATCCATATAAAAGTATAGGTTCTATGTAGGATCTCAACACTCTTTTTCTCGTTTCAATTGACATCTTTTTATTGGTCAGTATGTTTTTCATCTTGCAAAAGGCTACTTTAGCCATGGCGATTCTTGTTCTAACCTCTTCAAGGCATCTCCCATCAGATGTTATGACTGTTCCGAGATAATTGTACCGATTCACTTGTTGAAGAATATTCCAATTTACTTGTATATTACATTGTGGTACTTATTTCTTCTAATACCCTACCGAAATATAAAAAGGAAAGATCTAATACCCTACCGAACTGTACGGAAGAAAGATCTAATACACCACAAAACTGTAAGGAAGAAAGATCTAATATCCTATCGATCTACGAACTGAAAGGAAGAAAGATCTAATATCCTATCGATCTACAAATTGTAAGGAAGCAAGATATAAACTCCTACCGAAATGTAAGGAAGAAAGATCTAATACCATATCAAAATGTAAGGAAGAAAGATCTAATATCATACCGAACTGTAAGAAAGAAAGATCTAATACCCTACCTAACCATAAGGAAGAAAGATCTAATACACTGCAGAATTGTAAGGAAGAAAGATCTAATATCCTATCGATGTACGAATTGAAAGGAAGAAAGATCTAATACCCCACCGAACTGTAAAGAAGACAGATCTAACATCTCACCGAACTGTAAGGAAGAGATATCTAATACCATACCGAAATGTAAGGAAGAAAGATCTAATACCCTACAGAAATTTAAGGAAGAAAGAGTTAATGCACTGAAGAACTTTAAAGAAGAAAGATCTAATATTCTATCGAACTGTGAGGAAGAAAGATCTAATACCCTACCGAACTGAAAGGAAGAACTATCTAATGCCCTATCAAACTGTAAGGAAGAAAGACCTTATACTCTGCCGGGCTGTAAGGAAGAAAGATCTAATATCCTGCCGAGCTGAAACGAAGTAAGAACTAATATCTCACGGAACTGAAAGGAAGAAAGGACTAATGTCACATGTAGTACACAGATAGAGAACTAGTACTAAATAGAAGTACAGAAGTAATAGAACTTTATAGGTCAAGACATTAACATAGGAAACACTCATTAAACAGAGCAACAAGGACAATCCGGACTTAGGCCCTCTATGCACAATCAGCACTGACATATCCATTACAGGAAACACCAGTTGCGACAGATAAAGTTGTGGCTGACAATGGCAAACAGCACGCATCAACGTATGTCTGTCATCTCCCATCTGTTATGTCATATTGACAACAGGTTGATCTTAAGGGATCCACCCACTCACTACCGTCTGTCTGTTCACTGTCTTGCATTTGACGTTAACTTGTTAGACTTTGTGTTGCATCTTTCAAAAACATAATTCCTTCTGTGATAACTTAGACAGACGGATGGATGGACGGTCGGGAGCAAGGGGGGAAGGACCGGCCGCTTGACGAGTGGGCAGACAGACAGACGAACGGACAGTCGAACGAAGGATAGGACGGACGGACGGACGGACGGACGGACTGTGAGGTAGGTGGAGAGGAGGGCGTGCGCACGAACCAGATGGAACGCGCACGGGCAGGCGGACAGACAGACAGAACGAAGGAACTTTATTTTCAAATAGTCACAAATTGGGCTCGCAGGTCCGTCTTACACTCGGTCCCTACAGTCACTCATCTTTCGTAAACCAAGTATTTATTGTACATGTTACATTCACATAGTCGGCATTCCAGTCACCTATCAAAATGTCTTTGACTGCCTATGCGATACAATGAGAAAAGTATCAATGAGAAAGACTTGCTTGAAACAAAACCGTAAATTGATTACAGACAATACGCGTAGACAGTCAGGACTGTTTGGGCACGTTTTGGGGAGAAATAAATTATAAACTATGCCGGTCGCCGTGGTCGCAGGCTTGCGAACACGGTTCGTGAACCGCATACCAGGCATTCAAAACGCAGCGATGACCGATTCGGCAGCGGACCGTGTCCCGTTGTGTTATAACGAGTTGGTATGGGAGCCGGTCGTTCATAAAGTAATGGCAAACTACTGAACGCAATCTTGCCCAGGAATCACGAACAGCAAAATTGGTGGGGTTGCCTGATACATCCGTAAAGGATATGCAACTTTAAAAAAAAAACAAAAAAAAAAAAAAAAACTATACAACATTCTGAGAACTGGCACGATTGATGGGCAAAGAGCAAAAGGAAGGCAGAGAGATAAATGTCTTATTCACGTGGAACGATCCCGTCCAGAACACAGACCTGGTTCCATACTACAGAGATGGTCACCGAGGGCCAACCATAACCGCCCACGGTTATGGGTATGGCACATGCTAATGATGAGTACAAGGACGTTTCTCCTAATTTGTTGCTACGTAACACAGTATCACGGTTATGTTTACTTTGATCCGGTTCTAAATGGTATGGTTCTTGTTTTAGAGCTCAGTACTTTCTATTATATAAATGCTTTCTCCTCCTTTTTGGATTGCATTTGGGACTTTTCTTCACTGTCTGTGAACTTTTCCTTTGCAAGAACATCACTATACCACGTCTGTTTAAATATTTGCCGTCTCAAATCAATCTTTCTTGTTTCAGTAGTGCCTAAAGGTTAAACTTATAATATTTCGTGCGTTTCGTGTTTGTCCCAGTTCTAGCATTACAGTTGCCATTTCTGGAAACCTTTTTGGTAGTAAGGAATGTAAGTCAGGGGATAGAGGTGCTGTAAGAACAGACACAATATATTCGATACAAGTTTATTTTGTACAAAGAAGCAGAGATGCGGGTCTGTAATAATAGATACAATAAATTTTATAAAATGTGTTGTTGCACTGAGAAGCATAAGATGCAGGTTCGTTAAGAAAAGAAAACTATATAATGTAAAGCTTTCTTTTGTACAAAGAAGCATAGGTGCAGGTGTTGTAACAACAGATAAAATATATTATTTAAAACGCTATGTTGTACAAAGAAACAGAGATGCAAGTGTTGTAAGGAAAGATAAAATATACTATATAAAACTCTCTGTTGCACACAGAAGCATTCATGTAGGTGTTGTAAGATCAGATACAATATACCTCGTGAAACTTTCTTTTACACAAAGAAGCTTAGATGCAGTTGTTGTAAGAACAGAGATAAAATGTATCGTATACAACATTCTTCTTCACACAGAAGGTGGTATCACTGTGATCAATAGACGAGCGCTAACTCTGAGAACTCAGTGTATACACTAACAGTGTACAAAGGACACCATGCCAACTTGCAATCATCGATATGTGCCTTACAATACTGACTGAGAAATAAATTCACCGATAATTATTTACACCCAAAGGAGAAAAAAGTAAAGAAAATATAATTAAATGATACATTAGAGTCTAGTGCTAGACTATACAAAACTGCAAGCTGAAGTCACATTGAGATTCGAACTAAATAACGACAGTCTTCATAAAGGAATGTGCATGCTTCCACGCACAGGCAGATATCCACTTTACAACCCACATACTTGGGATTTTCTCAAGTTGTGTCTTGTCGAGTTTAGAGAACCAGCCAGCCGGTCTATGTTCCACTATGGACACCAGACCCCCGTGGAGCCATTTCTACTGTTATTTTTACAGTGTGACTTGTTGTCTCCATGCTCCTGACATTCTCATCACATTAATTTATTTGTAATCTGAAGAGTAATCCCGTAGGAACAATGTCGTTGAGGTGTCAAGTGTTAGTCCCTCACTTCAATTAGGTCACGACATAATGATCTGCATTGACCAGTTCTCGTTCTCGACCCTTTCCCTCCCGGGACAATTTCCAGAGAATAGTAACAAGTATTCAACCCCAAATTTGCGTAGCTGGATCGACCTCAGACGTGTTGTATTCTTACAGTACTTCCCGTCTGGCATTGATGATATTTGGTTTTTACTATCACTCGTTTTGAACTCAATCGTTGTCTATGCATGTTCTGCTACTTCTAGTGGACTGAACGTATTTGTGTGTATGGATTAGCTTTACCTATTACTGGTCTCCCTGGGTTAACGTCTTTCTCCGTAATCCCGTATATTCTCGTGAGTAACGCAGCTGAGCGAGAAACGCAGCGGTTCGCGCCGCGCTGGTAACTTATGGGGTTATGTGAGCCGGTCGATCAGAAAGCAATGGCAAACTACTCTTGCCTAGTACATCAACAGCGGCTGAAAAAATGCTGGTGTTGACTGCAACGTCCTGTAAGGGATATGCAACATTTAAAAAAAACTACCAGTGTCCTCGCCATCAGGCGAAACAACTCCGTCTTCTGAAGAACTTGTATTCTACGTCCCCAAGTCAAATGCGAGAAGTCAACATTTCAGTCCAACTGACTGGTGTTGGGGTTGAACCCGCTGCCTCAGCATCCCCACAAACCATTCACGTCTGCTAACATCCTTATGTTACGTATACCACCAATCATTTCTGATACTGATGTTCCTCCATGCCATGACGTCAAACTGTCCAGCATCTCCTATCTTGGTCTCCCCCTGTCTCTCCACACCTCCATATTGCCTGCTGTCACGAGGCTCTCCAGTTTTCCTCTTCACGTGACGCGTCCAAAGGAAATAGACTGTCTTCTTCTGATGCCACTAGCCAGTTGTCTATGTGAGCTAACTGCTTACAAAATATCTTCATTACTCTTTCTATCTGTTCATGGTGTTTTTATTATTATTCTATTCAACCACATCTCCGCAAATTCCACATAATTCCTCATTTGTCTGCTAAATGTCCATGATACGCTTTCATAGATTGTACTTGTGTGTAAAGTCGTGCAATCGCTGGACAATGCGACCTAATCCATCGTGTCTGAAAGCAAACGCACTAACAAAATTGTGTGTGTGGTTTCAATTAATTTGAACTCAAGCGTAGTTCATACCCTGCTATTAATTAGAGTGCACTGGGCTGATCTTTGAGTGTGGATTATCTTTCCCTAGTACCAGTGTCCCTCACCAACTCCAACTTCTGATGTACTTGTCATCTGCGTCCTCAAATCAAGGACGATAAGCCAACATGTTAATCCACCTGACCTGTGTAGAGGTTGGACTCCTTACCTCGGCTTCAGCACACCGTTTAAGAACGAGCGCTGTAAGCCATTCGGTCGTGTTGACCCCACTAACAACATTGCCTCGAGAACTGTTCCTCTGGGTATTGGGTTCGAGTCTGTTAACAATGAAATGCCTAAACCCGTAGAGACAGCATTACCGACCCAGGCCTAACCACAGCCAGGGTTATTGATCACTGTGATACCATCTTCTGTCTAAAGAAGAAAATTGGATATGATATATTTTATCTCTGTTATTACCACATCTGAATCTATGCTTCTTTGATTGTGCTGAATAACGATCTAGGTACATCCTAAAGTGCCTCTCCTCAGACACGCAGTTCTAGAGCCGGCCGTGCATACCCCGCATATGTATTTTGCCTTGTGAAGGGAAAAGAGAAATCTGCAACAAGATGTTGGTGTTGATGGTACTTTGGTAACTGGTCATGAGAAACGTCTTTACACCAAACTCGCGCCAATACATGCATGGTATTTTCAGTGCTCACAAGACCTGCCCGCCATGGATACTAGATGGAACTCACGATTCACAAGAAACCAACGAACCAATCAAATAACCAACCAATGAAACAACTAATCAGTCAATCCACCAATCAATCAATCAATCAATCAATCAATCAATCAAACATACAACCAAACAGTCAACCGCCTATTCAAACAACTAACCAATCAACCAAGCAATAAACTAACAAATCAGTCAATCAACCAACCAAGGATCCAACCAATCAACCAACCAACTAACCAACCAAACACTCAACCTAAGAACGAACCAGTCAATCAACCATTCAATCAATCAATTAATCAAACAATCAACCAAACAACCAATCAATTAATAAATCAATAAAGCCATCAACGACTTAATCAACCAACCAATCAATCACCAACCGATAAGCCAACAAACGTATCCCGCAAGCAAGCAACTAATCAATCAACTAACCAACCAAACAATCAAGGCATAATCATGCAATTTACATGTACAGCAATTTTTTACTTTAATAAAAGGCATAGATTAATAACCCATTTTAACATATGAAACAATAACTGAAAAATAACTGTAGCTTTTGCAAGCAATCTGATGAAATATCACCCGAAGGATGTACAAGCTAACTAGTGAAATATCACCCGATAGATATATAAGCAAACTGATGAAATATCACCCGAAAGATGTACAAGCTAACTGATGAAATATCACCCGAAAGATGTAAAGCAAACTGATGAAATTCCAACCGAAAGATATATAAGTAAACCGATGAAATATCACCCGAAAGATGTACAAAGAAACTGATGAAACATTACCCGAAAGATGCACAAGCAAAAGAACAAAGGAACCCTTTCTTACGCTATGAAATGTATTGGTTCCTGTCTGCTAGCCATATAGTTAACACCGAACGGCATTCGATATGCGATGTAGCCTATATAGATGCCTTTACGTGGATCAGCATGGCCGAATGGATACGAATGCGTGTACTTAAACATCCAGTGTGCTGATGCCGAGGTAAAGGGTTCAACACCTACGGACAGTTGGACTAAAATGTTGACCTACCGTCCTTGACTTGGGGAAGTTAATTACAAGTACCTCTGAAGTCGGAGTGGGTTCGCCTATGGCGAGGGACACCGTTAATGGGTAAAGCTAAATCCACAAGAAAATTTCAGTTCAGCACTACTAGAAGTAGTGTGTATGTAGTACTCTTGAGTTCAAAACGAGTGAGTGAAAAAAAAAAAAAAAAAAAAAAAACACGAAAAAGCTGCCTTGACTACCTCGTTTATTTTTTTGTTACCTGCTTTAGACTGAGTCGACCTAGGAGACCCAGTCAGTGAAAACAAATCCCCGCCTGGATGGAGATTCGAATACACGAGCATCGGGTCGCCATGCAAACATGTTAGCCATTCCGTTACCGCGGCTGCCCCCGAAAGGCAGCTTTACAAACAGCAGGGGGAAGGGAACTAAGTTAAGTAATATTAATCTGGCTGACTCATTGACAGTCGTGACCTGACTCTAAAGCCTGGATTAAGTATAATTACCACGCCAGCTGTTGTCACATCACCACTCAGTAATAGTTCGGGTTTATGTATCGAGAGGTCTCCATACATATCTAGAAATCTTCCCTTCCTGTTGATATAAAGAGGTCCCCATACGTGTCTAGACATCTTCCCTCGCTGTTTACATTGCTAGGTCTCCACGTGTGTCTAGAAATCTTCCCTTCCTGTTGATATGAAGAGGTCTCCATACGTGTTTAGACATCTGCCCTCGCTGTTGATATGAAGAGGTCTCCATATGGGTGTAGAAATCTTACCTCGCTGTTTACATTGCTAGGTCTCCACGTATGTCTAGAAATCTTACCTTCCTGTTGACATCGAGTGCTCTCCACACGTATCTATACATCTTTTCTCCATGTTTACACCGATAGCTCTGCATACGTGTCTAGAAATCTTTCTTCCCTGTTGGCATCAAGAGCTCTCCATACATGTCTAGAAATCTTCCCTCGCCTTTTACATTGAGAGGTCTCTATGCATGTCTAGAAATGGCTCGTTCCTGTATACATGGAGAGGTCTCCATACATTTCTAGAAATCTGACCTTCCTGTTGACATCGAGAGCTCTCCGTATATGTTTAGAAATCTTACCTCGCTGTTGACATCGTGTGCTCTCCATACATGTCTAGAAATCTTTCCTCCCTGTTTCTGACTCCCCTACTATAATGTCCATACCAGGCCTGAATATTATATCAGGACACGTGTATAACACTTGCTGGAATGGGTGCGATGAGGGTGAGCACTGGACTGATAGTTAGTTCCCATATACCGAAATAACTTTAGCCATCGACCCACAAGTAACAACCTCACCACCCTGTTTTTGTCACCGTGTGAGCTCACAGCTAATTAATTTGGACAGCTGCAGTAGTGGAGCGAATGACTTCACCAGGTCGCGGACCGGGTCAATGCTATTGACTGACTTTACTTGCACGCGTTCAGTGATTTGTTTATAAACTAGTTTTGAGGGAAATGTATTGCATGACTGGTATTATAGCATTCAGGTTTTATTAGCTATTGTGAAACATATATTGCATGATTGATACTATAGCCTTCAGGTGTCACCGGAAATTGAGGAAAACATATTGTATATCTGGTATTATAGCCTTGAAGTTTTACTAGATATCGGGGAAAATGTTCAGGGTGTTTGTAAAGTCCCACTACACTTTGTATTTACAATAATTGTGAAAAAATATGTACATGGCGTCATAAAATAATGTGCTAAAAATGCATTAAATTAGTTACAGTAGTCACTGCTATGGTCTAACGCTGTTTTGGGGGAAGCTGGAAAGTACCAATAAAGTATTCATTATAACTTATTCAACACATTTCTAACCGTAATGCGATGAGGCGGATGATTATTAAGAAATCTTGTTATAAATCTTTGAACAACTATCCATGTGTATCGACTGCCATTTCGAAACACTTGTACAACCAAAACAAATTCTTTCTTCGGTTGATAACACCATTATGTTTGAAGTGCAACGAATTACTCCAGCCGACAACAGCCATTCGCTGCATATTGCTTCACGATGGACTGTGGAGCACATTATTATGACGTCATGTACATCATTTTTCAAAATTGTCTACATAAAAAGTATAGTGAGACTTTACAAACACCCTGTATAAATGATATGGAATAGAGAGAAAAAGCAGCGGCTGCAGCAGGATATAACAATATGAAATGGAAACAAATAGGTATTTTAAATTCCTGCGAGAAAAAACGAACTAAACATTAACAAACGTTGCACATACCTTACAAGGAGATCCACGTGTCGCGAAATACAGGTGAAAAATCCGAAATCAGAAGCACTCAATAAATATAAAAATGAATAATAAAATAAGATAAAATACACACGAACGCATACAATACGACACACAGACGTTTCGATTCTAAGAATCTTTGTCAATGACAACACAGATAGCTGACGACAAAAACACAAACACACGACCTATGACTTATAGTGCACAACCTGATAATTCCATGTGGGGCAGAAAATGTGACTTGGCCAGCTGCGAAAACGCGTGGCGCAGAATTGAAAATGGGTTGCCAAAAAGGATTTGAGTAGCCAAAAATATGTGAACAGTCTGCTATGGAAACATAGAAATGTGGGGACAATTAAGTCTAGATATCGCGGGGGGGGGGGGGGGGGGGGAAGAACAGCACGGTAATAGGTAGTGTAAACAATTGGGGAAGATGCCACAGTTATACTGTAGCGTCCATGACAGTATTAATTCCTGTCGGGTGGATGCATCCCAGATTGTTGATTAGCTGGCATTCAATTCTAAGTCTGACACAGCTATTTGAGAAGCAGGGTTTTAATGCGGTGACACATGCATCGTCGGCTCCATTGTGGTTGGAGGAATTGAAATGGTTGGGGACAGGTTTGTCAGCGCCCTTATTGATGTCTCTGAGGTGTTCTCTAAAACGATCCGCAAGACGTCTGCCCGTTTGGCCAATGTATTTCATGTCACATCGTTTGCAGATGATAACATAAATCAGATTGCGGGATGTGCAGGTGAAAGAATCTTTCAAGGTGAAGGTGCCTCGGGGAAATGCAATTTCTGGTGTCTGAACAACGTATGGGCATGTCAGACAGTTCCTACGATGGCATTCGAAGGTGCCCACGGATGAAGTAACCGTGGGGAGGCGACTGTGCACAAGGTGGTCTCTGAGGCTCTGGTTACGGCGGAAAATTACCCTGGGGCCATTTGAGAATACCTCACGAGTGGTAGGATCCGATTCCAAAATGGACCAGTGTCTCAGGAAAATGTGCTTGATGGCATAGGCATGTGGATGGAAGGTGAGGATAAGCTTGGGTTCATTGTTCTGAGGTCGCGTATGCTTGGCGAGGGACATTTCCCGCGAGACTTGGGTTATGCGACAGAGAGCTGTCGACAAGACGTCCTCTGGGTAGGACCGTCTGTATAAATGGTATTATCGAGGTGAGGAAAATAGTTATTAGGAGCTATACTGAGCTTATATGGATGCACCGAAGCGAATCATGATAATTAGCAGGCAATTGAGGAATTATGTGAAGGCTGTGGAGTTGTGACTGGTTTTCTACAAGAATGATGAAGACACATTGGACAGATAGAACAAGCTATGAAAATATCTTGGAAGAAGTTAACTCACCACGAAAACTGGTTACGTGCATCACAAGAAGACAGTTAACATTATTTAGGCATTTTATGGGGTGGGGAAAGCTCGGCTGCGTGTGACAACGGAAAAGTTGGAGAGAAAGAGAAGCAGAAGGAGATTAAGAGAGCGCTACTTCTCCCAAAGATATTGGCATAATGTGTGGTGAGCACAACAAAATATTCAGCGCTAACAGAAAGTAGGTTGTACCCTCTACTGTTATTCGATAGCTCAGTCATACCTAAGACCTGATTAACAGCAGTGACATTTATAATTAACATCGATGCACTTCGATAAGCCTGGGGAACCAAATTGTCACGTTAATATTGGGCATTGGTACTAGTGTCATATGTTTCTGACGAAACCAGATGGCTGTACTGGCCTGTATCGCGCGGTCGACGTGTATTTACTCACATTATAAGGTTCAAACAATCGTGAAGTCACGCCTCAAGAACCAATCTAACTTCGTGTCCACAGCTTCAGCAAGTTTATATGACAAAATGCCCTTCATGTGCCATGTTAATTTTTCCGTGTGTTAAGTAAACAACAGTTAGATTTCGTGAAGCTTGTCTAAATCAGTAAACCATTGCCCACATCTTCTCTCCAGTTCAGAAACAACAAACATTGTTTGTAATCTCAGCTAACCTTGTGTCGTGTCCTCCTTTAAAGTGTCGTCCCTGGAGTGAAGAGAGTCGACACCCACATTATAATATTTTGTTCCTCTCAATATTCTGGAGAATCCACCAGCTTCCGTCCAACACACTCCATCAGCCTATGGACACCTTTTCCTATCACTCTCTCACTGTCGTACTATGCCCCCTTCTCATACTTCCCCAACGCAACATACTCAACAACTCTTGCTTCTAAAAATTAATAAAGATTAATTTATTAAAATAAAAGTGTAACGTATATGAGACGTGTATGTGAAGAAAATGTGTGACGTGTTCTATAAAGTGTGTAGACTCTGACTCTCAGACAGCAACCCAGTCAGCTGATCCCAGCAAAGATAGACCACAGCACGTTACGTCAGAACATGTACTTCTCACCCGTTGCCGAAACCATCTTGCCGGATACTGCTTTGCCTCTGTAGACCTCTGGTAATCCAATTTCATGAACATCCGAAATAGACACCGGTGGTATTAACAGTTAATCATGGACCGGTTGCACTCTACACAATGTCCGTTCCTAACGTTCCTTAACAAACTGCACAAGTCTTTTGTAGTGTGTACGCAGTTAGTTAGTTAGTTAGTTAGTCGACAGATCATCCTCGTTGCACATCGAACCATTCAGTCCATAAGTGCTAATTTCTAATGTTAATTGTTGCTGTACTAACACTAGGTACTCTTAGCCGGTTCTCGGTTCGTTACTACTGTCTAATGCTGTGTGGTGCATCAGTATGCATCACTCTCTTTGATGAATCAATTTCCTTCTAGCGTAAGTTACGTTCTGTATGCAACTCTAGTGACTCTTGAACTGGTGTTCTTCCTAATGGGTTTTTTAATTCTTTCCCAAACTTGTATAGTTTCCTTGGATCTGGTAGGGAACCTAGGATAGAAACAACACATCTGGTGATAGTACTAGTCACTGATCCTTTCGGCTGAGTGTAAGCCTATCACCTTGCTTAATGATCTTTAGCTAACTAGAATTAGTCATAGAGCAGATTAGCTACCCACCTAGAGTCGAATCAGGCTATGACAAAGGAAAAATCACCAAACAGAATGCGGAACCCCGCCCACCAGGGACACCTACTGGAAGATCCCAATTATCCCTCATTACTCAATTAGTAAAGCTATCAACACTTCACTAATCTATTCTAGCTAACAGAGCCAAGTATCACTTCACTACTCTAGCTAGTTTCCACTAACAGTGCTAATCATCACACTATAGTTTAACAAAGCCACAGTCTATAGTAATTATAACGAATATATTATAATAAGTTATACCTTAAATGGCACTCCTGCAGTCCTATAAATCATATCTACATCTGCCATATAGGCACGTGTAAAATTAAGTCACTAATTAACACACGGTAGATATTATTTCCACTGGCACTGCAGTGCCCTGCACTCTGTCTAGAGCATTATTCAAGTCCACCCTAGTTGATCGCAACTCGAGTTTATATGGCAAACTACCAAAGTTGTCCACGTGACGTTATCCTTTACTCCCCCACACAGGTGGCACAGTGGCAAATCATCCCCTGTCAAGAACTATTTTCCTGGCTTAAATCCTGTCAAAGTTGTCAGTAATTGCCTAGATTCTCAAAACAAGCCAGCTAGTTTCTGTAAACTCCCAGCAAAGAGTTTCGATACCAAGCTGCCAATCATCTTGATGTTCCGGAAACCAAGAATTGACAGATGCACTGTTTTCCGTACTAGGTACTTCCGTTTTACATCTGCCCCTGTGATCTCACGGCTTCCATCTGCATTCAAATGTTGACAAACTTGTCACTCTTCTGTTCCGTGGTGACAATCCCAGCAGCCATTTCCGTCTGATGTCCGGCAGTATAGATGACAAACGGAACCATTCCATATCCTTCTCCCTCACCACCAAATGTGTTTATGGGCTGACACGATGTAACCTGTACAACTGTGTTTACTCTGTTAGTACAAATAGCTGTCGCTGGTCGATCGTCCGCTTAATCCGAAAATCCTCTGTAATAATCAACCGGATAAACACACGGTTTCATTTTGTGACATAGGCCCCCTCCTAAGAGAGTAGTCCATCTCACTCTTCTCCACCGTGAGTTTAATCCAGATGATTCATTCTTCTTCTTCAGGAGCTGGGTGTCTTGACAAGAAATCCGCTCCAACATTTTCCTTCCCAGGAATGTACTCTACTGTGAAATTATACGGTTGAAGTAACAACGACCACCGCATCAAACGTGCGTTGAGCTTCTGAGAAGTAGCCAGGAACATCAGGGGCTGATGATCTGACTGGACCCGAAACTTAACTCCATACAAATATGGCTGAAATTTTTGCACTGCCCATACGAGGGACAAGCATTCTCTCTCGACGGTTGAATAATTCCTCTCCGTCTGTAGAAGTTTCTTACTTGCGTATGCTACAGGTCTCAAAACCGAAGCATCGTCTTTTCCTTCCTGTAACAAAGCGGCTCCAATTCCAATCGCACTCGCATCCGTTCGCAACACAAATGGTTTTGAAAGGTCAGGGAGCTGTAATACAGGTTTGCTGACCAAGGCCTCCTTTAACTGACTATAGGCATTCTCACATTCTGGGGTCCAAATGATTTGGTCCGGGAATCCCTTTTTCAAGGTTTCCGTCAACGGAGCTCCCAGTTCAGTGAAATGTGGGATAAATTTGTGATAGAACCCACACAACGAGAGAAAAGATCGCACATCCTTCTTCGTTTTAGGTCTTGGTGCATTTCTGATTTTCTCCAGGTTCTTCTCTTCTGGAACAATGTACCCTGGAGTGATGGTGTGACCTAGAAATTCCAGAGTCTGGTAACCAATCATGCACTTGGTTGGACGAGCAGTAAGCCCTGCTTCCTTGAGCCTATTAAACACTCTCTCCAAGGATTGTAAGTGGTCATCCAGGCTGTCACTGGAAATCAGAATATCATCCAGGAATGAGATGATGGATGGATCCTGTAACGGATCTAGTAAAGTCCTCATCATGCGTGTAAACACACTGTGTGCATTGCTGAGTCCAAAGGGCATGTCCTTGAATTCGTAGTGTCCACTGGGTGTACTGAAAGCTAACAGTGGTCGAATCTCCGGTTTGACTGGTATCTGATAGTACCCCCGACTCAGATCCACCTTTGAAAAGTACCGAGCCTTATGGAGCCTAGCGAATAACTGAGTTGGATTCGGCAAAGGTTCCACCTGAAACTGTGTATGACTGTTCAGAAGTCGGTAATCTATACACAACCGGTGTTCTCCACTTGGTTTGCGTAACAAAACTACCCCCGCATTGTATGGGGATGTGGATGGTGCAATCACATCATCCTCCAGCAATTTGTGTATTTCCTCCTCCAGGGCCTTTTCTTTAGAGAATGGCACTGGGTAAACCTTTTGGCGAACAGGCTCCTGTGTGGTCAAAGTCATCTCGAACTCCACCAACCTCGTTCGTCCTGGTTTATCAGTCAGTATCTCCTTATGAGACTTGAGAACCTGGGTTATCCTTTTCCTCTCCTGGGAGGTCAGATTAGAGTTCACTTGCACATCCCTATAGGTTTCCTGGTGTACTAAGGGATATTCCCTGCCCTCGCTGGTTCCCACTTCTGTCTCCACTGCAACTGCCATTGCCATGAGGTGCGCTGCCTTGTCTCCGGGTCTCTCTTCGTATTTCCGCAAGAGATTGATATGGAAAATCTTCGACTTTCCCCGGATCCGGATTTGATAGTTGGTTCTGGATATCACCCTTTCCACGGGAAATGGTCCTTGCCAACCTATCTCCAGTTTGTTGTTTCCCGTTGGGAGTAGCAACAAGACTTTATCTCCCACCTCTAGAGATCTTTCTTTAGACCTACGGTTGTAGTAAGCCGCATGTCTTTTTCTGGCCTTTTTCAAGTTTTGATTTGCCAGAGTCCATCCCTTGTGGAGTTTTTCTTTCAGTTCCTCCACGTATTGATAGGATGAGATCACTTCTTCTGACGTCCCCTCTTCAGTCCAACTCCTCAACATGGCTTCCAACGGTCCTTTGATTGGACGACCAAACAGCAACGTAGCGGGTGGTAGTCCTGTTGAGCCATGAGGAACTTCCCGATAGGCAAAGAGTGCTGCTGGGATATATTCATCCCACCTATCCGGTTTTTCCTGCGCTAGTTTCCTGAGCATTGTCATCAACTGTCAAAGACTCGACCGCATCCCCTCCGCCAGGGAGAGCGGTCAACCCTGAAGAGACCAGGAGGAGATACGGTGCCCGAGGCAAGGGCAGGGGAGATGAGGTAATAGGAGAAGGTTAGCCACTCCCTCATGAGACACGCAGGCGGTGTTCAGAGAGTTAGCACTCTAATCACGATAGTACCACACCTCGTGAAGCCATAGCACAGTTGAGTAGACACTCAACAGGCCACGTTTGCCAGCAGAGTGCGATGTGAGGTAACACGCACGAAGGTGAAGGTCACCCCGCGTGGTGGGTAACCACGGGAGAGAGGTTAGGCAGACGGGAGACTGGACTTGAGGCGTTCACATCGTTTAGAATAGCGTTAGGAGTTTTGTGTTCACTAATAGATAGAACTAGCATAGGGTTAGCAGTTTGTGTTAGATAATTCTGTGGCTGTATATTGTGTATTGCATTAGCGACTGTTTACCGCTTGTAAGCGAGCCAACGGCAATAAAAGGGACCATACATTTTGCCTCCCACACGACTTGCAAGTTGTCTTGTATGGGTGTGTGAGAAGTACCCGATGAGGCCTGTCAGTTGAGTTGTTGACAGGCCAGGGTAATTGTGGTGTCAGAAAGTGGTGCTTGGACGAAAGCGCCAAGCTAATACCCACAGTAAAAGGTGCCGTTGAAACGCTCTACTTGTCCATTGGCTTGAGGGTGGTAAGGGCTGGTATGTATGTGGTTAGAGTGAAACACCCTAAATACCTCCTCCATGAGTTTTCCACAAAACTGAGATCCATTATCCGTCAGAATTTGATCCGGAAAGCCTAATCTGGTAAAGGCCTCCATCAGTGCGTCCGCCACTCTTTTCGAGTCAATCGTGGTCAACGGTATCGCCTCACCCCACATTGTACAGCAATCCACCATTGTGAGTATATACATGTTCCTCTTCCTAGTCCTGGGAAGTGGACCCACGATATCGATGGCTACCCTCTCGAAAGGAGAGTTCATGATGGGCATCTCACCCAACACCACCGGTGCTGTCCAGTGTTTCGGTGCCACCCTCTGGCACTCAGGGCATGACTTCACATACCGACGCACATCATCTGTCATTCCCGGCCAATAGTAGTGGCAGGAAATCCGCTGCATGGTGGCGGCAATACCCATGTGTCCACTAAAGGAGATGGTATGCCCCATATGAAGAATCTGGGACCTGTGAGCTTTTGGGACGACCAACTGACCGTATAGGTTGTCTCCCCTTCCTGCTCTCCTGTAGAGTATCCTATTCTTCATGTAGTACTGCTCCCGTCCTGGTGGATCAGCACTTTTCTGCAGCTTTTTGTAGCAAGGACGTAAAGTATCATCCTCACTCTGAGCAGTTCGTAGCTCCCCCGGCATTGGGTTAGTCACAATTGCGTCTGCCTCTTCCGTTTTCGTCTGAGAGCGAGTCTGCATTGCTCCCATATGGATTGGCTCCCTGGGCATTCCCAGAAAGACATACCGGCAACCTAGGATGACTGGAAAAATGGGATCGGTCAATACAGCGGCCTTGATGGTGCCGGTGACGTACCTTGACCGAATCTCCACATTAGCAATAGGCAACTTCATGGTTACAGCACTCTTCTGTGCAGGCTGTATATCCAAGGTCTCACCTGTGAATTGTTCTGGATGTACCAGATCCGCAGAAATCACGGCCTCCCCGTCCAGTCCTGTGTCGTATAAACACTCCACTTGACGACAGTTAACCTCTACCAATTCCACTACCGGTGGTTTTTCCTGGTCTGGAGTCTCTTCCTCGGCCTCGACCTGTTCGGTGGGCTCCACCTTAGGTTTCCCTGAGCACACGACGAATTGAGTGTCTCCTGATTTTTCCCTGCAGTCAATAGCATTGTGCGTATTCGACTGACCTTGGTTGCACCATTTCCCTGTCCTAGATTTTCTATTGTCGGACTTGAATGAGCTCTCCTGGTGTCGAGCTTCCCTGTTGACCTTGGCATTTTCCGTGACAACCTCCTTGGAAGTCACTTGACATGCTGCAAAGTGAGGGTTCTTAGCCTTCGATTTGCAGTCCCTCGTATTGTGAGAGGGTGACTTACAAATTGAACACCACTTCTCCGACCACGGTCGTTTTGGTGTAGAGCTTGAAGTGCTCTTGCTTCCCTCCTTCTTCTTCTCTGAACCATCCTCTGATTTTTGCACATAAGGTTCCCACTTTTTTGTTCCTGAGTTTTTGGCTTTCTTCTTGTCATGTTTCTCTTGACTTTTGGAGTTGGTGGAAAGGTTCTCCCCTGCCTCCCCATGTACCTCGACGAACCGTTCTGCTAATTTAGTCACGAGGTCACTACGTTCCGCTCCTTGTTCTCCCAGGAACGTCCTGAGAGGTTTAGACATTTGCTTCTTCAGCTGGTCGACCACCATGAGCTCTTCCAGACTCTCATAGTCATGTGCGAACCCAGCCAAATCCATCCACTTATGGAGATAATATTTAAGACGCAAACTGTAGGCGGCAAACAACTCTCCCGGTTCTCGTTTCGCTGCTCGAAATTTTTTCCGGTAGGTATGTGACGTAACCTCGAATCGTTTCAGCAGAGCCGTCTTTAACTCATCATAATTGTTCTCATGTCCTGGTGGCAGGCGAGTATAAACCTCGTATCCCGTCCCGCGTAATCCCTGGGATAGCTTAAGATTCCATTTGTTACGCTCCAGACCCATAGCAACTGACATAGCCTCGAAGCGTTGAAGGTATTGATCAATCTTCTCTTTGTCCTCCTCGTAGACCGCTAAAGGAAACTTCATAGCATGGTACCCATGTCCACCTACTGGTTTTGATCCTGGGATGGAGGAACCTCCAACTGCTCCCTCAGTTTCTCCATTAGATTGACTCTTGAGCTCGAGTTCCCGCATCCGGTACTCGTGCTCCCTCTTCTGTGCTTCTTGTTCAGCTTCTAATTTCCTAGCTGCTTGTTCAGCTTCAAATTTCCTAGCTGCTTGCTCAGCTTCCAATTTCTTAGCTGCTTGCTCAGCTTCCAATTTCTTAGCTGCTTGCTCAGCTTCCAATTCCATCCTTCTCAATTCCAGCTCGGCCTTTCGATCTTCCCTTTCTGCTTGACGATACTCTCTCTCCACTTCCTGTATGTAATCCGTTAGAGCAGAACCCGCCAATCCCATTTCTTCCCCCTTTGCCTTTAATTCTGCTGTGCTAAGTTTAGGGGTGGCCATTATACAGACAAGTAAGCTAGCAGGTCTAGTACAATATAACTGCAAATTACTCTACAGATATATGAACAAGTACTATAAATCTAGATATTACTACACACAGCACATTCACTCAGTGACAAGAGTAGAATCAGGACCACAGACATATGCAGACGTGTGAAGTGTGAACAGGTAAGATATTTGTCCTAACCCCTATCCACATTCACTCTAGCTGGATTCTCCAAAATGATATCTC
>OY992878.1:150808181-150875681 GCA_963921405.1 Cepaea hortensis | reverse complement strand
TGTCATTCAATGGTATGTGTTCAGAAAGTAATGACTAACTACTGAACGTAAACTTGGCAAGAAATCATAAACAGCCCCCTGCAAACAAATGTTGGGGTAGACATGCATGAAGACTGCGACATCCTGTAAAGGATAAGCAACTAACTTTTAACTAACCTCTCAGTAATTTCTTATCATCAATGAATGTGATAGTTCAGAAATTATCTCAATTTTCAACGGTACACTTGACAACTCGTGAGTACTGATCAACTTCCAATGATATCGTCCTCCGGTGTAAATCCATATGGGTCGTCTACAACGTTGGTGTCTTCCTGTTCTTCTGTCTTGAGGGAGACCCCCTGGCGAAATGATTACTCCGCTTGCCTCTCGCTCCGAAGGTCGTGGGTTAGATTTCGTCGTTAGATTCACGAGTTCTCCTTTCATGTCCTCCCTAGATTATTCATTCTTGTATCTTCTATGTGTATGTTTAGTCTTCTTCTATATCGTTTCCCAGTGGATTCCATTTGACGGCCTTTCTAGTTATATTATTTTCATACCTTCTCATTGTGTGTGTGTCATATACAATGCCAGGTATTTTGTGTTTGTGTGACAATTATAATGTAATCACATTTTCGTAATATTCTTTCCTCACAAGTTTCTTTCCTATAGAAAAGACAAATATATACTCTGCCCAATGTAGTAACCGCGTTGTTACCTCCTGTAAAATTAGCACGTGGCCTACCCATTGACCTCATGCTTAAGCTCTATTAAAACCTTTCATAACGCTAAACAACCATTACCGCGTCATTTGTTGACGCCATACTCCTACATTTACTAACAGTGCCACGCAGTGCAACTAGAATAACATGTTCTATTACAATATGCCTAATATGTAATCAACAATATCCATTATAAGCAACTACAAGTCATGAGAGAATGTGCAGTAATATACTCATTCTTTTAACTAGATCCATATGAGGCGCGGTGGCACGTCCTACTTCTGGTATAGATGTCAAGAGATTGATACCCCTTCACTGAGGAAATTTGTTTATTCCATATCCGTTCATCCTAAAATGGTTATCACGAAATTTTCTTGGAAGCAAATGAGGCCGGATTGATAGTGGCCACACCATACATGGGGTGCCCATTGGTCTACACTTATTGGCAGGAACCGTATATACAATACCCCTCATAGCCTGAGAAGACGTCCTTTATTATGAACTGTTCTACTTGTTTATTACTATTTCCTGTATTATGCAATATTATATTACGCTGCATCTCGTCAGGTACATACTGCAGAAATCACACAACTTACGTGAAATTAACTAGATAAATCCTTCAAGTTGAAATATACACAATTTCGCACAGTAATGTCACTTATCTACCACGGTAATTTTAAGCTGACTAACATGTCTTTCTGTTTACACACGGATTAAAATTATGCATAAAGCCTAAACACATCAACCGTGTTGAGTCGCAAGCACAGTTTGAAATGTTGTTCGATCAAGTCTCCAAGTTATCACCTACCTCTGCTGAGTCGGTCGGGTGGCTGAAGGCCAAACTGGTAGATTTAGAACACCAGTATCGCACAACACCCTCTAAACAGACGTGTCCGCTGACCAACGAACACCTTACTGCCTTAAAAGCGTTAAAGGCTAACAAAACCCTCGTCATACTGAAACCTGACAAAGGGAGCGGTACAGTACTGATGGACATGTCAGATTACCAGAGAAAAATGGATGTAATATTGTCAGATGAATCCAAATTCAGGATAGATAAAAAAGTAAACAAGTCGGAGGACCTGGATGCTATAATAAGGAAAGAGATCCAGTCACTTGTGAATGCGGGACTCATCAGTGAGGCCACTGCAAAAACGCTCACACCACGTGGCTCGCACACTCCTCAGATGTACGGTCTACCCAAACTTCACAAGCCCGGCATCCCGCTAAGACCTATCCTGTCCATGGTTAACTCTGCACAACACCGAATGGCGAGATGGTTAGCCGAAATGTTAAAGCCAGTACGACAGTCCTTCGATCCAAAAATACTCAGAGATACATTCCAACTGGTGGAATTATTGGATACTATGGACATAAATAACAAACACATGGCATCCATGGATATAGCCTCCCTATTCACTAACGTTCCATTAGAGGAGACAGTGAAAATAATAAGGGAACGCATTGAAGACAAACAACTAAAATTAGACATACCAACACCTATTCTGGAGAGGCTACTACTACTATGTACCGCCAACATCCAATTAAATTTTCTAACTAAGTCATACCGCCAAATTGACGGAGTGGCCATGGGGAGTCCTCTTGGTCCTATTCTAGCGGACATCTTCATGGCACACTTAGAAGAAAAGAGATCCTCAGACATCAACAACTTGGCCTTTTACCGGCGTTATGTGGACAATATACTAATTATCACCACAGACGAGCTACAAGCAACATCGTTTCAGGCCACAATGAACAAGACGCATAAAAACATCTCTCTATGGAACACGAACACAACGAAGCGTTACCGTTCCTAGATATTCTAATGAGACGTAGAGCAGACGGCACAATTCAAAGATCGGTGTATCGCAAAGAAACATGGACTGGCCAATACCTAAATTTTCAGAGCTTCACACCTGTCCAGTACAAACGGGGCTTAGTACGGACCTTGTTTGACCGTGCTAGAAAGATATGCACCCAGGACACACTGACAGAGGAATTTGAAACTCTGAAGAATGTCTTAAACCTGAATGGGTACTCCACAGGATTTATAAAGCGCCATTGCCAACAGCCCAAACCCAAAGCAGACGTAACTACAGTCCCTAAACTCAAGGTATTCATCCAGCTAACCTTTCGAGGGGATGACGTAATGCAACGTCTACAAGACCGGCTTACTACAGCAGTAGGTCGAACATTCTGTGCGGCAACTCCAGTCATTAGATGTAAAACCGTACCCATTCCTACACCAACAATCAAAGAGCCTGTTCCTCTGTACGCCACTAACAATTGTATTTACCAATTCACATGTAGATGCCAGGCCGTTTACATTGGTCGAACGGAGAGACAGCTTAACAAACGGGTGTCAGAACACATACCTCAATGGGTCAACAAGATACAACACACAGGAGTGGCTAGCCGCGAGGAGCCGACACACCGGAAGCTCCCGGCGTCTTCAATCGGCAGACACATTGTCGCCAGTGGTCACGTTGTGTCCAGAGACACTGCATTTCGCGTGTTGTTTAGAACACAAAATACTCGCTTGTTAAAATTTGCAGAAGCAATTATGATCTATCAACGCAAGCCAGAATTGTGTAAACAGAAAGACATGTTAGTCAGCTTAAAATTACCGTGGTAGATAATTGACATTACTGTGCGAAATTGTGTATATTTCAACTTGAAGGATTTATCTAGTTAATTTCACGTAAGTTGTGTGATTTCTGCAGTATGTACCTGACGAGATGCAGCGAAATATGCCAGGCAATAAATCGTGCAATCTATTGTTTGTGTCTTCGTAATTCAAATTCACTACGGGAAAACATTGTTTTGAATATTATATTACACAATCGTATTATAGTGAAACTAAAAGCTATTTTAGAGGAGTCGCGAACTTAACCTTCCAGAGAATTATTATTTCAACTGATTTTAAACTCCGACAAACGCAGCAGTAATAGCCTCTCAATCACTACAACTCACAACAGAAGGACATATAAAAGCAAGTATAGTAGCAGTACAGTATAGTAACAGTAGAGTGTTATAACAGTACAGTATAACAACAATAGAGTATTATAACAGTACAGTATAGCAACCGTAGAGTATTATAACAGTAAAGTATAGTAACAGTAGAGTATTAGAACAGTATAGTATAGTAACTGTAGAGTATTATAACATTACAGTATAGTAATAGAAACGATCTCTTTTCCACTCCTATTTCCCATTGGACATATGATACTAGTTCCATAATTGTATAACCCACACGCACTCATTGGCTGATGTGGTCGGTATCACGCTCGTCGCCTTAACTTTCTAAGACATTTTCTGGTTCTCGTTTTAGGCTGGGTCAACCAGGGAGCCGAGGTCAATGTTATAAATATGAACCCCTTCCCCATGGGTCTGATCGAACCCCAGACCACCAATACGGCAGGCGGGCCTCAAGCTGCTACTCTTTCATGGCTACCAGATGCAACAGAATACCTGTGTAGTTAAGACTTCAAAGAGTTGTTCAGTATTAGATTTGACTGGCACCTTGCCGTCTTGATAGATGATAGGTTGTAGAATGGAGTTATACGTCTCCATAAGACAAAGCCTGGGCTGAATTTAGAGACCATGTGTTGCCCATGCAGCATGATCCCTCACTCGAGCTGCCTAGTTTATTCCAGAGAAAGGGTAACACCAATACGTCTGGAACAAGACAAGCTACAGAAGCTGCCGGATCAGCAAAGCAATACTCTAACTGTCCGCTTGTCGGAGCTTCCATCCTAGACCAGTTGCGGACCAAGGATTAGGACCTGGTCTGCCCTGCTATGATATTTAGTCTTTAGGTTGCATTTCCTCACACCAGGATAAGGGTTATACCCTCCCAATTATGCTTCTCCGCCCGAAGCCGTTGGCACAATGTGGGGTGTCAGGTCTTGTGAGCGCCACCCAACATTCGGCGCTAACAGAAAGCAGGTAGTACCGTACTGTAATACGGTAGCTCAGTCATATCTGACTAAGAGCTAACAAGCCAGTTTTAGATAGATTTACAGTTATTAGGAGAGTGTAAAGAGGTTATATTAAGAACAATACAAACAACTACACACTTGATCTGTGGGAAGGAACCTCTTGAAATACACATGGTTACTCGTTCTATGTGGTCTTCTAATATGGCTAAAAACATGAAACATGACAAAGGGCATCTACACTGATAAACTGACAAATTACAATTTTTTGGAAAATACAACTACTTAAGTGATGAATTGCCATGGGATGACAAATCGCCTTATTCAAACTTCCCGTAACAATACAATAGTTTCCCCCTATATAACCCCCTTTAATTTGATATACACTACAACAAATCTGCTACTATATTAACAACTTTCAAGTCATAACTGTGATACACTCCTGCTTCCTATTATTCACCATCCATTTTTTGTTTGATCTAAAACTACCTTTTATTTGGCGCTGGACCTGTTAAGATAATTAAGCGACATGTCTCATTACTAGATCTCACGTGAAGACGGTAGATACAGCAGCGAGAGTCCTAGAAGGAAAAAATTGTGGGGGAAAAAGGAAGGGTCCGAGCAAATACGACATTTGTAAAACAGGCATGTACAAATCTGTCAATGCAGACATACGTGGAATTACATAGTGTGACACAAGACAGACACCTATAGAACGGAATGATCTAGAAGTTTCCCCCACAAGCCTATGGGTTTGAATACTTGATGCTATGTTTCTCCTATATATATTTTACTCGATTTGTTGCTGCCCCAAGCAGTTAGTGCTTGAAAGTCAAAATGTTTCGTTGAGAAGAAATAAAGGTGTACATTTCTGTAACATGAGAAGAAAAATATTAAGAACAAAGTTGTTTACAAATAGTCATCTTCACTTGTACTCCTGCTCACCGCCACAAACTAGCTTGCTTTGTTTAGTAATGAACAATTGATTTTATCCTTCAATACAAGTGATGACCGTAGCCTAATAGGCCATATTCTGTCAATTTCTATACTAACTCTAAACGTTATCTTCCACTCCGGTTCCGATCGACATTGCCTTAACTCAGATACACAAACAGACAAAACATCAGCAATAAACACAAACATTAAGCAACTGTGCAGATATTTACAAAAGAAACATACAACTTACAAAATGATCAGCTAACAAATAGCTAATAAAAAGAATGACACATTAAGTAACATTTTCTTTAAAAATAAATTAAAACTTTCACATAGTAATAGATCTTGTTAAAAGATGAAAACATGAAAAATGATAAATAACATATGAGAGGATTTGCTTACAAATTTATGGACATTGAAAGTGCCTTTCTCGCTAGTCTTGGTCTATAATGGTGGTGTAACTAGGGACATTAAAATCTTTCCGCCTCGGAAATATAACGTTAACGCCTGCATATGTCCAGGATTCACTAAGACAAACATTTTGAAATGTTAATTAATCGTCAGATTATCCTCACAACGCCGGTATCCCTGGTCTAGGGGTTACACGACTTTCTCCGTAATACTCTCTTGAGTAACGTGACGTGCGCGAGAATCGGTAGCGGTTCTCTCCGCGTCGTTAACTTAGGGGTATGTGAGCCGGTTGCTCAGAAAGCAATGGCAAACTACTGAGCGTAATCTTGCCAAAAAATCAACAATCAGCTGAAAGATGCTGATGTTGACAGCGATGTCCTGTAAAGGATATGCGAACAAACAAAAATAATCCTCACAACACCGAACTATTCAGTTCATGAGCGCTCGAATCCCGTCCCCAGTACGTCCCTCAGCATTTAGCGGTCGACGACACCAGTTCTGTGTTGGCCAACTTTTCTTCTTTGTCCCACTGCGTGAAGCCCGTCTCTGGATTCACCACTTTTGACGTGTATGTCCAGCCTGGTCAGTGTTGCAGATTCACAATCATCAGTCAATTCGTTTAATAGCCCTATCTCTCTGAGTGCATTCATCATATCAGTCCGGTTCATTGCTCGTCCACTTTCCACAGTAGCCCGGATCGTAGGCACTCGGCTTGCTCAATTCTAACACTCGAGGGGCCTGGGGCAAAATATGAACTAATTTTAGTCAGCCTTTCCCTCTTCAGAGATTCCACTCAACGTCTTGGATCCCTTCCCATCTCGATATTTCTCAGCACAATCCTTAGGTCACTGAGTAAGTATGCCTGGGTGATAGTCTGTCAACATCCAGGCTATTGATCCAATTACTGCCATGCCGCCCATGGTCAGTTATTGCGACCTTTATACCCACCACTAATCGTGTAACAGATTTGAGATATTCCATAAACATTGCTGTCACATCAGCTAACTCGCCTCCCCTCAATGATCTCCGCCTGTGTTAGTCCCTGGCCACATTCAATGTTTTCGAGGTCAGCCACGCTCTTTTTTTCGAAAGTTATTGACTGTACACTATCCTTGCATTATTTGTCATTCTTCGTTTTCTTTGGTGTATTTTTTCAGTAATTAAATATGAATATTAAATTCCAAGTGAGGAAAATGATAGTCCGTCCGCTGTGTACACCATTGGGTTTAATCCTGTTTGTGAGTTACGTGGGATCAAAATCGGTCACGTGTCGGCACTTAGTGATATTAGAATGTTATAATCTGAGACAACAAAGTAAAGTGCATCTCTCTGTAAGATCTTGACGGAATGACTTGTAGATGCAGCCTTATGTAGCTCTAGCAGATCTGTTACAAAGCAGGATGTGCATGCAATTCTAAGAATGTGAAATACGAGGATAATTTTTTGCTCTATACTCGCTGAGTACCGGCTTCGTGGCCGAGGGGTTAGCAGCTTTCTCCGCTAACCCCGAATACTCTCGTCACGTGACGCGACGAGAATTAGCAGTGGTTCGAATCGCAAAAGTGACTTATGAGAGTATGGAGCCGGTCGCTCAGAAAGTCGTGGCGTGCTGATGAGCGTAATCTAGCCTAGGAATCAACATACAGCTGAAAGATGCTGGTGTTGACCGCAATATCCTGAAACAGGATGGAAACGCGGAAAAAAAAAAAAAAAAATACTCGCTGAGTGGATCGGCTATTTAACTTTCTCGGGTAAGCGGGAAAAACAAGAAGGATTTCACGTGCAGGCTGCACAAGTTAAGTTCATGGGATACATGTTACTAATAGGCCGAATGGGCCGCTGCCTTGGGTAAATTACAAATTAGAAAAATTATCCACCAAAATAATATTTATAGAACTAGGGCGTAACGTATGGAAGCGAATCATGGACAATTAGCAGACAAGTAATAAATTATGTGGGAGATGTCGTGATGTGGTTGTTTAGGCGAATGATGATAAACGGAGAGAGAGAGAGAGAGAGAGTGAGAGAGAGAGAGAGAGTATATGTGTGTGTGTGTGTGTGTGTGTGTGTGTGTGTGTGTGAGAGAGAGAGAGAGAGAGAGAGAGAGAGAGAGAGAGAGAGTAATAAAGATATCTTGAAATAAGTTAACTCACGAAGAGAACTGGCAACTCGCATCAGAAGAGGATAATCCAGATTCTTTTGAGCCTGCCATGTGAAGGGGACAGCTGGAGAATCTCGTGAAAACGGGCGAGTAGAGGGAAAGAGAAGAGGCTGGGAGACCAAGTGAGACGATGCTGGCCAATTTGATAGCATGGTCGTACGCAAGACAGAAGACTGGACAGACATGATCATCAACGCCACAAGGCATGGACTATAAGAATTAGACATCATTAGGGAGTTTGATAACCATATATTTACATTCATGTGAATACTAGCAAGCAGTATTTATCTTTTTGTAGAATATGCTGCTAGTTTCCTTGTGTTAGCTATATTAGGTGACCGATGTACTCGTGACAACACTATGCAATGGTCATTTCAATCAGTCAATGGGGTGCCGTCTCCACAAGAAAGTTGGTTGAGATGGATCTCCAACAGGTTCTGTCTCTCTCCCTGGTTGTACACTCTGACAGATCGTAGTTCATCCATTTCTTTATGTTATATCTTCCCACTTGTATCGCTCTCTACCTCTTGCTCGAGTGTTTTCATACATTTGCCATGAGTATATCTGGAGTGCTATTTCTTTTAAATATTTAGTTGCCTTTCCTTTACATGACGTCGGAATCAACCCCATAATTATTTACTATTTGTGACATGATAGGCGGCTTTTGCTTTCAGTAGTTAATCATTATTTTCTGAACGACTATCGCTTCATTCATTCATTCATTCATTCATTCATTCATTCATTCATTCATTCATTCATTCATTCATTCATTCATTCGTTCATTCATTCATTCATTCATTCATTCAGTAGCATGTCCTTTGTAGAAATCGCTCACATAACAGCCTTCAGAAAAAACTTATAAGTCATAAGCAAGATGTCCGATACACCCATCTGGAGATCATCTGCCACATCCTGCACCCATTGCCTCTTTGGCCTCCCTCTTGCTCTCTCCCCTGGCATATGCCCCTCCATTATTGTTCTCTCCTGACTTTCATGGCATTTCAAGTGATGAAAATAGTTCAATTTTCTGTGTTTTATCGTGTTTTAGTAGCCAACCTTCTTCACTATTCAGATATTGTCGTATGGGTGCATTTGTTCTGCTCTGTATCCAAGATATTCTTAGTTTGTTAGTTAGTCTTTCCTCTTGAGCCTAAGGCGGCGCATAGGGCAGAAGTCCTGTCTCTCCATGCCTGGCGGTTCGCTGCTACCTGTTGTAGATCTTGGATATTTACTTGGCCATTGAATGAGCCTTCTCTAATGATGGTTCTACGCAGGGTCTCTCTTGGTCTTCCCCGTTTTCTTTTCCCTACCGGTGACCATATGAGGGCTTGGTAAGGGGAGTCTTGTCTTGTCCATTCTGAGTACATGGCCGATGTAGTTCCAACGGCGTCTTCTTATGAAATTGGATAATGTATCTTGCTTAGTCTCTTGTCTTTTTTGTGCGAATTGGTTCTGAAGTCTGTCCAGTGGATGTTTAGAAGTCTTCTAAGACATTTGTTCTCAAAATTGTCTAATTTTTTTATCTATATATATCTATATTCTTAGAACCCTTATATAACATTTATATTCAAAGTTATTTATGTTTGATCACATTCTTGTGTAAGTTTCCAGGTCTCACTGGCGTATATTGCAATGGGAAAGACGAATGTTCTCAAAAATCTAATTTTTGTAGGTCTGACTCACGCCACAATTTATTCAGTTGTTTTAGTTTTTGAGACTATCGCCTCACACCACTGAAATCACCGAAACATGGCCTGCTTCAAATAGCTTGATTCCACCCTTCTACTCAGTATGCTGAAGATTTGTGAAACACGTTCACTGCTCCTAGGCCAAAGCGCTGCATGTCTTTTAATGTGGCTAAAATATCTCAAATGTCTCTTTTTTATGTCTTTCATTTACTGTGTGTTCATTTCAAGCCTCTCTACAAGCTCAGTGAATTATGCCATCTTCTCCTCAGATGTAAAGTTCCACTACTTATCTTGCATATCCCGTGGGTTCTGAGTTTGGAGAGGGAAAAGGGAACATATAATCACAGTCTCCTTAGAGGTGTTACTTTGGTAGTAGGTCGGGAGGAAAGCTTCTGTATCATCCTCAGTACGATAAGTCTAAGCCCCGCCCACAGCTCAAGAGACCTGAACGCCAATACAACCTACTTATAAGTTAAAACACATTGTTCCAATGGATTCTCTAAACAACTAACCAGTGGCGTATTGTTGTCTTCATTGTTTCCTTAGCGACCACGTGATGGAATCATCTACACATATAGCTATGTGCTAAGAAGTGAAAGAAGAGCTTGGGGTGGTGTTTTGTGGTGACGATTGGTGAAGGTGTTTGGTACGGGAGTGTCTGACATATGCAACCACAACAGGGAATAGAGGTAGAGCTAGTAGCTGGAGGACACACTGCACACGCAAGTCGTGATTGAAAGTATGATGAGAAAGGTGAAGACATGTTTGCTTCTTGCAGAATTAGAGGCTCCAATTCAACAATCCAGAATAGATAGAATCTGTTGGGTGTTTACCCCGGGCATTCTGATTATAGGAAAGGAGCAGACGGGCGTATTAGCTAGATCTGCACCGCTCGGTGGGGTATTGGTGCATCATAAGGCAGACGAGGTCCTTTTGGGATCGTGTGAATATTGTAGAACAGATAGGTCATCACGGGCTGCAGAGAATGTTGCTGCAGGGAGTGACCAGAGGATCTGGCCAACTTTAAGGTTGCTTCGACCAGAGGATCTGGCCAACTCTCAGAACTCCGAGGAAAGGCCAGACGGAGACATAATCAGACTACTACTGGTACCATTAGTATTGGTACTCTTCGCTGGCTGTTGAAGATGACGTCTGAGCATGTATGGGAATGTCCCGAGTGCTGTGATGTCGATTCTAGACTCAACTCAACTCAACTCAACTCAACTTAGCTCAACTCAACCCGTTCACGTGTTATCCGTGAACTGTTTACGTCGAAGTTGATGGTCATCCCGTTAGCACACCATTTGTTATTGTTCTTATAATGTTAACCTCGGGCGCGGTATCATATGTTACAAGGCCTTTCTCAAAGAAGAGACACGACGCTAAACTACCCTGATCCTATGGTATATTGACTTCAGCACACATATAAAGTTCACACGGGATATTACAGTCAACGCCAGCATGCAATCGCTGTTTGTAATTTACTAGGCAATTTGTACGTTCAGTAGTTTGCCATTGCTTTCTTAACGGCCGACGCATAATACCAAAGAATCAATTCAAAGTGGTCTGCTTCTAAATCGCCAGCACCTAGTTTTGAACCTTTCATTCAGTATGACGGGGAATTGCACCGTGGGCGCAGTGTCGGCATGCTTACGTATGTGCGCATATAATTACTTAAATAGTACACTTTCCTTACCACTGCTTGTTCCGTGCTATCGTACATTAACCTATTCTGTTTTATGTTATCTATTGGTGTATCAATCATCCTCGCACAAGTACATAGTCTCTCAGAATCTTACCCCAACAAATGCATCGGTGTCAGTTCTGTGTTAAATGACGAGGCCTCTCGTTTTCAGAATGTGCCTCTCGCGTCTGGCCCTGCCAATTCTTACATCAGTCTCTCATCCTGGACAACGATGTGGATTTACCTACTTCAAAGCTTCCCCGCTCTCGACATTTCTCTAAAGGCGTTAATAACATCGGCTAACCTAATATATCTCAATTTTTGCTTTGTCTTCTACTCAATATGATTATTATTTGAACTACATTAGACGTACTTGTTATTATTTTTTTTTCATTTTTTCCCGCATATCCTATTTACAGGATATCGCTGTCAACCCCATCATTTTACCGCTGTTGGTGATTTCTTGACAAGATTACGCTCAGTAGTTTGCCATTGCTTTCTGAGCGACTGGCTCACATACCTCCCGTAAGTAACCAACGCGGCTCGATCCGCTACCGAATCTAGGACAGTTGTGTTACCCTACGTGGATATACGGTATTACGGAGGAAGTCGTTAGCACCTGCGACAGGGAAACGGTCACTTTTTAATTTTAAAATTGTTTTTTTTTCATATCCTTTACAGGACATCGCTGTCAACATCAGCATCTTTCAGCTGATTGTTGATTTCTTGGCAAGATTACGCTCAGTCATTGCTTTCTGAGCGACCGGCTCCATACTCTCATAAGTCACTGGCGCGACTCGAACCGCTTCCAATTCTCGTGCGCTCACGTCAACCACGAGAGTATTCGGGGTTACGGAGAAAGCTGCTAACTTCTCGACCAGGGAGACCGGCCCACTTTTTATTAGTTACGTTAAAAACTGATTCTGATAGAAAGAGTTAAAGAAACTGCGGCCTGGAACCAACAGAGCTTATCTTAAACAAAACGTCTCAATAGAACAGAGTTACTGGGTAACGAGCTTGACAGGCACGTCAAATTCAATAACAGATTGCATTTCTATATACTGAAGGAAACTCATAGAATGTGGGAGCTATAAAGTAATTTTGATCTAATTTTCAATTTGAAAATTAAGAAAGTATGGTATAGAAAAAGGGTTTAATAACTTACACCATAATGGAATAAAGCACTCAAAGTAATAGAACCGTTAAGTTAAGAATCAATAAACAAAAGATGTGAATGTTAGTCAAGCAGCAACCATTAGTGAGGCTTCTGTAGCTAAGAATTGCATCTATTGATAATGTCACACTTGAGTAAACTCACTTCTATTGAATATTGCCCACATCTGCAATGCATTACTCAGGATCATTGTTCATTTAAGGTTTTGTTGTTACTGTTCAAGCACAATAAACTGAATGGTTCGTTGGATGGATGGTTGGTTGGTTAAGTGGTTGGCTGGTTGGTTGGTTGGTTGTTTAATTGTTGGTTAGTTGGTTAGATGGTTGGTTGATTGGTTGGATGGTTGGTTGGTTGGATAGTTGGTTGGTTACATTGCTGATTGCTTGTTGGTTGTTTAGGTGGGTTGGTGACTGGTTGGATGGATGGACGCATGGATGGTTGGTTGGATGGTTGCTTGGATGGTTTCTTGTTTGGGTGGATGGTTAGATGGTTGGTTGGTTTGATGGTTGGTTGGGTGGATGGTTGGTTGGATGGTTGGTTGGATGGTTGGTTGGTTGGATGGTTGGTTGGTTGGATGTATGGTTGGTTGTATGGATGTTTGGCTGGTTGGATGTATGGTTGGTTGTATGGATGGTTGGCTGGTTAAGTGATTGACTGGTTGGTTGGATGGTTGGGTGGTTGGGTGATTGGTTGGTTGGATGGTTGGTTGGTTGTGAAACTTCTGCCAGATTTAGCATTAAGGTCGATGCATTGACACTCAAGTCCTCTCAGCCCTGGAAATGGCTTGCATGTATTAGAATGAGTTTGGTGTAGAGACTTTTCTGCCGACCTATTTACAGAGTACAGTCTTCGCCGGGGGTCGTGTTACGGAGCTCTAACCTCTCCAAGTCAAGATACCAGCGCGGTGTGTAAGACCTGCAACGGAACTTAACATCTGAGGAAAGACTTATTAGGATGTAAACATGGCAGGACATTGTCATATGTCGATGATGTTTTAGTGTATCGTCAGGGTAAGGATAGAGAGGAGGTTGCTGTGGAACTACAAACCGAACTCAATCGCATAAGTACTTGGTGTGATGAAGCTGGGGCAATGGTCAACCCAACAAAGGCAACAGTGACTTGGTTCTCGTTGAATAATCATATTGTCAACACTCCAACACCAACTGTAATGCTGTGTTCAGAGACGGTGGAAAGAACGCAGGTAATGAATTACCTGGGGATACGGTTTGATCGAAGCCTTGCTTATAATGTGCACATAGACCAGGTGATAACAAAGGCCAAGCGGGGTTTGGCAGCGATGCGGGTGATGGCGGCAGCAAACTGTGAGCAGCGCCATCTATGTCTTCTGTACGAGGGGCTGGTCATGTCTGTTTTGGAGTATGCAATGGCAATCCTGACTGTCAGCCATAAGCAGATAGAAAGGATGGAAAGGATACAGAATGAAGCTATGCGCATTATTCTTGGATGTAAAAGAGATACAGCATGCAGGGCGATGCGCTACTTTCTTGATTTTCCAACCATTGAAGAGAGAATACAAGGTTGCGCCTACCTCAGAATTAACGCAAACACACAACATCCACTGCATAGTGAAATTAGGAAGGTGAAGGGCAGCAGGTTAAAAAGAGGACGGTCGTGGATGGGTCAAGCCGAAGACATTCTTCAACAGGTGTGTTCACTTGAGGACTTTGAACCTGGCGAGGAGTGGGTGCAAGTGCCAACAGACTTCTGCACATCCTTTTCAGTTTGCATCCAACTAGATAGAAAATGCAGACAAGAAAATCCGGCTGCTGTTGAGGCTGAAGTACAAGCGTTGATTTTCGAGAATTCGCTAGACGGTGACGCGGTCATCTACACAGATGGGTCGGTCGTCCGACATGTGAGAAGCTCATGGGCCTTTACAGCTCGGGCCGGAGGGAGAATTGTGAAGGAGGACTCTGGTGCTTTCACTGAAACCACAAGTAGCCTGACCATGGAAGTCATGGCAGTAAGTAAAGCAATAACATGGCTCGAAACACAGACATTCACTAGGGCTTGTTTCCTTAGCGACTCAATGAGCATGATCAAGAGGATAGAGGTGGGGTCGATCCGAAGAGAATGGTTGCTGCCTCTGGAGCGGTCTTGGCTTGCAAAGATTAGTTTCATCTTCGTGCCAGGGCATGCGGGAATACAAGGAAATGAGCGGGCTGACAAGCTCGCAGGTGAGGCTACTGTGGAGGGCGGACGCGCCATGGACCAGGCTGACATTCTGAATGCTCTACGAGAAGTAAGACTTTTGCGAGAACCAAGTGATGACTGTGAATCTACAACAATGGCCAGACTGCGAGAGCAGCAAATTGAAAGAGGGGTGGCCAAACAAGAACACTACGCAGGAAGCCAAAGAAGATTGATAAACCAACACAGAACTGGCGTCGTTAGCCGCTACACGTTGCGGGATTTGCTGAGGAGGGGATCCGAGCACTTATGGACTGAATGGTTCGATGTGCAATGAGGATGATCTGTCGACTAACTAACTAACTAACTAGGATGTAAACATGTCTTTTTTGTTGTTGCGTCAACTCGCTTAGAACTTAAGCATAGTCTATATACGTGCTAATACTTATAGTGCACCGGACTTATGTTTGCGTGTGGATTAGTTTTCGCTTTTATCGGTGTCCCTCGCCATCAGGCAAACCCACTCCGACTTCAGAGGTACTTGTAATTTACGTGTCAATTATCGTGTCGAAAGTTAAGAACGAGAAGTCAACATATTATTCCAACTGACCGATGCAGGGGTTGAACCCGCTACATTGCCACCAGCAAACTGGAAGTTTTAAGAGCGAGTGTTCTTATCCATTCGGCCATGCTGACCTTGTAAGCATCATTACAATGCCACCCGCTCGAATTAGATCTTAATTGGCAATGTTTCCTCCATAATTTGTAGGTATTTCAGTGTCAGAATACTAGTCCAGAGCAAAGGACAGCAAGATAACGGTAGATGAGTGGTAGACAATGTAATGATGTATGTGATAGGGCAATCGGTAATCCCGCATACCGCGTTCGAAACACAGTTGCGGGCGATTTGGAAGCAGACCGCCTTGCGTTGGTTTCGTGTGTACAGAGTGACGTGAATGTATTCTGACTGTCATTCTTTGGGCAGTAAATGTATAACAATCAGCCTCGCAGTTTATATGTGTATGCATTCTGTTGATTCTTCGTTGGGTAACAGTTGTGTTACAATAAGTCCCCTCATCTAATAAATAAATAAATAAATAAATAAAAAGGAGTTGCATTTGCTGTTAACTCTTAAAGGCCTAGAGATCAATATTTGTAGTCGATATTTTAAAGCGTTTAAGACGGATATATTCGATTGAGCATTTTCTTTCGTGTTACTCTGATGTTACATTATAAATATCTAGTTTGAGCTATCTTGAGCTACAGCCTACGATGGGTGACGTTGTAATATTATGTTGTGGTAATTTGGCCGTGTGATCTAGTGGTTACACACACGCTTCACACGCCAGTGATCCGGGGTTTGTTTCCGGGTCCGGTCAAGGATACGCACTGCTGACGAGCTCAAACGAGAGCGAAACTCGGGTCTAGTGCTTCCACATTGACGTAGTGGGTTGTGCTCAATATTTAAATATCTAGTTGTTTGCCACTCATAACTCAAATATAGTTTTGAACCATAGACACAATTAGCTCTTAATATTTAACAGTAAATACAGACTCTTAAAGACAACCACCACACCCTGTCATCTTCTTTAAGAGTAAAATACCGTAAATAACCGTGTTTCTGCCTCTAGAAATATCGGTTTCTGTATTGTGGTTCCTCACGTTGCAGTTATTCTATAAATGCCAGTTTCCCCAATCCCATATGCTTTTACGATATTATCCAAATTGTTCAGTATATTTTCCAGATAAAACAAGCATTATATACCCTTCTGTTGACTTGCTCCGTGTAGCATTCTCCAATGTAGGTTCCACAGACACACCAGGAACATGAAAGGGATGTTCTTCCTTTCCTGTGACAACATCATCCATCTACAGCGACAAGTATCTTAACATCGCCACACAAACACGCTTTGATCCTCGCTCATCTCTCCTTCCATTGCCACTTAGGCTAACACCCCGCAACGGATCACCCATCAGCTGTGAACTTGACAACATCACCGTGAAACTAAGCTCTTCAAACAGTGGATGTTGGTGAATACCAACTGGAATTTGAATAGACGGGCAGATACGAGGTTAACTGCACAAACACCGGCGATGTCAAATAACGGCACATTATGTCGCTGCTCGAGCAAATACTAACACGTGACTCATTGTGAGTGTAACTGGAATGGGAGTGGGTTGGGAATGAATGCGAGAGAAAGATATTGTATCAATCCACCGTAGTCCTCACACAAGAAACGGACTCATTCCGGCGGCAGATTTTTAACTCTGCTAGTACGGGAAAGTGACTAAGGCTGAGATTGGGTAACGCTTTTTAGCGAAGTCCAGCATTCAGAGAACAATTGTAGTTCAATGACTTAACCGATTTGACTGCATCGTTGAGTTGTTGACATAACTCTTCGAGAGGGAGGCGAGGTGTTTGCTTGCTTCCTGAACGTCATGTCAGTCAGATAGGACTAATGAGTGGTAATATTATTGACTCAAAGTCCCGGAAAAACATACGTGACAAAAACCACGGACGTTTGTGTTGGTTGTAATTCTGACAGGACGTTATTCTATTGACCATTCAATTGTCGTTTAAACACATGTGTCTGTCTGTCTGTCTGTCTGTCTGTCTGTCTGTTGTCTTCTGTCTGTCTGTCTGTCTGTCTGTCTGTCTGTTGTCTTCTGTCTGTCTGTCTGTCTGTCTGTCTGTCTGTCTGTCTGTCTGTCTGTCTGTTGTCTTCTGTCTGTCTGTCTGTCTGTCTGTCTGTCTGTTGTCTTCTGTCTGTCTGTCTGTCTGTCTGTCTGTCTGTCTGTCTGTCTGTCTGTCTGTCTGTCTGTTGTCTTCTGTCTGTCTGTCTGTCTGTCTGTCTGTCTGTTGTCTTCTGTCTGTCTGTCTGTCTGTCTGTCTGTTGTCTTCTGTCTGTCTGTCTGTCTGTTGTCTTCTGTCTGTCTGTCTGTCTGTCTGTCTGTCTGTTGTCTTCTGTCTGTCTGTCTGTCTGTCTGTCTGTCTGTCTGTCTGTCTGTCTGTCTGTCTGTCTGTTGTCTTCTGTCTGTCTGTCTGTCTGTCTGTCTTTTTTGTCCACACATCTTTGTTTGTTTGTCTTTATGTCTATCTTTCTGTCTGTCTAACACATGACTGATTGTGAGTGAGGCTGGAGTAAGAGTAGGTTGATAATGAGTACGAGAGAAAGATACTGTATCCGTCCACGGTAGTCCTCACATAAGAAACTGACTCACTCGGGCAGCTTTTTAACGCTGCTAGCATGGGGAAGTGACTAAGATCTAGTCTAGAGTTTAATGCTTTCAGAAAAGTGGAGCACGTGTCGTCCAAAGGCTTGGACGATGTGACTGCCTCATTGAGTAGTTGTCATAACACTTCGAGTGATAGACAGGTTTACTTGCTTCCTGAACGGCATGCCAGTCAGATAGGACATGGCGAAAGGTAATGTTACTGACTTAAAGTACGGGAAATAATCCATGACAAACACCACGAACGTTTCTGTTCTGATTATGATTAGATGTGACTATTCAAATGTCGTTTGCACTAATGTGTTCGTCTGTTCCTTCTTTGTTTATTTCGTGGTTTCTGTGTTTTTTTTTTTTTAAAACGTTTTTGCCATGTTCCATGCCTGTTGTGTACCATGACTGGTATTTAGTAATTTCTCTGTTCTTATCTCGATTGCCTCAATTTCAGCATCACCTTGATGGCAGTACTTTCCTGTTGGTACTCTGGCCGTGTCCCTAGTATTGTTTTGGTATTAGGTACACTCCCGCTCCGCCATTTCGAACATAATTGTGTGCTGTCCCATTTGTGTAGACTCGGATCCCAAGATCCTGTGGGTATTCTTCATCAAAGAAGCTGAAAGTGGCTGTTCTGCGCTATACACTGTTCTGTTCTTCCTTGTCAAACATTCCTGTCACTTTTTTGTCTGGATTTGTTGTGATTGTCTACGTTATTCTTTCCATTGAGTTTGTTTTGGAATAGTTTTCAGGGTGATACCAGCTGTGAGCAGATCGGTAGTTTCTCCGCAGAGTCGTGTGGCCTGGAGTATAAAACTGCTTCATTTCAACCGCCACATAGCTAGGTTTTCAAATCTGTTCTTTATAGGGTGGCTCTCCTTGAATATCAAGAAAACAGTAACAATGGTGATATCAAAGAAAATGGTGACACCTGTCACGAGCTCGCCATGAGTTAACCAGATAATAATACCGACGTTTGCTTGGCGTATATTTTCTAGGCCACAACAGTCGTACTAACAGAGTAAACACAGCTGCACGGGTTACATCGGGTCAGCCCATATACACATTTGGCGGTGAGTGAGAAGGAAGGGATAAAACGCGTTGGCAGTTCATAACAGTTAAAATCACATATAATTGGCCGCGCAGGATATGGAATGGTTCCGTTTGTCATCTATAGTTCCGGACATCAGACGGAATGGAGGTTTGACTGTCAGCACATGACAGAAAGTTGAGGGTGTTATTGAAAACAGTGGAACACCTGCCGGACATGAACAACGTCACGTGCACAATGTAAGCGTGTTTGGAAAACCATGATTGGCAGCTTGGTATCGAAACTCTTTGTTGGAACTCGACAGTAACTCTCTAGATTGTTTTGGATGTCAGAACCAGTGATGACAAATCTAACATTGAGGGAGCCAGAGGGAGGATGGATCTGCCACTGTGCCACCTGTGTGGGGGCATTGTCCTGCTAATGTCCCGAGAGGAGATTGGAATCAACAAGCACATCTTTAAACTTAGTATCTGTTGGGATTATTGACCGACTTTGGTCTACACTCCTCTCTTCTGTCTTCCATTCCATATATCTCTTTCTTTCTCTCTCTCTATTATTCCCTCAACACATACTCCGACAACAGTTCCTTTCAACGATAAGATAAAAGATTTATTAATAAAACTATGTCTGGTGTATGTATGGATATTGTCTTTGTAGTTGATATGTTCTTCTAGTGTGGATGCCAGATAAGATGTTGATAGATAGTCTCCGTGTCTTCTCTCGTCTCTTCTCTCAGCTAGAGTACCGGACATTACATAGATACAACGGAAAGATCTCACCCTGACAGCTCCGTCTGCTTGAGTCTGTAGATATATCCGTTTTTTGTAATGAAAAAATGTTCACCACTGTATAAATGTATTTAACCCGATCACCATATGCTGTCAGCTTAAACGGAATGGTCTTTCTTATCTTATAGCGTTCTTAATTCCATCCTGGAAAACACATCGAGTTTCTCGTATTCTATTTTTTTTTTCCTGTACAAGTTCTACACTGGATAGTTCTTAATTGGTATAGGCACTTTGTATGCCCCTTGCAACTCTTCGATACTGAGTCATTTGAGTTTTTCTATTAGTTTAAATGATCTCTATTGTCCATTCTCTGTCCTGTACAAGTTCTACACTTCTTTCCTTTCTTATGCACAAGTGTCGTGCTTTATTACTCTAAAGTGCTTTCTTGTGGTTTATCAACACTGGGTGATCTTGACCACAGCCATCTGTGTTATATCTTAGTGGATAAGTCCCAACGGGTATGGAAACCTTATAAACATCCTTTACTGAATTGGGAGTACTAATGCACCATAAATACACAAACGTTCTTCTGAACGCCGCACATCCCTTTCCATAATCCTTTGTCTCCTTAAACCCAAGAATCACACTCTCTCGACACAAAGACGTAGCCACTCTTTTATAGGTCATCTTTGCCGCATAGTCCTTGACATTGCTGGACACCTCACATCCAGACTGCATTATCACAGTTAGTGGAAAATTACAGATCTGAATCTTTTCCGTTCCATACCGCAACATGCTGTCCCACAACACTGTCTGCCTTTGTCCCAAACCAATTTTTCCACTCGACCGTCCACCTGTGCGGTTAGCGACCCCGTCTGTCTTGACCTATAAACACATGCCTGGTTAACCCGTTGTTTGGTACCCTTACTGCTTCGGTGGTTAACCCTTCTTCTACCTGGGTGGTCGGTGTATACAGTCGTCTATCTGGGAATCATTAACTCTCAGTATTTCACGACATAGGCCCCCTCTTAAGAGATTAGACCGCGTCGAATCTTTCTCACTGTAGGTTTGATTCCCATGATCCACAACCCTAGTCTGCTTCCTCCGGAGCTGGATGTCTGGATATCAAATCCGATCATACCTTCTCCTTACCAAGGATGTATTCCATTGTGAAGTCCAGTTGCAGCAACAACGTCCATCACATCCACCGTGCGTTGAGCTTCTGCGAAGTAGCTATTAACATCACGTGTTGATGATATGGTTGGATCCTCACATTATCCAGTAGGCGCTCTAATTGACACCCTACTATACTACTCACGACTGAAACTAGTGTTGGCTCCTCGCTCCTGTACGTCTGGTCGACCTACTTTCGACTTGCGTCAGCGACGGCTCACAATACAGACGGATTGTCCCATCTTGATTGTAACACTGCTTCCATGTCCTCTTGGTTTCCCCCGGCTTTGCCTCTGGGGATGTTTCACCTCGTCCTCGTTGGACCGAGTCGTCTTTCCCAACTCTCCTGGGCTTTTGCTTCCAGGACCATCTTGGGCGATATTGTATCTGGTCAGCCCATCTTCGGTTAGAGTCCTGGGTAAATCTCGCCTTTCCCGACGTTACCCACCCCTTCTGAACTTGGTTACCGGTGAAATTTTCACTCTTGTCCTTTCCCTGACTTGTGATTTCCCTCCTCCTGTCGTTGGGTAAATCTGACCTATCACGTACTGTCCCATAGGCCCTCCTATGTTGTACTGGCGATCTCTGGTCTTCGTCTGGACTGGTAACCTTTGTCCCAATGACTGCCATCACCATAAAGTGCGAAGCTTTGCTCCCGGATCTCTCCTCATATTTCCTAATGAGATGTCTAGGGAGATTTTTCTGCTCTTCCCCGATCCGTATTTTGTAGATGTTCTTGGACACAACCTTTTCCACAGGATAAGGTCCTTTCCATCCTACTTGGAGTATATTGGTCTCTGCTGGACTCCACACTTCCACTTTGTCTTCCACTTTAAGAGCTAGTTTCCTCTTAATTCGCTTGTTGGGTGGTGCTTTCTGGCACTCCGAACAAGACTTCACCCACCGGCGTACATCTCCGGTCATTCCTGGCCAGCAATAATGGCCGGATATTTTCTGCAAGGTCTCTCTGACACCCATATGTCGATTCTCGCCTATGATGTGTCCACTCTGAAGAATGTGAGGACGGTGGGTCTCTGGAACCACCCACTGCTCATGCAGGTTATCTCCCCTCCCAGCTCTCCGATAGAGTAGTTGATTCTTCAGAAAGTACTGTCCCCGTTCTGGTGGCTCAGCACTTCTTTGCAGCTTCCTGTAGCAAGGATGCAACGTAGTATCCTTCCTCTGAGCAGTATGCAATTCTCCTCTCCCTGAGTTGTCGCATAGTGTCTCTGCCTCTTTTTCCTTCCCTTGAGATCCACTGACTACTGTTCCCTTGTGGGCTGGCTGTTTGGGCATCCCCAAAAAGACATATTTCGTACCAATGATCATTGGAAATAAGGAGTCAGATAATACAGCAGCTGGAATAATGCCCGTGACGTACCTGGATTTAATCTCCACCTTGGCGATTGGCAGCGTCATGGAAACAGCACTCCTCATTGCCGGCTGTATTTCTATGGTCTCCCCTGTCAGTTGGTCTGGGCTTACCAAGCTGGCGTCCACCACCGCTTCCCCATCCAAACCGGTATCGTAGAGACAAACAACCTGCTGGCCATTGACTTCAGTCAGTTCAACCACAGGTGGTCTCTCTTGGTCCTGAGTGTCTTTCATCTCCTTGACCGTTTCCTTGCCTTCCTCTTTTAATTCCTCGAGGTTGGTTATGCAATTGGCGTCGTTTGCCTTGCATCTGCAGTCCACAATATTATGTGTTATCGACTGGCAGTGTGTGCACCATGTTCCTTTCCTAGGTTTCCGTGTGTCCTTTTTGTTCCTTTCTCCTTCGCCGACCTCAGCCTTGTCTGTGATCACCGATGTAGGAATCACTTTGCATGCTGCAAAGTAAGAACTTTTAGGTTTCGATCTGCAGTCTTTGGTGTTGTGAGAGGCCGCCTTGCAAAATGAACACCACTTCTCAGACCACTGTCGTTTCGCTTGAGAATTCGAGGTGCTCGGGTTTCCTACCTTCACCTTCTCTGAACTCTCCTCTGTGTGCTTTATATAAGGTTCCCCTTTTTCTCCTTCCCAGTTTTTAGGTTTCTTTTTCTCTGGTTTCTCCTGACCTTTGGTTTGTGTACTTAGTTCCTCAGTTTCACCATGTACTTCCACGAATCGTTCCGCCAGCTTATTCACAACATCAATCCGTTCCGCCCCTTGTTCTCCTAAGAAGGTTCTGAGAGGTTTCGACATTTGCTTTCGCATCTGGTCTACCACCATCATCTCTTCGAGACTCTCATAATCCCTCTTGAATTCTGCCAAGTCCATCCATTTCTGGAGATAGGATTTCAGCCTTAGACTGTAGGCGGCGAATAGTTCTCCCGGCTCTCGTCTAGACGATCTAAACTTCTTCCTATACGTTTGTGCTGTGATGTCAAAATGTTTCATCAAAGCGGCTTTTAATTCCTGGTAATTATTTTCCTGTCCTGGTGGTAAGCGTGTGTACACGTCGAATCCCGAACCGATTAATCCCTGGGATAATTTAAGAGCCCACCTGCTCCGATCCAGTCCCATAGCGACTGACATTGCTTCGAAACGAGATGCGTACTGGTCAAAGCGTTCCTTAGACTGATCGTAGACAGCTAAGGGAAACTTCATGGCATGGTAACCGTGTCCACTCATGTGGGTTGCACCAGGTGACGAAGAACTTCCTTCTGCTGCATCTATTTCACCCTTAGTTTGTGTCTTGAGTTCTAACTCTTTCAAGCGGTATTCGTGTTCCATTTCTTGTTTCCTGGCAGTCTGTTCCATTTCCAGTTTCTTGGTCTCCTGGTCCATTTTCTTGGCCTCTTGTTCCATTTCCATTCGCTTGGTCTCCACCTCTATTCTTCTCACTTCCAACTCTGTCTTTCGATCTTCTCGTTCCGCTTGACGAATCTCTCGCTCTCTTTGCTGTATGTAATCAGTTAAGTCTGAACCAGCCAACCCAATTTCCTCTCCGTTTGCCCTCAGTTCGGCGGTAGTTAGTTTGGGAGTGGCCATAGTTAAAGCAGGTCAGTCAGCACGTTGAGTAAAGACACCTCAAGGCAGTAAAGAGTACTCACTATAAACAGATAATCTACCTAGAACCTATATCATTTTCTATGCCTATCTAATATTATTAATCTACAACACCACACAGTACATCCCTACCACTCTCTCATCCACAAGAGGAGATATAGGATAAAGACTTATGTAGACGTGTGACCGTGTGACTAGGTATGTAATGTGTCTTACCACCTATCCACATTCACTCTGTCTGGAACTTTCTCACTGTAAAGTCACCAGCATTAATGAAATGTTTCTACCATAAATGTAATGGCACCATATATCCAATGGACGTCCTTCCATTAAAAGTCATCAATGTATACTTATATTTCTTCCAATCAGTATGTCCCAACATGCAGGTACTCCGCTATACCTGTGCCAATATGCAAGTACCCCTTTATGCATATGCCCTGTTATGCCCAGGTCATATGGGTATTTTTCCTACCTCGCTGCTCCACCAATTATGTCCTGTTAATGTCCCGAGAGGAGATTGGAATCAACAAGCACATCTTTAAACTTAGTATCTGTTGGGATTATTGACCGACTTTGGTCTACACTCCTCTCTTCTGTCTTCCATTCCATATATCTCTTTCTTTCTCTCTCTCTATTATTCCCTCAACACATACTCCGACAACAGTTCCTTTCAACGATAAGATAAAAGATTTATTAATAAAACTATGTCTGGTGTATGTATGGATATTGTCTTTGTAGTTGATATGTTCTTCTAGTGTGGATGCCAGATAAGATGTTGATAGATAGTCTCCGTGTCTTCTCTCGTCTCTTCTCTCAGCTAGAGTACCGGACATTACATAGATACAACGGAAAGATCTCACCCTGACAGCTCCGTCTGCTTGAGTCTGTAGATATATCCGTTTTTTGTAATGAAAAAATGTTCACCACTGTATAAATGTATTTAACCCGATCACCATATGCTGTCAGCTTAAACGGAATGGTCTTTCTTATCTTATAGCGTTCTTAATTCCATCCTGGAAAACACATCGAGTTTCTCGTATTCTATTTTTTTTTTCCTGTACAAGTTCTACACTGGATAGTTCTTAATTGGTATAGGCACTTTGTATGCCCCTTGCAACTCTTCGATACTGAGTCATTTGAGTTTTTCTATTAGTTTAAATGATCTCTATTGTCCATTCTCTGTCCTGTACAAGTTCTACACTTCTTTCCTTTCTTATGCACAAGTGTCGTGCTTTATTACTCTAAAGTGCTTTCTTGTGGTTTATCAACACTGGGTGATCTTGACCACAGCCATCTGTGTTATATCTTAGTGGATAAGTCCCAACGGGTATGGAAACCCTTAAACATCCTTTACTGAATTGGGAGTACTAATGCACCATAAATACACAAACGTTCTTCTGAACGCCGCACATCCCTTTCCATAATCCTTTGTCTCCTTAAACCCAAGAATCACACTCTCTCGACACAAAGACGTAGCCACTCTTTTATAGGTCATCTTTGCCGCATAGTCCTTGACATTGCTGGACACCTCACATCCAGACTGCATTATCACAGTTAGTGGAAAATTACAGATCTGAATCTTTTCCGTTCCATACCGCAACATGCTGTCCCACAACACTGTCTGCCTTTGTCCCAAACCAATTTTTCCACTCGACCGTCCACCTGTGCGGTTAGCGACCCCGTCTGTCTTGACCTATAAACACATGCCTGGTTAACCCGTTGTTTGGTACCCTTACTGCTTCGGTGGTTAACCCTTCTTCTACCTGGGTGGTCGGTGTATACAGTCGTCTATCTGGGAATCATTAACTCTCAGTATTTCACGACAGGCATAAAGGATAACGTCACGTGGCCAACTTTGGTAGTTTGCCATATAAACCCGAGTTGGGACCAACTAGGGGGACTTGAAAATGCTCTAGTCGGAGTGCCAGGGCACTGCAGTGCTTAGTGGAAATAATATCTACCGTGTGTTAATTAGTGACTTAATTTTACACGTGCCTATAATGGCAGATGTAGATATGATTGATAGGACTGCAGTAGTGCCATTTAAGGTATAACCTATTATAATATTAGTTCTAATTAATATAGACTGTGGCCTTGTTAAACTATAGTGTGATGATTAGCACTGTTAGTGGAAACTAGTTAGAGTAGAATAGTGATATGAACTCTGCTAGTTAAGAATAGATTAGTGAAGTGTTGATAAGCTTTACTAGTTGAGAATTGAGTAATGAGGGATAATTGGGATCTTCCCGTAGGTGTCCCTGGTGGGCGGGGTTCCGCATTCTGTTTGCGGATTTTTTCTTTGTCATAGCCTGATTCGGCTCTAGGTGGGTAGCTAATCTGCTCTATGACTAAGTCTAGTTAGCTAAAGATCATTAAGCAAGGTGATAGGCTTACACTCAGCCGAAAGGATCAGTGACTAGTACTATCACCAGATGTGTTGTTTCTATCCTAGGTTCCCTACCAGATCCAAGGAAACTCAACAAGTTTTTGGGAAAGAATCCAATCCCATTAGGAAGAACACCAGTTCCACAATCAATAAAGTTGCATACAGAACGTTGCCTACAGAAGGAAGTTGATTCACCAAAGAGAGTGATGCGTACTGATGCACCACACGGCATCAGACAGTAGTAACGAACTGAAAACATTAAGTCTAATAATTACATAGTGTGATATAATCTCGTGTAATAGAACACAAGACTTGATACTTGAGGCTAGATAGACACGAGGGAGGATCCAGTACAGTAACAATTAACATTAATCTGTGTACACACTACAAAGGACTTGTGCATTTTTTTTTGAACGATAGGAACGGACATTGTGTAGAGTGCAACCGGTCCATGATTAACTGTTTATACCACCGGTGTCTATTTCGGATGTTCATGAAATGGGATTACCAGAGGTCTACAGAGGCAAAGCAGTATCCGGCAAGATGGTTTCGGCAACGGGTGAGAAGTACATGTTCTGACGTAACGTGCTGTGGTCTATCTTTGCTGGGATCAGCTGACTGGGTTGCTGTCTGAGAGTCAGAGTCTACCCACTTTATAGAACACGTCACACATTTTCTTCACATACACGTCTCATATACGTTACACTTTTCTTTTAATAAATTAATCTTTATTAATTTTTAGAAGCAAGAGTTGTTGAGTATGTTGCGTTGGGGAAGTATGAGAAGGGGGCATAGTACGACAGTGAGAGAGTGATAGGAAAAGGTGTCCATAGGCTGATGGAGTGTGTTGGACGGAAGCTGGTGGATTCTCCAGAATATTGAGAGGGAAAAAATATTATAATGTGGGTGTCGGCTCTCTTCACTCCAGGGACGACACTGTAAAGGAGGACACGACATTATTGGGGGCTCGTCCGGGATCGTTGGACAGCGGGATCTCTCGTAAACGGGATCCTTGGACAGCGGGATCTCTCGTAAATGGAATCCTTGGACAGCGGGATCTCCCGTAAACGGAATCCTTGGACAGCGAGATCTCCTGCAAGCAGGAACCTTTGACAGTGGGATCTTCTGACAACGGGGTCTTTTGACACGGGATCCCTAGTTATAAGAGGGAGATATCATTTTGGAGAATCCAGCTAGAGTGAATGTGGATAGGGGTTAGGACTAATATCTTACCTGTTCACACTTCACACGCCTGCATAGGTCTGTGGTCCTGATTCTACTCTTGTCACTGAGTGAATGTGCTGTGTGTGGTAATATCTAGATTTATATTACTTGTTCATATATCTGTATAGTAATTGGTAGTTATATTGTACTAGACCTGCTAGCTTACCTCTCTGTATAATGGCCACCCCTAAACTTAGCACAGCAGAATTAAAGGCAAAGGGGGAAGAAATGGGATTGGCGGGTTCTGCTCTAACGGATTACATACAGGAAGTGGAGAGAGAGAGAGTATCGTCAAGCAGAAAGAGAAGATCGAAAGGCCGATTTGGAATTGAGAAGGATGGAGTTGGAACAAGCAGCTAAGAAATTGGAAGCTGAGCAAGCAGCTAGGAAATTGGAAGCTGAGCAAGCAGCTAGGAAATTTGAAGCTGAACAAGCAGCTAGGAAATTAGAAGCTGAACAAGAAGCACAGAAGAGGGAGCACGAGTACCGGATGCGGGAACTAGAGCTCAAGAGTCAATCTAATGGAGAAACTGAGGGAGCAGTTGGAGGTTCCTCTATCCCAGGATCAACACCAGTAGGTGGACATGGGTACCATGCTATGAAGTTTCCTTTAGCGGTCTACGAGGAGGACAAAGAGAAGATTGACCAGTACCTTCAACGCTTCGAGGCTATGTCAGTTGCTATGGGTCTGGAGCGTAACAAATGGAATCTTAAGCTATCCCAGGGTTTACGCGGGACCGGATACGAGGTTTATTCTCGCCTGCCACCAGGACATGAGAACAATTATGACGAGTTAAAGACGGCTCTGCTGAAACGATTCGAGGTTACGTCACATACCTACCGGAAAAAATTTCATGCAACGAAACGAGAACCGGGGGAGTTGTTTGCCGCCTACAGTTTGCGTCTAAAATCTTATCTCCATAAGTGGATGGATTTGGCTGGGTTCGCACATGACTATGAGAGTCTGGAAGAGCTCATGGTGGTCGACCAGTTGAAGAAGCAAATGTCTAAACCTCTCAGGACGTTCCTGGGAGAACAAGGAGCGGAACGTATTGACCACGTGACTAAATTAGCAGAACGGTTCGTCGAAGTACATGGGGAGGCAGGGGAAAACCTTTCCACCAACTCCAAAAGTCAAGAGAAACATGACAAGAAGAAAGCCAAAAACTCAGGAACCAAAAAGTGGGAACCTTATGTGCAAAAATCAGAGGATAGTTCAGAGAAGAAGAAGGAGGGAAGCAAGAGCACTTCAAGCTCTACACCAAAACGACCGTGGTCGGAGAAGTGGTGTTCAATTTGTAAGTCACCCTCTCACAATACGAGGGACTGCAAATCGAAGGCTAAGAACCCTCACTTCGCAGCATGTCAAGTGACTTCCAAGGAGGTTGTAACGGAATATGCCAAGGTCAACAAGGAAGCTCGCCACCAGGAGAGCTCACTCAAGTCCGACAATAGAAAATCTAGGACAGGGAAATGGTGCAACCAATGTCAGTCAAACACGCACAATGCTATTGACTGCAGAGGAGAGTCAGGAGACACTCAATTCGTCGTGTGCTCAGGGAAACCTAAGGTGGAGCCCACCGAACAGGTCGAGGCCGAGGAAGAGACTCCAGACCAGGAAAAACCACCTGTAGTGGAATTGGTAGAGGTTAACGGTCGTCAAGTGGAGTGTTTATACGACACAGGACTGGACGGGGAGGCCGTGATTTCTGCGGATCTGGTACATCCAGAACAATTCACAGGTGAAACCTTGGATATACAGCCTGCAAAGAAGAGTGCTGTAACCATGAAGTTGCCCATTGCTAATGTGGAGATTCGGTCAAGGTACGTCACCGGCACCATCAAGGCCGCTGTATTGACCGATCCCATTTTTCCAGTCATCCTAGGTTGCCGGTATGTCTTTCTGGGAATGCCCAGGGAGCCAATTCATATGGGAGCAATGCAGACTCGCTCTCAGACAAAAATGGAAGAGGCAGATGCAATTGTGACTAACCCAATGCCGGGGGAGCTACGAACTGCCCAGAGTGAGGATGATACTTTACGTCCTTGCTACAAAAAGCTGCAGAAAAGTGCTGATCCACCAGGACGGGGGCAGTACTACATGAAGAATAGGATACTCTACAGGAGAGCAGGAAGGGGAGACAACCTATACGGTCAGTTGGTCGTCCCAAAAGCTCACAGGTCCCAGATTCTTCATATGGGGCATACCATCTCCTTTAGTGGACATATGGGTATTGCCGCCACCATGCAGCGGATTTCCTGCCACTACTATTGGCCGGGAATGACAGATGATGTGCGTCGGTATGTGAAGTCATGCCCTGAGTGCCAGAGGGTGGCACCAAAACACTGGACAGCACCGGTGGTGTTGGGTGAAATGCCCATCATGAACTCTCCTTTCGAGAGGGTAGCCATCGATATCGTGGGTCCACTTCCCAGGACTAGGAAGAGGAACATGTATATACTCACAATGGTGGATTGCTGTACAATGTGGGGTGAAGCCATACCGTTGACCACGATTGACTCGAAAAGAGTGGCGGACGCACTGATGGAGGCCTTTACCAGATTAGGCTTTCCGGATCAAATTCTGACGGACAATGGATCTCAGTTTTGTGGAAAACTCATGGAGGAGGTATTTAGGGTGTTTCACTCTAACCACATACATAGCAGCCCTTACCACCCTCAAGCCAATGGACAAGTAGAGCGTTTCAACGGCACGTTGATGACAATGCTCAGGAAACTAGCGCAGGAAAAACCTGATAGGTGGGATGAATATATCCCAGCAGCACTCTTTGCCTATCGGGAAGTTCCTCATGGCTCAACAGGACTACCACCCGCTACGTTGCTGTTTGGTCGTCCAATCAAAGGACCGTTGGAAGCCATGTTGAGGAGTTGGACTGAAGAGGGGACGTCAGAAGAAGTGATCTCATCCTATCAATACGTGGAGGAACTGAAAGAAAAACTCCACAAGGGATGGACTCTGGCAAATCAAAACTTGAAAAAGGCCAGGAAAAGACATGCGGCTTACTACAACCGTAGGTCTAAAGAAAGATCTCTAGAGGTGGGAGATAAAGTCTTGTTGCTACTCCCAACGGGAAACAACAAACTGGAGATAGGTTGGCAAGGACCATTTCCCGTGGAAAGGGTGATATCCAGAACCAACTATCAGATCCGGATCCGGGGAAAGTCGAAGATTTTCCATATCAATCTCTTGCGGAAATATGAAGAGAGACCCGGAGACAAGGCAGCTCACCTCATGGCAATGGCAGTTGCAGTGGAGACTGAAGTGGGAACCCGCGAGGGCAGGGAATATCCCTTGGAACACCAGGAAACCTATAGGGATGTGCAAGTGAACCCTGATCTGACCTCCCAGGAGAGGGAAAGGATAACCCAGGTTCTCAAGTCTCATAAGGAGATACTGACTGATAAACCAGGACGAACGAGGTTGGTTGAGTTCGAGATGACTTTGACCACACAGGAGCCTGTTCGCCAAAAGGTTTACCCAGTGCCATTCTCTAAAGAAAAGGCCCTGGAGGGGGAAATACAGAAACTGCTGGAGGATGATGTGATTGCACCATCCACATCCCCATACAATGCAGGGGTAGTTTTGTTACGCAAACCAAGTGGAGAACACAGGTTGTGTATAGACTACCGACTTCTGAACAGTCACACACAATTTCAGGTGGAACCTTTGCCGAATCCAACTCAGTTATTAGCTAGGCTCCATAAGGCTCGGTACTTTTCAAAGGTGGATCTGAGTCGGGGGTACTATCAGATACCAGTAAAACCGGAGATTCGACCACTGTTAGCTTTCAGTACACCCAGTGGACACTACGAATTCAAGGTCATGCCCTTTGGACTCAGCAATGCACCTAGTGTGTTTACACGCATGATGAGGACTTTACTAGATCCGTTACAGGATCCGTCCATCATCTCTTTCATGGATGATATTCTGATTTCCAGTGACAGCTTGGATGACCACTTACAATCCTTGGAGAGAGTGTTTAATAGTCTCAAGGAAGCAGGGCTTACCGCTCGTCCAACTAAGTGCATGATTGGTTACCAGACTCTGGAATTTCTAGGCCACACCATCACTCCAGGACACATAGTCCCGGAAGAAAAGAACCTGGAGAAAATCAGAAATGCACCAAGGCCAAAAACGAAGAAGGATGTGCGATCTTTTCTCTCGTTGTGTGGCTTCTACCACAAATTTATCTCACATTTCACGGAACTGGGAGCTCCGTTGACGGAAACCTTGAAAAAGGGATTCCCGGACCAAATCATTTGGACACCAGAATGTGAGAATGCCTATAATCAGTTAAAGGAGGCCTTGGTCAGCAAACCTGTATTACAGCTCCCTGACCTTTCCAAACAATTTGTGTTGAGAACAGATGCGAGTGCGATTGGAATTGGAGCCGCCTTGTTACAGGAAGGAAAAGACGATGCTTCGGTTTTGAAACCTGTGGCATACGCAAGCAAGAAATTACTACAGGCGGAGAGGAATTATTCAACCGTCGAGAGAGAGAGTGCTTGTCCCTCGTATGGGCAGTGCAAAAATTTCAGCCATATTTGTATGGAGTTAAGTTTCGGGTCCAGTCGGATCATCAGCCCCTGATGTTCCTGGCTACTTCTCAGAAGCTCAACGCACGTTTGATGCGGTGGTCGTTGTTACTTCAACCGTATAATTTCACAGTAGAGTACATTCCTGGGAAGGAAAATGTTGGAGCGGACTTCTTGTCAAGACACCCAGCTCCTGAAGAAGAGGAATGAATCATCTGGATTTAACTCATGGTGGAGAAGAGTGAGATGGACTACTCTCTTAAGAGGGGGCCTATGTCACGAGCTCGCCATGAGTTAACCAGATAATAATACCGACGTTTGCTTGGCGTATATTTTCTAGGCCACAACAGTCGTACTAACAGAGTAAACACAGCTGCACGGGTTACATCGGGTCAGCCCATATACACATTTGGCGGTGAGTGAGAAGGAAGGGATAAAACGCGTTGGCAGTTCATAACAGTTAAAATCACATATAATTGGCCGCGCAGGATATGGAATGGTTCCGTTTGTCATCTATAGTTCCGGACATCAGACGGAATGGAGGTTTGACTGTCAGCACATGACAGAAAGTTGAGGGTGTTATTGAAAACAGTGGAACACCTGCCGGACATGAACAACGTCACGTGCACAATGTAAGCGTGTTTGGAAAACCATGATTGGCAGCTTGGTATCGAAACTCTTTGTTGGAACTCGACAGTAACTCTCTAGATTGTTTTGGATGTCAGAACCAGTGATGACAAATCTAACATTGAGGCAGCCAGAGGGAGGATGGATCCCTGACAGGGGATGATCTGCCACTGTGCCACCTGTATGGGGGCATAAAGGATAACGTCACGTGGCCAACTTTGGTAGTTTGCCATATAAACCCGAGTTGGGACCAACTAGGGGGACTTGAAAATGCTCTAGTCGGAGTGCCAGGGCACTGCAGTGCTTAGTGGAAATAATATCTACCGTGTGTTAATTAGTGACTTAATTTTACACGTGCCTATAATGGCAGATGTAGATATGATTGATAGGACTGCAGTAGTGCCATTTAAGGTATAACCTATTATAATATTAGTTCTAATTAATATAGACTGTGGCCTTGTTAAACTATAGTGTGATGATTAGCACTGTTAGTGGAAACTAGTTAGAGTAGAATAGTGATATGAACTCTGCTAGTTAAGAATAGATTAGTGAAGTGTTGATAAGCTTTACTAGTTGAGAATTGAGTAATGAGGGATAATTGGGATCTTCCCGTAGGTGTCCCTGGTGGGCGGGGTTCCGCATTCTGTTTGCGGATTTTTTCTTTGTCATAGCCTGATTCGGCTCTAGGTGGGTAGCTAATCTGCTCTATGACTAAGTCTAGTTAGCTAAAGATCATTAAGCAAGGTGATAGGCTTACACTCAGCCGAAAGGATCAGTGACTAGTACTATCACCAGATGTGTTGTTTCTATCCTAGGTTCCCTACCAGATCCAAGGAAACTCAACAAGTTTTTGGGAAAGAATCCAATCCCATTAGGAAGAACACCAGTTCCACAATCAATAAAGTTGCATACAGAACGTTGCCTACAGAAGGAAGTTGATTCACCAAAGAGAGTGATGCGTACTGATGCACCACACGGCATCAGACAGTAGTAACGAACTGAAAACATTAAGTCTAATAATTACATAGTGTGATATAATCTCGTGTAATAGAACACAAGACTTGATACTTGAGGCTAGATAGACACGAGGGAGGATCCAGTACAGTAACAATTAACATTAATCTGTGTACACACTACAAAGGACTTGTGCATTTTTTTTTGAACGATAGGAACGGACATTGTGTAGAGTGCAACCGGTCCATGATTAACTGTTTATACCACCGGTGTCTATTTCGGATGTTCATGAAATGGGATTACCAGAGGTCTACAGAGGCAAAGCAGTATCCGGCAAGATGGTTTCGGCAACGGGTGAGAAGTACATGTTCTGACGTAACGTGCTGTGGTCTATCTTTGCTGGGATCAGCTGACTGGGTTGCTGTCTGAGAGTCAGAGTCTACCCACTTTATAGAACACGTCACACATTTTCTTCACATACACGTCTCATATACGTTACACTTTTCTTTTAATAAATTAATCTTTATTAATTTTTAGAAGCAAGAGTTGTTGAGTATGTTGCGTTGGGGAAGTATGAGAAGGGGGCATAGTACGACAGTGAGAGAGTGATAGGAAAAGGTGTCCATAGGCTGATGGAGTGTGTTGGACGGAAGCTGGTGGATTCTCCAGAATATTGAGAGGGAAAAAATATTATAATGTGGGTGCCGGCTCTCTTCACTCCAGGGACGACACTGTAAAGGAGGACACGACAACACCAAAATGTGACATAGAAATAGAAGGAAAAATTCTTAACCAAGTGGATAATTTTAGATACCTAGGGGCATTTATAACATCAGATAGAAGATGTGCAACAGAGATTAAGAGCAGAATAGGGCCAACAAAAGCTGCATTTCAGAAAATGAAGAGTATCTTATGCAATAAGTCACTATCACTGAATTAAGAAAGAGAGTGCTGAAATGCTATGTAGAACCAGTTTTGCTGTATGGCAGTGAATCTTGGAATGTAAATGAACAAACTAAGGAGAAATTAGAAGCAACAGAGCTATGATTCCTGAGACGAATGTCGCCAATTCCTTGAACTGCCAGAGTAACAAACAACGACTGCCTGAAACAGGCTAATGAAACAGGACATTATATATGTCGTAATATGTGTCGTCCCTGGGGTGAGGGGAATCAACACTCACATTCTTTTAACCCCATATCATTATTTTGAGGATCTTCTGGATTTCTGGCCACAACACCCCGTCAGTCTTCGGATCATTCTCTCTGTCTCTCTCTTACCACTGGACCATGCCCCCTCTTATTCTTTTCCAAAACATACCCACACAACACTAGCCTCTAACACAAATGACAAATTAATTTAATAAAGAAAAAGTGTCAGGTGTGTGCAAAGTGTATGTGTAGAATGTCTGTCGTATAATCTAGTGTGTCTGCAGAATCAGACCGAACAGCTCAGGATCAAAGTCTGCTTCCTCACAGTACCGGCCATACAATAGCACCATAGATCAAGTACAGAAAACCTCACCAAATGATGCGTCTCTCCGGCCAAATGTCGACTTCCTCCAATAGCTCTTGGATAGTCCGGATACCTGGTCACCAATAGTGGATATGGTCCAATACTGACCAAGAATCTGACACACACAATGTAACTAGTAGGTCACTAAAAGTTCTGTGATCTAATAACACTTGTACCGTAAAACAATGTTTACTGTCACTTTGAAACTACATGTTAGTAGTTAAGGTCCTAGGAATTCACCAATTAGAAAAACTCAAAGTTAATTGGTAATGTTTCACAAGAATTCCCCATTTAGAAAACGCAAATGTTAATTTTAAAGTTTTCTATATACTACTATTGTTCCTGTTACTGGTGGTATTGTAAGTATATGTATTCTACTATAATAAGAATTACCACCGAGGAATCACTCTGAAAATGATCATCAGTTCCTGCTCAGCAGAGGCCAGGTTCTTGCAGACCCTCTGGGTTATGGGCCCAGTGCAAAAGCCGCTGAGTAAAAAAAAAACGTCCTTCAATAATCGAGCCATACTTTTCTGGTACTTCTTGGTAAACCTAGTGGAACCTGTTGAAGAAAGAACACACCTGGTGAGAGCAACCCGACTCCAACCTTTATTAGGTGAGTGTAGGCCAACGACCGCACTCAGATATATAACAGAGAACTAAACTCTGTCATAATACAGAGGAGCTCATCACATTGGTCTGAGTCATGGTAAGACAAGGAAAGACTATAGGGAAAAATGCAGACACCAGTAGACACCCTACTGGAAGACCCTACCACTTTACATTTCCTTTATCCCCCCAACCATCCTCAATCTCCCTAAACATCATCCCACTACATTGTTCTTAACTCACTGAGATAATTGATATCTCACACAAGCTAGTTTAAGCAATGCGACAGCCTACTGTTGCCGACTCTCCTATAATACATTCTCCCAAAGCACAGTACTACACTCGATTCCTAAGAACAATTTAATTTATGTCTATTAAATTAAACACCATATATTTATTCCGGCTGGAAATTGAGACTACTAAATCACACAAAGGGAAAATGTCCGCCTATATAACTCAAAAAAAGACATTGTAGTCTCTCTCCAGAAACAAACTCGGAATAACACATACGTCCTTATTGTTTCACAACATTTGGTCAACTCCCCCCAAAGTTGTTTATCCCAACTGTTTTAATACTGGGTCTAAATGACGTCACAAGTCTGTCTAGACACTAGACATCTAGAAGCTATTTTTTCTCTCTCCGTTTCCGACTGTATGTAAACAACTGGCCGTCTAATCCGCTTTCATCTGGGGACTTGTCCCGGTACTTCAAAATTTCTGGCCGGCTGTATTCTGGAGAATATTTTCCCCACAACAAAAGGTCTTGCCGACTTACATCCATACAGAGTGTCTCCAACTTCAAAGAATGACGGCTGCTTGTAGACGCATTGGCGCGACAGTCTTTCATCGATCGACATCTCCAAGAATTTATGCGACAATATGCATTGGCACCTTGCCGTCTTGACAGACGATAGTTTGTGCTTTAAAAAGGCATAATAACTTTTAACTATGGCGGTAGCGAGTGTGACTGATAAGGCCAATTTGCGCTGTAAATGTCCGTTCACAGTGGGTGCATGTGAACACGTGGTCATTTCCACCATCATGCACCATCTTACGTCTCAAACGCTTGGTGTGTGACTTTTCTGCAATAATTTTCTCCTTTGCCTTTATTCCATTTCTGATATTTGCCCTCCATGCAACACGTTCAGCGGCGACTTGCTCCCAATGTGCATTATCAATGCCTGTATCAATCATGTCCCGCTTACACACATCTTTGTATCGTAGTAGAGGCCGACCCTGAGATCTCTTACCCATCTGTAATTCACCAAAAAAGATATCCTTTGGTATTCTACCATCATCCATCCTCCTAAGATGTCCTATCCATCTAAGTCTACGAAAACTGAGCATGGAAAAAACTGTCACACAACCTGATCTTTCCAATACTTCAGTATTTGCGATTTTGTCTTGCCACTTAATACCAAGAATTCTTCGCAGACACCGCATATGAAAGCTGTTTAAGTTGTTCTCTTGGTGTGAGTAAGTTGTCCAGGTTTCACTACCATAGAGAAGAGTACTAAGGACACAGGCTTGATAGACAAGGACTTTTGTTTTGGCAGTAAGCTTCCTGTTCTCCCAGACTCTTTTTCTTAACCTGTTCATTGTTGTTGCTGCCTTACCAATCCGGATGTTGATTTCCTGATCTAGGGATAATTTGCTATTTACCACTGATCCTAGATATGTAAAATGGTCTACTATCTCTAGTTCGGCGTCGTCAATAAAGATTGATGGTACCCCATGTGCACCTTGTGACATAATCTGTGTCTTCTTTTTGCTAATTGTTAAACCAAATTCAGAACAAGCATTGGAGAATGCAGATAGTAGACATTGCAATTCTTCCTCAGAGTGGGTCGTAACTGCAGCATCATCTGCAAAAAGCAACTCTCTGATCAGTACCCTCCTAATTTTGGTCTTAGCCTTCAATCTCTGAGCATTGTAGAGGCCGCCATCTGAGCGTGAGTGAATGTATATACCACCATCCTGATCATGAAATGCATATTTCAGTAGAAGTGAAAAGTATATTCCAAAGAGGGTGGGAGCTAGTACACAACCTTGCTTAACTCCACTCTTGATTTCAAATTCTTCAGAAGTTGCACCATCAAACTTGATTATACCGTTCATGCCTGTGTGGAACGATTCCACAATGGACAGAAGAGTCGGTGGGCAGCCAATCTTCTTTAGTGCCTTGAACAGACCCTCACGACTGACCAAATCAAATGCCTTTGTGAGGTCGATGAAGGCAATAAACAGTGGTTGATTCTGTTCACGGCATTTTTCTAGCATTTGTCGCAATGAGAATATCATATCAGTGGTAGACCGGTTCTGTCGAAAGCCACACTGTGATTCGGGGTAGACTTGATCTCCTAGGACTTGAAGTCTGCGCAGAACAATTCTGGCAAATACTTTCCCAACAATACACAGAAGTGAGATACCCCTATAGTTGTTGCAGTCGCTCCGATCGCCCTTGTTCTTGTACAGTGTTATGATGCGCAAGTTCATTTATAGCACACTTAACTTCTATTATGGTGGGAAGTGTGTCCAGGTGGTCAAGAGTTGGTAGAGCCTCTATGGCGTTGAGGGCATCATCCGCTAGTTTGGTCTCACTTGAGTAAAGCTCCAAATAGTGCTCTACCCATCTGTCCATCTGCCGTTTCTTGTCAGTGATGATTTCTCCAGTCAAGGTTTTCAATGGTGCACTTCTTTTGATCACTGGACCACAGGCTTTCTTTATTCCTTCATACATGCTTCTTATGTCTCCCTTATCACGTGCAATTTGAATGGACTCACATAACTTGATCGAATAATCATTTGCACACTGCCTGGCAGCCTTTTGCACATCCTTCCTAGCTTGCCTTAGCTCACTCAGAGTGTTACTCGTTGGTCTTTCCTTGTTTCTTAATAGAGCTTTCTTCTTCTTATCAATCAAGGGCTGCAGAGTCTCGCTGTTGGCCGCAAACCAGTCCTGCCTCTTATGATCCACAGTGCCGTAAACCCCTACGGCAGTTTTATAAAGAGTTTCCTTAATTTGACCCCACTTTTCATTTACTGTACAATTTTCTGGTGTATCAGTGAAAGCGTCTTCAAGTTGCTGTTGAAACTGAAAGCACTTTTCAGGATCATGAGTGTTAATAATATTAATCCTGGGGCTAGATTTGTGTTTAGCTGTGTAGATTCTCTTTGGTCTCAGTCTAACCCTTGCAACAACCAAAGAATGATCCGTATCACAGTCAGCACTGTGGTAACTACGAGTCAATGATATATGGTTCAGATGTTGTCTCCGTGTGATGATGAAGTCCAGCTGGTGCCAATGGCCGGATCTTGGATGTTTCCATGTGACCTTATGCATCTCTTTTGTTTTAAAAAAAGAGTTTGTAATACATAGGTCATTACTGGTGCAATGCTCCAGCAGCCTTTGCCCATTTTCATTCATGCGACCGATGTTGTATTTTCCAAGGCACACTGGCCATGAACTCGAGTCCTTGCCCACACGAGCATTGAAATCACCGAGCATATAAATGTAGTCAGATTTTGGAACTGCCTTGATCACGGAGTCTAACTCCTCATAGAACAAGTCCTTCACATCATCAGAGGAATCAAGTGTCGGTGCATATGCAGTAATAATGGTGGCAAACCCACAAGAGGTTGCCAAGCGCAGGGACAATAGTCTTTCATTTCCTCCTGCTGGAATTTCAATCATTCCCAGTAGCGAATTCTTCACTGCAAAGCCCACACCGTGTTGCCTTTTTTCTGCCTGCCCTCTACCCTTCCAGAAAAAGGTGTAGTTGTTTTCCCTGAGTGACCCTTCCTCAGCGAGGCGAGTCTCCTGCAGGCCAGCAATATCAATGTTAAGACGATTGAGTTCGGCATCAATCACAGCCGTTTTTCTCACATCGTCAATATTGGTCAAGTCAGTGGAAAATCCTGGACACATGGTTCTCACGTTCCAGGTTGCAAGCCGTAGCTTGAGGTTTCTATTTTTATTTTTGTTTGTACCTGGTGCATTGGTTTTATAGCCTGCGATTCAGATTTTGTCCTAGCCCCAAGCACCCATTGAAGCAAGCAGGCTGTGGCGGATCAGCACCCAATTGGCTGGGCGCTGCCCAGCTTGAGGCGGGCGGTAGCTGATCAGTGACACCTATAGGTGTCTCCCACCGTCAGAGGCAACGCGTGGCGCCCCATGTCTACGCCAACTGACACAGTTGCCTCTCGCTTTGATTCCGAGACCAGTTAAGACCAGGGATGGAGTTATTGCCTCTCCATAGCACAAAGCCTGGGCTAAAATATAGAGATCATGTGTTGCCCATGCAGCATGATCCCTCTCTCGGCCTGCCTAGTTCACTCCAGAGGAAAGGTAACACCCCTACATCTGGAACAAGACAAGCTGCAGAAGCAGCCGGATCAGCAAAGCAATGCTCTAACTGTCCGCCTGTCGGAGCTTCGATCCTAGACCAGTCGCCAACCAAGGCTTAGGGCCTGGTCTGCCCTGCCATGACAATTTTGTCTTTAGCTTGCATTTCCTCGCACCAGGGTAAGGCTTGTACCCTCCCAATTGCGCTCTTCTGCCCGAAGCCATTGGCACAATGTGGGGTGTCAGGTTTGGTAAGCGCCGCCCAACGTTCGGCGCTAACAGAAACCAGGTAGTACCGTCTACTGTTATACGGTAGCTCAGTCATATCTGACTAAGACCTGACTGGAATAAGACAATATACAACAATAAGAAAGAGTGAACATTTGGTGAACAATTGGTGAACATCATGACAACTGGAAATACCGAGGGGAAGAGAGGCAGAGGTAGACGAAGAAAAATTATGCTGGATGGATTGAGATGGTAGCATGGAGGAATATCAGCAGCAGAGTTGATCCAGAAAACCAAAGACCGAGATCTGTGGAGAGCCATGAACGCCTACGCCAGCTTGCGAGGCACTTGATGATGATGATGATGATGATGATGATGATGATGATGATGATGATGGGGTGGCCTGGCATGCTGGGGAACTTTTCTGCTTGTATTAGCGTTTTCGTATCTCTGCGCTCTCTCAGTGCTTGTGTCCTCCCCATCTTCTCAATATCCACTATAGGGATTGATCTCATCCCTCCTGTGGTGACTCTAAGTGCTTGATTCTACACCTCGTCCAGCTCTTGTAGTGTGGTTTTTGATGCTGAACAACACACATTTGACCCGTATTCCAGGTGTAATCGTATGTTGTGTTGATAAACTTTGCTAAGTATTTTCCCACTGACTCCCCGTGTGGTTCCACTTAGTTTTCTCAGGATGGATATTTTCCTTCTGGCTTTTCCTACTGCTTTTGTGTTGTTGTTGTTGTTTTTTTTTCGCTCACTCGCTTTGAACTCAAGCGTAGTCCATACACACTATTTATAGTAGTGATGGACTGAATTTTGCATGTGGATTAGTTTTACCTATTAATAGTATTCATCACCATCAGGCGAACCCACTCCGACTTCAGAGGTACTTGTAATTACCGTCCCCAAGTCAAGGACGACAGGTTAACAATTTAGTTCAGCTGTCCGGTGTAGGGGTTGATCCGCTAACCTCGGCATCAGCACACCGGGTATTTAAGAATACGCGTTCTTATCCACTCGGCCATGCGGACCTGCAATGCTTTGTTGGTGTGCTTTCTCCATGTCAGCATGTCATCAAATGTTACTTGAAAGTATGTTGGTTCTTTATCTTCTCTTAGGATTATTCCATTTATCTGTATGATCCCTGCCTTTTGTTTTGGAGAGTGTAAATACAGTAGTGCTGCACTTGTCACTGTTTATGCTGACACATCATCTATTTGCCCATGCAACTAATACATCAACATCTCTTTGTGGCGATCTGGTGGCCACTGATAAATGTTCATTTGTGCTCCATAGAACCAGGTCATTAGCGTACATTGCAGCTTTAATTGGTAGCTTTAATTTGGTAGTCTCTGTGGCGAAGAGGTCAAGCCGTTTGACTCGTGCTCCGAAGGTTGTGGGTTCGATTCCGGGCCGCGTCCTTCGGTTTACAGGTTAAATGATTCGGAGAATCCTGTGGGTCGTCGCTAAAAGCTACGGAGTTCGTGCTTTGTGCGACGCTTTCCGTGCTGCGGAAAGAGACCGAGACATATGGGATACAACCCGGTGCAATGAAGTCGACCCTGTCGACTTTTAAGCGACCTTTTTTTAAGCAGCTTTAATTCCAAGCGGTAGATTAGCAAACAAGATCATTGATGACGATAAGAAAAAGTGTGGGGGACGCAGTAGTATTTTCTTGCTTTTGATTCCGTCTATCTGTATTCGAACTCTTTTCTTGTTCAAGTATGCTTTCACCCATGTATACATTCTTTCACCGAATTTATAGTTTCTCAGTTTCTTCATCAGACCTTCTTTTCAGACTTTGTCAAAGGTTTTCTTTAGATTGAAACTTCTTTTAAACATGTATTGTTACTGCATAACAAAGTATTTCAACTCTCTCTCTCTCTCTCTCTCTCTCTCTCTCTCTCTCTCTCTCTCTCTCTCTCTCTCTCTCTGTCCCTCTCTTACGGCTGCGCATACAGTGGATGCACTACATGCTGTGACATTTTAGGTATTGAAGCACCCAGTATACAGTCCAAACAAGGTCCCATCGGACTTTCAGTTGTTTCGACCCTTGAAAGAACATTTCAGGTGTCAGGACTTTGCAGTGGACAACGCAGTTTTTTTCTTAGCTTTCGTTTTAAATTCTCACTCGCTTTGACCTCAAGCGTAATCCACATAGTGCTACTACTACTTCTAGTGCACTAGACTTATGTTCACATGTGGGTAAGCTTTCCCTATTACCAGAGTCCCTCGCCATCAGGCGTGCCTACTTCGACTTCAGAGGTAGCGACAACGAAGTAATGGAGGACATGCAAAATTGATGTAAGGCAACACCCAATACATTAGCTGTTAATGAAACATAAGACTAACATATATTCTCATACTATTGTTATACTTTCTCCTAAAAATACAAAACTGTAACAGCCAGTAGAAAAACAAAGCACACAATTAAAACCCAATATTACAGTCAGTTCAGTAACAATTGCAGCATACATCTTGCAAGCAGCCACATCGCTGTTTGAATTTCCCCGCACTACTCTCCAGTTAGCACAAGAGGCAACAACCACTACCATTAGAATTAAATTCAAATTTTAAAAATGATGGAATTAGCGCCTACAGTTTAAGAAGAAAGATGAAATATACATCATCTTAATTTGAAAAAGAGCTCTGATTAAAAAAGGAAACGACAATGTTCTAAATATAGCCGAAAAGGAGCTCAGCCATTTGTCACGACCCGAAATTACGTCAGAGCCCAGTCGATGAAGGACAGGAACAACAACAATTGAGAGTTTTTAAAAATGGAGTCAAGACCGGCAGAAGTGCAGTGTGTGTAAAACGAAACACAGGAGAAGGTCCACTGGAACTGATGGCGTGGTGTCCTCTACTCAAACATTCGTCTGAAGTTTAGCCAACTCCGATAGAGGAAGAGAGAGAAGTGCCAGCCTATTAAGCAGCCAGCGAACTAGGAGAGCAAAAACCTAGTCTGGAACATGAAACCTGACGACGTTATGTTTGAAGTAGACATTCAACTATGTTGAAGGTAAGCACACTGTAACATTAAGTTAGTTATGCTCCTTTCCCAGAAAATGGTAAGTTGGTGTCCTGTAAAAATGTGGTTAGTCCTAAAAGAACTTGTTTCAGGAGAGACTAAGCACTATATTCAGATGTCTTAGTTCCTAGATGATCTGTGCACTACGTTAACCCATAGTGAGCGGTTTTCTTTTTCTAGTTATGCTGCTTCTATGTAAGCATAAGCATTATGCCTAGGCTGTGCATTTTACTCCTTAAGCAGTTAAGCTAAGTAAATAGTGATTTAGGAGTTAGTGATTAACTTAAATTGAATTACTAAATTGTGAAGCTCCAAGTAACATTTTCCCAGAGGAAGAGGTTCTAACATTCGAACCACAAATTGAAGAACCTACATTTGAAGACATCCTATATGTAATCACACGTCTTAAAAACAATAAGGCAACAGGGACTGATGGAATTGCTGCTGAATTTATAAAGGCAGGTGGCCATGCATTACATCTAAAGCTATACGAACTAATAATAAAAATCTGGAGGACAGAAGAATTACCCCATGACTGGAAAGAGTCATTATTGATACCTATCTTTAAGAAAGGAGACAAGTTCCAATGTGGAAATTATAGAGGAATATCACTACTGTCCACAAGCTATAAGATACTATCCGCAGTATTACTAAATAGACTAAAACCATATTCAGAATACATATTAGGTGACTACCAGGCAGGTTTTAGACAAAACAGATCAACAATAGATCAGATATTTATCTTACGACAAATAGCCGAGAAACATTGGGAATATAAAAGAGATCTCCATAACATTTTTGTGGATTTTAAAAAGGCTTATGATAGTGTCCATAGGAATAGTCTATGGAATGCTATGCAGGAATTTGGAATACCAAGGAAGTTAATCAACATGACCAGACTATGCATGGAAGATACTTATAATATAGTAACATATAAAGGCAGGAAATCAGACCCTTTCCAAATAACATCTGGCTTGAAACAGGGTGATGCACTATCGCCGCTACTCTTCAATCTGGCTCTAGAGAAAGTTGTAAGGAAGATAAAGGAGGAATGGGATATTGGAGGAACATCCAAGCTGCTTGGTTATGCAGATGATATAGATATTATATGGCAAAGTGAACAAAAGTCATTGGAAATATTGACTCACTTAAAGGAAAAAGCCCAACAGATGGGGCTGGTTATCAACCAAGATAAGACAGAATATATGGTAATTTCAAGAGACGGAATGGCTAAAAACTCTGGCCACATACAAATAGATAATATGACCATTAAAAGAACGGAAACATACAAATACCTGGGTACAATCTTCAACTGCTCCAACATCATAAGGGAAGAAATACAAACTAGAATCAACTCTGGAAATAAGATATACTATGCACTACAACATCTACTAAAATCAAAGGCGCTATCTCGTAACACCAAAATCACAATATACAAAACACTGATCAGACCAGTTGTGCTGTATGGCTCTGAAACCTGGAGTACAACGAAAGGAGACGAAGCCTTGTTACAAACCTTTGAGAACAAAATTTTAAGACGCATCTTTGGACCCATTAGGGATACACAAAGTGGAGAGTGGAAAAGAAGAAGTAACAAAGACATTTATGATCTGTTTAAGTCCCCGCTAATCACTGGTATCATGAAGGCTAATAGACTACAATGGCTGGGGCATATAGAAAGAATGGAAGATAATAGGGAAACAAAACTCGCTTACACTCAGGAAATAAATGGCCGTAGACCCCGAGGTAGACCAAGAAGACGGTGGAGAGATAATACATGTACAGACCTACAAGCACTTGGAATCAACGACTGGCAAGAGAAGGTCCACCAGAGAGACGAATGGAGACGGATTGTATTTGCAGCAAAGAACCTCAATGGCTCGGAAAGCTGAAGAAGAAGAAGAAGATTAACTTAGGGTTTAGGAGATTAGAATCTATAGCTCAGTAGTAAGGAGCTATCTTAAATGTGCATAAAAAAAAAAAAGAAAAAATGTGCATTCACTAAGTAAGAGGATTTAGTGTCATCTATATCTATAAAACAAAGTGTATGTATGTAAATATGTAAATATGTATGTCCTTTATTTGTTCGCGAACGGCCCATCCGATTGAGATGAAATTTTCTACACACCTTCCTTTCATTCAAGAGCTGTCAACTGTCATAGTTTTTTTTTCTTCTTCCTCCTCCTCCCTCCTCCCCTCCCAAAATACGTACGTAAATATTTGATGATGATGATGATGAAAGAATCCCCGAACCAAAACGCTAGGGAAAGGGAAGAAAATGACGTGACTACACAGAATCGTCACACGGCAATCATCATCATCAAGTGCCGTGCCGGCTGGCGTAGGCGTTCATGGCTCTCCGTAGATCTCAGTCTTTGGTTTTTTGGATCAACTCTGCTGCTGATATTCCTCCATGCCACGGCAATATCAATAACAATTCATCTTTTTATGTGTAAGGAAGTTATCTACAGTCGTGTAGAAGGGAAGAACTAGACGAGTATGAATTGGGAATGGCGAACTCTCTCCTCCTCTCTTCTCCTCCCTCCTCCTCCCTCTACCTCCTCCCTCCACCCTCCTCCTCTTCTTCCTCCCTCTCATCCCTCTCCCGACTCCCTCCTCATTCTCCCTCTTTCTTCTCCCTCTTCCTCTCCCCTCCTCCTCCATCCTCCTCCCTCCGCCTCCTCCCCTCCTCCCTCATCTTCCCTTCTCCTCCCTCTCCCTCCTTATCCCTCCTCCTCCTCCTGCCTCCCTCCCCCTGCCTCCTTCTCCCTCATCATCCTCACTCCTCCTTCTCCCTTCTTCTCCCTCTTCCCTCTTCCTCCTCCTCCTACCTCCTCCCTCCTCCTCCCTCTACCTCCTCCTCCTCCCTCCACCCTCCTCCTCCCTTCTCCTCCTCTTCCTCCTCCCTTTCCTTCCTCCTCCTCCCTCTATCTCCTCCTCCCCCTACCTCTTTCCTCCTCCCTCCTCCTCCTCTTCCACCTCCCTTTCCTTCCTCCCCTCCTCATTCTCCCTCCTTCCTCTCCCTCCTTCCTCCTCCTCCTTCCTTCTTCTCCCTCTGCCTCCTCCCTCCTCCTATCCCCTCCTCCTCCCTCCTCCTCCTTCTCCTCCTCCCTCCTTCTCCTCCTCTCCCCTCCTCCTCCTCCTACCCTCTTCCTCTTTCCCTCCTCCCTCTCCCTCCTCCTCCTCCCTCTTCCTCCTTCCTCCTCCTCCCTCTTCCTCCCTCTCCCTCCTCCATCCTCCTCCTCCCTCTTCCTCCTCCTTCTTCCTCCTCCTTCCTTCTCCTCCCTCCTCCTCCCTCTTCCTCCTCCTCCTACCTCCTCCCTCCTCCTCCTCTCTCCTCCTCCCTCCTCCCTTTTCCTCCCTCCTCCTCCCTCTACATCCTCCCTCCTCCTCTCCACTCTTCCTCCTACCCTCTTCCTCTTCCCCTCCTCCCTATCCCTCCTCCTCCCTTCACATTCCTCCTCCTCCCTCTTCCTCCTCCTCCCTCCTCCTCCTCATCCCTCCTTCTCCCTCCTCCTCCCTCCTCCCTCCTCCTCCCTCCTCCCTCTCCTCCTCCTCCTCCTCCCTCTCCTCCTCCTCCTCCTCCCTCTACCTCCTCCCTCCTCCTCCCTCTTCCTCCTCCTCATCCCTCCTCCTCCCTTCTCCTCCTCCCTCCTCCTCCTCCCTCTACCTCCTCCTCCCTTCACATTCCTCCTCCTCCCTCTTCCTCCTCCTCCCTCCTCCTCCTCATCCCTCCTTCTCCTCCTCATCCCTCCTTCTCCCTCCTCCTCCTTCTTCCTCCCTCCTCCTCCTCCCTCCTCCCCTCCTCCTTCCTCCTCCTCCCTCTCCTCCTCCTCACTCCTCCTCCTCCCTCCTCCTCCCTCTACCTCCTCCCTCCTCCTCCCTTCACATTCCTCCTCCTCCCTCTTCCTCCTCCCTCCTCCTCCTCCCTCCTCCTCCTCTCTCCTCCTCCCTCCTCCTCATCACTCCTCCTCCCTCCTCCTCCTCCTCCCTCCTCCCCCTCCTCCCTCTCCGCCTCCTCCCTCCTCCTCCTCCCTCTACCTCCTCTCCTCCCTCCTCCTCCATCTACCTCCACCCTCCTCCTCCCTTCACATTCCTCCTCCTCCCTCTTCCTCCCTCCTCCTCCTCTCTCCGCCTCCCTCCTCCTCCCTCTACCTCCTCCCTCCTCCCTCCTCCTCCCTTCACATTCCTCCTCCTCCCTCCTCCTCCTCCCCTCCTCCCCCTCCTTCTCCTCCTTCTCCCTCCTCATTCTCCCTCTTACTCCTCCCTCTTCCTTCTCCCTCCGCCTCCTCCATCCTCCTACTCTCTCCTCCTCCTCCCTCCTCCTCCCTCCTCCTCCCTCTCCTCCTCCTGCTCCCTTCTCCTCCTGCGTTCTCCTCCTTCCTCCTTCTCCCTCCTCCTCCCTCTTCCTCCTCCCTCCTCCTCGCCTCCTCCTCCACACTACTCCTCCCTCCTCCTCCTAATCCCTCCTCCTCCCTCCTATTCCTCCCTACTCCTCCTGTCTCCTCCTCCTCCTCCCTCCTCTTCCCTCCTCCACCTCCCTCTTCCTCCTCCCTCCTCCATTTACCCAAGACAGACAGACAGTCAGACAGATAGTCGGGAACGGGATCTTATATGACTACTTATATAATTTAAATGAGATGCTCTCCAACATGGGCTGGGCCGGGTCAGACAGACAGACAGACAGATAGATAGATAGACAGACAGACAGACAGACAGACAGACAGACAGACAGACAGACAGACAGACAGACAGACAGTCGGGAACGGGAACTTATATGACTACTTATATGAATTAAATGAGATTCTCCCCACCAGGAGTTGGGCGATGCCGGGCCGGGTCAGACAGACAGACAGATAGATAGTCGGAATGGGAACTTATATGACTACTTATATGAATTAAATGAGATTCTCCCCATCAGGGTCTGGGCGAAGACGGGCCGGGTCAGACAGACAGACAGACAGATAGACAGACAGACAGACAGACAGATAGTCGGTAACGGGAACGAGAACTTATATGACTACTTATATGAATTAAATGAGATGCTCCCCACCAGGGTCTGGGCGAAGCCGGGCCGGGTCAGCTAGTTCGTCTTATAAACAATACAGCAGGGGCACATTAAATGTAAATAGTTCCCTATGTGTTATCATAAAATCCTGTGAAGCATACATGTGGTTGTTCAATTGTGATTTCATCGGTGTTAAATATATTAATTTAATTCTAGCTTATTGATTGAGAGTCACATAATTATGCCTACTCATAATCCATGCAAGTAAGGTTATGATTTATGTGAATGATTGTAGATTGGGTGAGGAGAAGTGGCAAACCGATAATGCATATGATCAATCAATCAGTCACCTGATAGTAGGTAAATTGGTGCATACTGCCAATTTTATCAGAGGAAAAGATGATAGTGGTACCTATGCACTAATTGATAATTTAGTGTGCTTCTACGTATGACGCCACCTTGTATTCCATATCACTCATGTTACATTTATATAGTTTTGGTTTCATGAATTATGTTTAATGTATGATGATGATGAATCATATGGATGAGTAAGGTAAAGGCATATACCTACACGCTGAAGAGGAGGGAGGATGCTCCTCCTCAAAGCATTTGATTGAGGGGAACCCACATGAATGTTATACAGGAAATGATGTCATAATGTACTTATAATGTTTATAAGTAAATATTCATTGCATTTAGAGAAGGAATTAAGACACTTAATGCGTGAGTCCTTTTCTCTTAAATGGAAGGATAAATAGGGAAAATAATTATGTACAACGGGGAATGGTGAACATGGTTATCAAATTCCGAATCGATCAAGATATTACTCAACCTGGAGACCATGGGTGACAGGCATGGGCGAAGATGACACTGCTTATCTGGTAGTCTAAACCTTGGGAGCCCTGTAGTGGAGGACTGGATAGGGAAGAACCAGATATGGAGTTGATAACTGTTGGGGGACCTTAAGACCCTCTTTCCCCTTTGTTTATCTTTCCCTGGGGTCAAAATTCCCTTTGTTTATTTTCCTTTTTCTTTGGGGTTGTACCTTCTTCCATTTCTAATGATCATATAAATGTATTGATGATATCAATAGATATATGTTTTGACGCCGGAATTTCAGGTACATGTTAGATCCATCCATATCCATATATGACTCTTGATGGGGCACCTGGCTGGAGAGATGAAAGAAAGTACAAGCTAGAGTTTAATCTAACTACTTAGGACAGGTAAACCTGTATCACCATCGATAAAACAGGGGACCTTTACTTGGACCTGTGATTTGAGAGGCTAATCGACTATCATCCTACCTAGACCAGATCAACACTCACTCTGAGAACTCAATATATTTATTTTCACTGAACCTTTTTTCACTGAACTCTGGAGTGGATAGACTTGAGATGACGACAAGTCTTTATACTTAATATAACTCAACTGATATATATATATATATATATATATATATATATATATATATATATATATATATATATATATATATATATATATGTATCATTTAACTCACTTGGGAATGGATGTTTATTTTGGTGGGTTTTTTTTTAAGTGAATGTTTGGGGCATTAATGTATTTTATATATCATGTTTTTGGAATGGATTATTATTTTTGTAACAGAATGACCAATACCCCAGTCTGCTGTGTTTATAAAATATACAAACGATTTCATTTCCACTCTTGGTGTTACAAGAAATCCTTGAGTGATTACGTTGTTGTTGTTATTAATTAATATACCCTAGATATTAGTTATTTAGCTGAAAGCAGAGGGGAAGGAAACTCCATAAGAATATAAATATTTTCCTTGTTCACCTTGGGGACTTCCTTGTCTCTCCTGGACTCTATTTATGGACTCAAGCAATTGGGCCAGGGGAGGCTATTAAAATTATAACGGGCCAGAATCTCATTGGGAAAGAAGAACTTTAGTTGTCCTCTATCTCTTTGAGATTTTCCCGTCACATCCGACAGCAACCATGATACTAGATGGCATATAATAAAAGCGTTCGTTGCTGACAACTACTGCACATGTAGATAAGATGTGTGCAATATAAATGGAATTATGCTATTAGAAACGGCACTTTAGCACACTTTAAAGGATGCGTTTCCACGCCATTTTAGCGTATTTGGGAATATGGTGCTAGCCCCATTGTTGTATAGATCAACCAGCACTCAATGGGAGATGTGGTCAGTATCCTGTAGGCCGTCTCTAACATATGCATTATCCCTAAGCAGTTTCCTGCTATGATCTGTGATGTGATATCTATATCACATTTTGTAGGCCTGGATCAAGGAGGAATAGGTGGGTTATCTTTTCCTCATTTTGTCCAGCGACGAGTCCAGGCGTCCAACCCACTTTCAACAGTTCTCATGATATTGCTAGTGCAGTTAACTATCAACTTCGTCAGCGCGCACTCCTTGGCAGCCTTCCCTTGCCAGGGCATTTCCTAGTACTCGTGTATGGTTTGTTGATCTGGGAGCCCAGGTTACTGAGACAACAAATACCAGATTTATGCAGGTTCGAACATGTAACTACCGAACAGCCAGGCAAGAATGTCAATCACTGTGTTACTGTATGTCCATAGGACATTTACTGTCCTCAACAATGACTAAGGAAGGCCAACGAACACACTTGTAGCAGGCATGTGGATTTGTCAGAAAGTCAGATATACTCGTGTTCTTAACAACGTGGGATGCGGGTACAGACAACATGAAAACTTAAATGATTGATGCCTTAAAATAATATGGAATACAAGAATCCCCTGGCTACTGAACAGTATACACACACACAAACACACACACACACACACACACACACACACACATATATATATATATATATATATATATATATATATATATATATATATATATATATATATATATATATATATATAGAGAGAGAGAGAGAGAGAGAGAGAGAGAGAGAGAGATGCCAACTGACTTTTGCAAATGCATACAACATACACATGTGAGACCTGGACACTTACTAAACAAGCTGAACAGCGGATAAATGCTTTTGAATATAAATGAAATAGACTGGTTGTAAGAATATCTTGAATACAGAAAAGAACAAATGAATCCATACGACAAGATCTGAATATGAAGGTTGGCTACTAAAGACGATAAAACAAAAACAATTGAAATACTTTGGTCACTTGAAACGTCATGAAAGTTTGGAGAGAACAATCGCGGACGGGTATATGCTCGGGAAGAGAGGAAGAGGAAGGCAAAAGAGAAGATGGGTGCAGTATGTGGCGGACGATCTACAGATGGGTGTATCAGAAGCGGGACATCTTGATTATGACCGAGAATTTGTCCAGACGAGTGTTATCGGGGAGAGGTTCTGCAAGGGACATGCTACTGAATGAATGAATGAATGAATGAATGAATGAATGAATGAATTAATTAATTAATTAAATGTGTGTTTATTTGAATCTCAAAGAGATCAGGGGTCTTAGAATATGATGAACATCGAACAATTGGAACACTTAGCAAACTGAGTCACGTCACAAAGGTTTCGCAAAGAACTATCATGTAAAGAGTTAGGAGGAAAATACAAAATGAAATAGGGAAGAACAATCTGCACTTGAAGATGGCAAGGATGCAACGAACGTCGCGTATTAAATGGGTAAATTAACTGAGCTGTGGTTTGAAGTAAATACATACCTACACCTTTTCTTCATTGGCTACAGACAGACTTTAGAGTAATATAGATCGAAATGACAAATTTGATTGCGGATAAGCATATGTGCGGGAAAGACCCTAGACTTGTAAAGAACATATAAATAGTTAAGTTAGCTTTCAGGACGTCGCAATCAACCCCGGTATTTCTTGAAAGATTGTGATTTCTTGGCAAGATTACGTTCAGTAGTTTGCCATTGCTTTCTGAATGGCCGGTACTTATTACTGCATAAATCTATCATTAGGCCGTCTGTTTTTACATTTCCAGCAGCTATGTTTCGAACGCGGTATGCGGGATTGTGAATTGCGTCCGTAACCCATACAATGCAAACAACATGCTGCAATAAATATAGAGAATGAGGTTGGTCGATACCAGCCAGTCAAGAGAGGACTACGATAGTCTTGGGTAATCTCTCGAGAACTCTCCATTGCCATAGAGTGAAGATATTATAAGACATTCATATTACAAGCGATTAATCATCATTAGAGGACATAATATTAACAATATAAAAGAATTCAGATGACACATGATTGAATGGGACAATGAACAAGATCTGCAGCCTTTAGTCGATGCAATTATTGCACACAGTGAATAAACAGGATAAACAGGATTAAAATTAAAGTGTCGTAAAATATAATTTGTGGTCCTTTCCAAGAATATATAAACACCTCAATGTAACATCCTAGAAAATGGAAGCATTCTTAAATAGATGTAGAGATTATGACAAGAATCACCGTGGCAAAAGCAGTCGTTTGCAATATGGAAAACAAAAAAGTAATAAGACACAGCTGTGGATTGCATTGACACGGCGTTACGGTGCTATAACGGTATAACGAAGCTGTATTGTTATATGCATGTCAAACACCACCAATGCCCAGATTATGCTGAGCAAGATCCTGTAGCAGTGCGAATGTTTATTTCTTTGTCGGGAGGGAGGAGGGAATCGGCTGGGGGGGGGGGGGGGGGAAGGGGGTTGTGGAGAAGAAACATGAAGACTTTAAAAAATAAAACAGATGAGGTAGTCTCTGAAGAAATAGTTGAGTATCTTACATTGATGTGGGAAATTGTATGTAGGCAGTCAAGAGGTTTTGCTGGTGTTCATTCATTCATTCATTCATTCATTCATTCATTCATTCATTCATTCAATCATTCATTCATTCATTCATTCATTCAGTAGCATGTCCTTTGCAGAACCTCGCTCCCATAACAACCTTCCGGAAACTTCTCTATCACAAGCAAGATGTACCACGTCGGATACACTATCTGGAGATCATCCGCCACATCTTGCACCCATCTTCTCTTTGGCCTTCCTCTTCCTCTCTTCCCTGGCATAAACCCCTCCATTATTGTTCTCTCCAAACTTTCATGACGTCTCGAGTGACCAAAGTACCTCAATTTTCTTTGTTTTATCGTCGTTAATAGCCAACCCTCTTCAATATTTAGCTCTTGAAGTGTGGATGCATTTGTTCTTTTCTTTACCCAAGATATTCTTAGAACCCGTCTATAACATTTGTATTCAAAGGCATTTATGCGTTGTTCAGCTTGTTTAGTAAGTGTCCAGGTCTCACAGACGTATATTGCAATGGGAAAGATGCATGCTCTTAAAAATCTGATTTTTGTAGTTCTATCTGTCCCACTCCATAGTTATTAATTTGCTGGTGTTATGAGGGTACATAAACCACAAAACATGACTTGCAAACTTTAGGAACAAGAGCTAGAGGAAGACACATAGATAAATATGTGAGAAGTTGCCCACATAACAAGAACACAGACTGGAGATTGTGTGAGATCGCGAAACACGAACGGCCATGCTTATCGGCATGACACACGATGGTAATGACATATACACGTCCGAGCTTTATGAGGCAAGGAAAAAAAGCTCCAACACTCACATCTTTGTCCGCCCTCAGATGAGAGCAAACCCCGCTATGTGGCTAATGACTCGTTTCATGGGATCGATTTCTAGACCTGGTTTGGAAACAACGACCCTGGTTACGCATGAATGTTAAGTGTGGCCCTCTGGCGACTGATATAATTGACGGAAAGCAACTCTTATCTGTTTTTATCTTATCATTTGAATATAAACGAGACCATCTGTGTCAGGGTGGTATGTATGCATGTTAGTTAGTTAATCGACAGATCATACTCATTGTATATATATGGTATGTGTATAAGGTATGTATGTATAAGGTATGTGTGTATAAGGTATGTATGTATGAAGTATGTATAAGTTATGTGTGTATAAGGTATGTGTGTATAAGGTACGTATGTTTAAGCTATGTGTGTATAAGGTATGTATGTATAAGGTATTATGTATAACGTATGTATGTATAAGGTATGTGTATATAAGGCATGTATGTGTAAGGTATATATGTATAAGGTATGTATGTATAAGGTGTGTGTGTTTAAGGTATGTATGTATAAGGTATGTGTGTATAAGATACTTATGTATAAGGCATGTACATATAAGGTATGTGTGTAAAAGGTAAGTTATGGATATGTTAAGGATATGCATGTCGTATATTAGGTATATGTTGCTGGCATCATATATTAGGACCAATCGGCGGTCGATGGGTCAAGTGGTCAATGCCTCGCCGGAAACTTTTACTTTTCAGAACATTTTAGACTGGGTCGACCTGGACTGGAAGACTATTTCCATGAATTCCACCCCTTTTTTTCTTTTTTTCCTAAACATAGGATCCATAAATACAATTGTGCACGATTTATTGCCTGGCATGTTTTGCTACTGCTAAATTAAATATTTTATAAAGTGAATAAATTAATTGTACTTTTGCTGAACATTTGAAACACAAAGTCGTTGATATTATTCGATTACGGAGCATATAATATCATCCACGCGGTAATCGTAAATTTAACAGGAAGTCTTTCTGTTTGCACAAATTGGTTGGGATCGCCGAATTGCTAGAATCTCATTATCTTATATATAAAAAAGGATCTCCGTCTGTCCGTCTGTCCGTATGTCTGTCCTTTATGCGCTCGCGAACGGCCCATCCGATTGAGATGAAATTTTCTACACGCCTTCCTTTCATTCCTGTGCAGCCCACTGTCATAGTTTTTTTTTTCTTCTTCCTCCTCCTCCCTCCTCCCCCTCCCAAAATACGTACGTCCAGGAAATGGTCTTCTACATAGACAGTTCTCTCTGAGGTCCGCGATAACATATTAACCTGTTGGGATGGCAATCAATCATCCTACTACCTCCTCCCTCCTCATCATTCCTCCTCCTCCTCCTCCCCCTCCTTCTCCTCCCTCCTCCTTCTACCCCTTCCTCCCTCCTCCTTCTCCCTCCACCTCCTCCCTCCTCCTCTCTCCTCCTCCCTCTCCCTCCTCCCTTCTCATCCTCCCCCACCTACGTTCTCCTCCTCCCTCCTCCTCCCCCTCCCTCCTCCCCCTCCTCCTCCTCCTTCACCCTCCTCCCTCCTCCTCCTCCTCCTTCATCATCCTCCCTCCTCCTCCTCCCTCCTCCTCCTCCTCCCTCCTCCTCCCTCCTCATCCCTCTTCCTCCTCCCTCCTCCTTCTCCCCTTTCCCCCCTCTTTCTCTTAATCCCTCCTCCTCCCTTCTCCTCCCTCCTATTCATCCCTACTCCTCCTCCTCCCTCCTCCTCCCTCCTCTCTCTTCCTCCTCCCTCCTCTCTCTTCCTCCTCCCTCCTCTCTCTTCCTCCTCCCTCCTCCTCCTCCTTCCCCCTGCTCCCTCCTCCTCCTCCCTTCTCCTCCTCCCCCTCCTACCCCTCCCTCCTCCCCCTCATCCGTCTTCCTCCCTCCTCCTTCTTCCTCCCTCCTCCTCCCCCTCCTCCTCCCTCTCTTCCTCATCCCTCCTCCTCCATTCTCCTCCTCCCTCCGCCTCCTCTCTCTACCTCCTCCCTCCTCCTCCCTTCACATTCCTCCTCCTCCCTCTTCCTCCTCATCCCTCCTCCTCTATCCTCCTCCCTCCTCCTCCTCCTCCCTCTACCTCCTCCCTCCTCATTCCTCCTCCTCCCTCTTCCTCCTCCTCCCTCTCATCCTCTTCCCTCCTTCTCCTCCTTCTCCCTCTTCCTCCTCCCTCTTCCTCCCTCCGCCTCCTCCCTCCTCCCACTCTCTACTCCTCCCTCCTCCTTCTCCTCCCTCCTCCTCCTCCCTCTTCCTGCTCCCTCCGCCTCCTCCCTCCGCCTACTCTCTCCTCCTCCTCCCTCCTCCTCCCTCTCCCTCCTCCTCCTCCTCCTCCTGCGATCTCCTCCTCCCTCCTTCTCCCTCTTCCTCCTCCCTCCTCCTCCCCCTCCTCCTCCACCCTACTCCTCCCTCCTCTTCCTAATCCCTCCTCCTCCCTCCTCCTCCCTCCTCCTCCCTCCTCTTCCCTCCTCCACCTCCCTCTTCCTCCTCCCTCCTCCATTTACCCAAGACAGACAGACATACAGATAGTCGGGAACGGGATCTTATATGACTACTTATATGATTAAATGAGATGCTCTCCACCATGGGCTGGGCCGGGTCAGACAGACAGACAGACAGACAGACAGATAGATAGACAGACAGACAGACAGACAGTCGGGAACGGGAGCTTATATGACTACTTATATGAATTAAATGAGATGCTCCCCACCAGAGTCTGGGCGAAGCCGGGCCGTGTCAGCTAGTATTTAAATAATTGTTTATTGTTTGTCGAATCCAATATGCGAAACACATTTTCTTTGTTAACTTTATGCCCATAAATCATCAACTGTTGAGCAATTGCCAAGCTTGGCGTTTTATGGCTTGTCGATTGCACATGGATTCCTGAAGACTGATTAACTCTCTTATGCACCCATACAGGTATATATTCAGTTACTCGATTAGCGTATTGTCTCTCCGTTTTACAAATGTAAGCTGCTTGGCACTCACACTAGAATGAACACGTACATGTTGATTTAACAATAGTCCTTTCACAGATGGAGTAGGTATTAGGGTCGGTGTATATCTGATTGTAGGTTCAGCAGTAAAGACGAAGGACCAAAGATTCTATGGGGGTATGTTTAGTATGAAGTCGAGTGTAAGAAGAAATATCCGAATGCACATTTACTTACCAGCCTGTCCATTATCACTACCACTGAGTGTCCAGTCCAAGCATGCGTCGAGCAGAGTTGAATGCTTGAATTACAACAACAACAACAACAACAACAACAACAACAACAACAACAACAACAACAAACATACACACACATCAAATATAGGGAGCATCTGTTGGATCTTTTACCAAGCCATGCTGGTGTGAAAGGGAACTAGTGGCCGTATAGATGGACGTTGTCTGCACCGCTGGGTGGGGTATTGGTACACAATAAGACAGACTCGGTCATTGCCCATTGGATCATGTAGACAGTGTGCATAACAGATAAATGATCATGGTCTGGCGGCAATGGTGCTGCAGGGAGTGACCAGATGATCTTTCTGACATTCAGAACTTAAAGGCTAGGCCAGACGGCCACACAATCAGACTGCAGCTGGTACCTTTAGTATTGGGACTATTCGCTGGCTGTTGATAATGACGGCGGATCACTTATTGGAATGTCCCGAGTGCAGTGATCTCTGTTACCTACCGACGATTTCTTTTTCATTCTCAACTCGATAAAAGTCACCCCGCCCCGACCTTTCATCATTATCATCTGAAATATAATAAAAGAAAACTCCGTTTTACTGTTCACATTCCTGTAATGGACGGAATAACATTTGCAAAAAACACGGTACAATAACCGAGATGTATGTCGAGCTCAAATACATTATTGGTTACGAAAGCTGACAGCGGACTGGATAAGATAGAATTTCGGAAACAGGCATTATATTTGCTGATAATCTGATCTGGCTTCCTAATGGCTTGTAAGTCAATCAGTGTCAAGATATTTCTTCTGGACTCTATCAATATAGCCTCAGAGAAAATCCAGACATTCTGTTATTCTAGCAGATGCGTGTTGCTTCTATATCTGAGGGAAAATTGTTCCTAGGAGACAAATAAAAAGCTCTCTATTTCAGGATGTGCGGAACTCGTCTGATTTCTTTTTTTGTCCCTAACTCACTGGGCAACTCAAATAAGCTCACGGGTTGGTTAATTCCCTGGCTTACTGTCCTTATCCACTGCCTTATTTACATAACTACTCACTGACTAATTTATTTATGTACCTACTCAGTCAATCACAGAATTAGGAAACCATTAGCTTATTTCTTAAGCCTTGGTAACCAACTTATTCAGTTAATCACTCATCTATACAGGCAGCCGGTAACATTTTCAATAATTCTCATAAACTTACCTAATAATTCGGTAACTCATCTAATGGCTTACTTAGACATGTATTAACATGCTATTCACTGTCTCAAACTCACACAGCCATCCATTAAGCTTCTTACTATTACCTAACCGTGCAACACAAACAGGTTTCTGCATACATACATATACATACACACATACAAACACAAGTATTGGCTAAAAGGTTTAGAGATAGATATTCAATCACACATACAGACAGGTACACATACACTTAGAGGCACATTAGCAGACGTCATATACAGATAGATACATTCAAAGACACACTCAGACACACACACACACACACACACACACACACACACACACACATACACGCTGACGAATTAACACATACTAACGGAGAAGATGTCGGTCTACATTGCAAAGGCGTTATGGACGCGGTTCGTAATTCCGCTTACCTGCATTCGAAACACAGCTGCGACCTATTTGGCAGCAGACCGTGTTGCGCTAGGTCTTAACGTGTTGGTATGGTAGTCGGTCTTTCAGAAGATAATGGCAAACTACTGAACGTAAACTTGCCAAGACATCAACAACTGCAGCGCTGGTGTTGACAGCGATGTCCTGTAAATAGGATATGCAAAAAAAAATAAATAAATAAATAAAACATAAACGGAGAAGATACAAGCAGAAGCAGTGGCATTAGAGGATGAAGAAGACAATTATGAGATTATGCTGATGATGATGATGATGATGATGATGATGATGATGATGATGATGCTGATGATGATGATGATGATGATGATGATGATGATGATGATGATGATGATGATGATGATGATGATGATGATGATGATGATGATGATGATGATGAGGGGGAGGAGAACAACAGGAAATAATAATAATAGCAATAATAATAACAAAAGACGAAGAAGAAGAAGAAGAAGAAGAAGAAGAAGAAGAAGAAGAAGAAGAAGAAGAAGAAGAAGAAGAAGAAGAAGAAGAAGAAGAAGAAGAAGAAGAAGAAGAAGAAGAAGAAGAAGAAGAAGAAGGAGGAGGAGAAGGAGAAGAAAAAGAATAATCCTCAGAAACAGATGACGAAAAACAAACAATACTTTTACATATTTTAGAGAAATGCAGAAAAGATATTGACATCTGTATGTTACACACAACAGGAACATAAGCCTGTGTATAATGGGCCAGTTATATCACCACGTTTTAGATTTTGTCAGGAAATTAGCATATGGGATCAAGATTCGTTTCTGTGCATGAATCCGTGGTGATTCAGCCTGTCATTTATTGTGCACATAAGCTGCACAGTTAAACAATGTGAACAATATCCATTCCCCTCTGAGTTGCTTGTGAACAATGGTAAAATTAAGAACAGCGTGATTTGAATTCTGCTAACCAAATATAATCATAAAACAACGAACCATTAAGATCTAATATTTTGTGTTCTATTACATTAATTAACTGGGTGTCTTATTTGATTCAGTGCCAAACAAAATGTACATTTGGAGCTCACAAAATGCTTGGCGGAAAATGCGAAATATCGCATTGTTGTTGTGTGTTGTATTCCATTGGCACCTTGCCGTCTTGACAGACGATAGTTTGTGCTTTAAAAAGGCATAATAACTTTTAACTATGGCGATAGCGAGTGTGACTGATAAGGCCAATTTGCGCTGTAAATGTCCGTTCACAGTATGTGCATCTGAACACGTGGTCATTTCCACCATCATGCACCATCTTACGTCTCAAACGCTTGGTGTGTGACTTTTCTGCAATAATTTTCTCCTTTGACTTTATTCCATTTCTGATATTTGCTGTATGTTGTATTAAATATCTTATTACAGGGGATTGCGTAAGGACGCTAAAGCATATAAGCCCATGGCAGATATGGGAAGAACCTTAAGACGGTTAATCATCCCACAGCACTTAGTCAGTTAAGGAAAAATAATATAGCACAATAATATTCTGACCCCTGTACTATTACACATGAGTTGCCACAGGGATCTGCCATGTGCCCAGTGCTCTTTAATGTCTACACCAGCAAAATCGCAGCTATTGAGACACCAGGTGTGGGTAGAATCTTGACATTTGTAGATGATGTGCTGGTGTACAGACAGGGCAGAGACAGGGCCAGTTTGGCGGAAGACTTACAGGTGGCAGTAAACAGGCTGGCGGAGTGGTGCAGGGAAGCAGGGGCCATTATAAACCCAGACAAGGCATCGGTTGTGTGGTACTCCCTGGATAACCGGATCGTCAAGGCAGATGTCCCAGGTATTATGTTGAATGGATGTCCTCTTAGTAGAGAGAGTAAATTGAAGTACTTGGGTATAACCTTTGACAGGTGTTTGTCTTTTAAGGATCATGTGGAGGCTTTGGCGGAGAAGGCTGGTAGGGGACTTAATGCATTGAGGGCTATGGCAGCATCCGGGGTAGACCAGAGGATGCTGTACAGGCTCTTTCAGCAGTTAATAATTTCTGTCATTGAGTATAGTTTGGGGCTTCTGACAGTATCAAAGAGCCAGCGTGTAAGGTTGAGCGCATACAGAATGCCGCCATGCGGTTAATCCTGGGGTGCACAAAGGACATACCAACTATATGCATGAGGCATATCCTGGCGCTACAAACAGTGACGGATAGGCATAGGGTCCTTCAGGCCAAATGGTACATGAGAGTTGCCGCAGACAGGGATCACCTTCTGCATGAAGCCGTGGGTATGGTCAAGGGTCATAGGCTAAGACGAGGCAGGTCCTGGATGGTACAGACAGAAATATCTATACGTCAGGTGTGTGATCTGTAGACCATCAATCGTGAAAAAGAGTGGGTTGAAGTTTCGGAAGAATGACGGACTGGCACAATGTAATAATAACACTGGGTCGTGAGTGCAGAGAATGGGCAGTGGGCCGCACTGAGTTTGAAGTGCAACAGCTGATCCAGAGTAACACACATCAAGGTGACATAGTCATCTAACCGATGGGTTAGTGGTGAGAAACAGACGTTGTGGTTGGGGTTTTATTGCAAAGGCTAATGGACGAGTCTTGAAAAAGGAAAGTCTGGCATATGAGACTGCCACCTCCAGCACGAGAATGGCGATGGAAACAGTAACAGCGGCATTCAGTTGGTTAGAGGAGACTACTGCAACACACATTGTACTATCTACGGATTCAAAGAGTATGAATAGTAAGGTAGAGAAAGGAATGTTTCGTGTGGAATGACTATCGTCGCTACCGAGCTCACAGACTGTGAGAATTGTATGGATATTGTGCCATGCGGGTTGCGGGGGGAATGAACAGCCTGATAGGCTAACAGGGAATGCACCTCTTGGCGGCAGATTGCCTATGGACAAGGAGGAGGTGGTCATGCGTTTGTGGGACCAGGTGGAGAAGGCGAGGGCCACAGACTGAGAACCCGTATGTGGAAAGAATGATATTGCTGGGGATCGGTATGGGTTCTGGAAGAATCTCAAAGCTGAGAAGGAAGAAAGGAAGACCAGGAGAACTTTCAATCAGATAGCGATGGGAACGATTAGCAGTATAACTCTTCCCTGGCTGTTGAACGAGGGGACGGAGCACATATGGGAATGTGATTAGTGCAGTGATGTCGGTTCTTAACTCAACTCAACTAATATAGCACACACACACACACACACACACACACACACACACACACACAAACACACAAACACACACACATACACACACACACACTGCGCTAATGATATGAGCCTGAACACTTGTGTTCATCGCCTGCGAAGGTGACGGAAATATTGGCCACCTATGCGTCTAGGCATTCAGGACAACGAAATATGATGGCGCGGAGCTCAGCATAGACGAATGGATAAGAGAGCTCGCTCTTAAACTTCCTGTATTTTTATGTAGAGGTAGCGGGTTCAATCCTGACAACTCGCAGTTGGACTAAACTGTTCACTAATTGTCCTTAACTTGGGGAACTAAATTGCAAGTACATCAGAAGTCGGGGTGGGTTCGCCTGACAGAAAGCTAATACACACGTAAGAGCCAGTCATGTGCACTAGAAGAAGTAGCATACATAGCGAATGAACACACACAAAAAAAGCTAATGGTTCCAGTAAATAAAGAGTAGTTGGTCGGCAATGGGAAATATGTATTGACCAATGAAATCACTAGAAACAACAGACATTAGAAGCCATAGTCACACTTGGATTCTCACCGCTATGTCCAAAAGACAACACTCTCTGAATGAATAAGTACACTCCATAGAACGTCTAAGTAGTCAAGACTTTACATAATGCCGCCTAAGACAAAGGAGAAAATTATTGCAGATAAGTCACACACAGAGCGTGTGAGACGTAAGATGGTGCACGATGGTGGGAATGACCACGTGTTCACATGCACCCACTGTGAACGGACATTTACAGCGCAAATTGGCCTTATCAGTCACACTCGCTACCGCCATAGTTAAAAGTTATTATGCCTTTTTAAAGCACAAACTATCGTCTGTCAAGACGGCAAGGTGCCAATGGAAGACGACAACTATGGAGTGAAGATGAACCGTCAATACTATAGAGTACTGTAGAGTAAAGTAGCTAACACGATTGCCTGTCAGCCCGGGTGATCGAGCGATCGAATCCCAGTCAAGGCAGATGCTATTTTAAATTTACTGGGCTTCCAGGTCGTCTCAGTCTAAAATGAGTACAAGGACATATTTTGGGAAGTATTATGTCTGGTGGCTGGAGTGCCTTTACATATATCCGCGGATATTTGTGACGTAAACTGCATATTCGGAAAAAATGGCGGCCTCAAGATGCTGAATTAATTTGGTTTGCCTTATGCAGTAATGTGTGACTGCTGGTTTTCTAGTGACTGCCGCTTCCATCGACGATGAACTGTATGTTTCATGGCGGACTTTTGTGTTGTCATTCTGGCAGCGGCATTATACATAGTATACCTATCCGGGATGTTGGCTTTTCAAGACTCCTGTCTGTTTCACTTTTTACATGGGGCAGTGAGAAGCATTTTTTGTGATATTAACTGGCACAGGAATGGAGCATGATGGAGCGACCCTTTGCAGTGATATTGGAACCACGACTACCTGACTATTCTAGACGACCGGTGTTATGTTGAGCACATCACCTATCGAGTACCCAATCTCATATTGTTCCGCTTATACCTTGCGAAGTCGAGGTGAAGTATTAACAGCGGGAGAGTGTCCGTTATAAGCTTCATATATCGAGATCGCCGTGGATTATATTATTCCTTCTGTCCATCTTTTAAATGGTCGGCCTGTACTTCTTGATCCGTTTGGTATGTACATCATTGCTCGTTGTGGATTACTGTTAGTTGTTAGCCTAGTTATATGGCCAAATCATTTAACTTGCTGTTTTATGATGAAATGTAGCGCTTTTATACCCCCTCTCTCCCCCCCCCCCCCACACACACACACATATATATATACTCCAGTCCTGATTTCTTCATTTCTGATTTTCTCTCTTCTTGATACATTGAGTATTCTTCTCAGGAATCTCATTTCCGATATTGTATTATTTATTTTGTCTTTTTCTTTCATTGTCCAGGTTTTGCATTGATAGCATAGAGTTGATAGGACGATTGTGTTGTAGAGAGCTTTTTAGTATCTATCGATGCCTGTTTGTTTTTTAGTATTAGTGCTAATTGTCCAACGAGTTTGTTTGCTTTATAGCACCTATTTTCGATCTCGTCTTCTGATTTGTCATTTGATGATATTATTCTTCCTAAATACTTGAAGCTCTTTACATGTTTCAGGGGTGTTCGTTTAGATCGGTGGTTCTCAACCAGTGGGGAATCCCCCCCCCCCCCCCTTGGGGGAATTTTATGGTTCCCCGGGGGAGGGGGAATTAAGATTATTTCAACATCGCGTTAATACAAGAACCGATTACTTGATAATGTTTTTCCCCTCATACTGTACGGTTCTGTACGTCTCACTCTTCTAAAATTCATTTTATAAAGTAAGTAGACACACATATCACGTTTTATGTGGACGTCTAGACTTGTTTTAGTATGCGCTATTAAATTTAGCTTCCATTATTACGTATACTGTGTAGGGGCGGGGCGGGATTTTTAGGTAGGAAATACGAAAGAGGGTGGGGGGAGGGGTGGGATGTCGTTCTGAAAATATGGTGCAGGGGGGCACGGGCTAAAATAAAGGTTGAGAACCACTGGTTTGGATGAATCTTTGTTGTTGTTTTTTCTTCTTTGGTTATAGTCATTAACTCTGTTTTACTGATGCTAATTTTCATGTTATGGTCCCATCGTTCTAAATTTATTTTGGTAACTAAGTTCTTGCATTTACCCTTCACTTTAAACATGAATGGATTGCTCTTTTTACTAACAACCACTTTTATGCTTTTACTTATCACTGTACAATTTAAGGGACTGCTCTATTTCTATAACTTGAAATCACTGCTCTATTCCCAGTAACCACTTTAATAAATTAACTCATCTCTCTAAAATTGAATTAACTTCTCTATTTCCAGTATCAACGTTAACGATTTTAACGTTCAAACTTCAATTTAACGAACGTCCATATTACGAGAACCCTGTCCATTCAGTGTCTTACTGTTCGCTCTACAAGTTAAGGACTTCTCTATTTCCATTAACCACTTCCATACATTTATTTACTCATCACTCTAAAATGTAACGAACTCAGCCATTAAGATCAACTTAACATCGCAGTGCATTACTTCTCACTCTACAAATTATGGACTTCTATGTTTCTATTATCTAATCTCATGCATTTACTCATCACTCTAAAATGTAACTAACTGCTCTATTACCAGCAAACTAACATCGATAGCGCTTTACTGCTCTCTCTACAATTTTAGGACTTCTCATTTTCCAATAACCACAGCACATTTCCCACCGGTCACACCCATTCTTGTTTTGTCTGACCTATAGACCTTTCACAGATCAGAGAGTCGGGAAACAAAAGCCAGCATTGTAACGTCTCTAAACCGTGACAATGAACATCCTTTGAACAGGGCTTCCATTCCAAATTTATTGTTTTCCTAAATTACGGGTTAAAAAAAAAATCATTAACGCTCTTTTTATATGTATTCAGAAACAACATTAAATTTCCGCTTCTAGTTTGCTCCAGGATTTAGTCATTTCGCAAACAATTTCAGCTGTCAATCACTCCACACCCGGTCTCTGAATCACTACGTTTGTTTCTTTGTATTAGCATTGGAACACTTCGATTCGTTGCACGCCTGATAATTTGTTTGTATAGGATTTATTATCTGTTATAATTATTTTTCCATGTGAGGAATGGTAGTTTCTGTTTGAATTTAATGTTATGATTAAACATGGTACATTTAAAATAAATTATCCATTATTGTATTTTACGGGCAGCTGTGGTTTAGGAAACAGTGAGACATGCAGTTTTATAATACCACGTCATACAGATGTCTATGGTTCGAAATCAATTGCGGGCTATTACTTTAAATAAGATAGCGGTAGGAACGATTAGTAGTATGACTCTTCGCTGGCTGTTGAAAGAGGGGACGGACCATGTATGGCAATGTCCTGAGTGCAGTGATATTGGTTCTTAGCTCAACTCAACTCATCTTGCGGGCGATTTGGAAGCAGATCTCGTTGATTATGATGTTACAAAGCCTTAGCCGTTCAGAGAGCAATGGCAAACTAGTGAACTGACATTGCCTTGGAAATCAAAAAACGGACAAATAATGCTGGGGTTGATGGCAACACCCTGTAAAGGGCATGCAAATATTATCGTATTTATGTAATGATGTGTATGTGTTAAATAACTGGATACAACAATCGAAGGCAGCTGCGGAAACTTTCTAAACGCTCGCCAACCGGACCGGTGGTTATGGGTTAGAATTCGCATCCTGGTGGATTTACGAAATTGAACTGGCCTCATTAACTGACCCAGACTAAAACGAGTACCAGCTAATGTCTTGAAAATATAGTCGGCCGCCGTGATACGTATCACATCATCCACTGTGTGCTGAATGATATATAACAATATAAGTCTCGCACCATATGCCCAATGTGACTTATAATGGGTAAAATGTTTCTTTACTTACTTATTTACTTTACAGCTGAAGGCAGAAAAGCACAATGTAAGGCAAAATCACAAGTGGTAAGACCACATGAAGAGACAAGCCAGCAGCATCCAAATAAAGAAAATAAGTGTATCTAGAGTTGATTTCAGACCCGACATCATAGCACTGTGTGCTCCGCCCTCATCTTCGACAGCCACGAATAGTTCAATATTAATCCGAGTAGTAAATACCTGGATGGCTTGGCCACGTGGCATGGTCGAGACAGGAATACGGAGCTGATCCACGACTCTGGTGATCGAGTGAGACACGCAAGACATGACCGCCCACGCTTATCGGCATGGCACATGATGGATGGGTGGATGTTGTATGTGTTTGAGTCGATATATTTCATGGCGTGATTGCGTGGCATCCTGATTTCTGTGGTGCGCCTCCTGGCTGGTTGCCTCCGTTTTCAGCACCTTTCCTTTGCTAGTGCAGAGCGTGGTCTTACTCGAGTTTAGGTGTGTAGGTACGCACACACGTGTCTGCGTATGCATGTACGTGCATGCATATCTAGAGCGTTCTGATTATTTCTCGGCGCCAGTGACTCGCCGGCGACCCTTCTCCTGTTAGTTAAAACAGTTACCCACGAGAAGGCCAGGAGTTGGACTTTTGCTGCAGTAGTGATGAATGCACGAGCCATTGAGGTATTTATGCAAGGTTGGGCGTTCACCCCAACCCCGCCCCCTGCTACTTAACAGCAACATTTGGAACCCTGTGTGTGAGTTTATAGGTTTTTGTTTCTGAATGTCTTTGTTGTATGTATAAGAGTTTATACGCATCCGTTTATGAATGTCTATGTTGTATGTTTGTGAGTTTATACGCATCTGTTTCTGGATGCCTATATTGTATGTGTGTGCGTTTGTACGCATATGTTTCTGAATGTCTATGATGTATGTGTGCGAGTTTAAACGCAACTATTTCCGAATGTCTTTCTTGTATGCGTGTGAGTTTATAGGTATTTATTTCTGAACGTCTTTCTTAGTGTGTGTGTGTGTGTG